>VZTA01010214.1:30265-184267 GCA_013398855.1 Mohoua ochrocephala
GGGAGGGCAGGCGGGGGATGCGCGGGGTCGGGGAGAGGGCCGGGATGCAGCGAGGGGTCAGGAACAGCCGTGCCAGGGGGCGGCGGGCACTCGGGCTGGAGGCGACAAGGTAGTCTGGGGGCTGCCCGAAGTGGCCCTGCCACCCCACACCTTGTGTCTGGCCCGGCCCCGCCGCAGCCCAGCCTGACGGAGAAGAAGGAAGGAAACCTTGGCAGTGTGGCGAGCGCCTGACAGCAGCCCAGCCGTGCGCGGCCCTGCCCGGGCTGAGGGCCCGGCCTGGCCGGGGCAGGTGGGCACTGTCTTGCGGCGGTTCCGCTCCCCTGCTCGCCCCGCCAGGCCGCAAGGCTCTGCGGGCAGCAGCTGCATCGCAAGGGCCGTGCATCGGTTGTTATTAAGTGTTGGTGCTGTGGTGCTGCGCTGGTGTCACTGGTGGATATCCGTCTGGTGAGGTGATGTCCTAAATCCAAAGGCACAGCTCAAGGCAGAGGATGCAACAACCCTTTTGCAATGCCTAGAGCACATGGGAAAATTTAGAAATTGGCTGGAGTCAAACTTTGGATTGCGCTTCTTGGTTAACTTTCTGTGGAAAGCACTTGCTGTGTCATGTGGGTGCAATTATAACAGACTATGGATTCATCAGTGCTTATCCCAGATATTCTTTGCTAGCTTGTACATTTATAGCTTGCCTTTTCTACAGTTTTTCCTCTCTGTGTTATCACTGAGAGAGTTATGAGCTGTACACTGATCTTCCGCTGCGAAGGGTTTGTGTGTGAAAGTCTGAAGTAAAACTAAATAGGCAGGATAGATGAAATAGAATTTAGTTTTTTTTTCCTGGCTGTGTTCACTTGGTCACTTGCAGTGTGTCTTTTAGACTTTTTAGTCCAAATCAGTCAGGCTTTTCAATTAAAACCTATCAGAACAGGTCTTACATAAACAGTAACAAGTGATTCAAGTTCTGCATATGGTACAGGACACCAAAATTTAGCTCCTGTAATTCCTATAGTCAAAGGGAAAGAGTCATGTCTGTGTCTAAGCTAGAGCTCGTGGCTTGTTTGGGTGATTATTAACTCACTCACTGAGTCCTGTAAGTGATGCTGGATCTTTCTGACTTAGGCTTAAGTAATTCTTCAGCAGAAGAGCACCGATGCTTCTGTTACACACAGTATCTTGTAGGTCACACTCTGCTGGGTTAGAGGCATCCAGGTAATGGGGTGATGAAGGTCATCACAGAATTCTGCTGCATGAGTGGGTAGAAAGATTGTTAATTCAAATAGCTGTGCAGTGATGGGTGTAAGAAAGGCTGAGGGGCACCTGTGGGTGAGTGTAAGAGAACTCCTAATGTTTGAAGGTCTAACTCCAAGGGCTTCTGTTCGTTCTTTTACTATTAGGCAGCTCTCTGTGATGTTATTCTTAAACTGGAGCAGGTAGCCAGAACAGTCTGGGAGTGGTCAGTTAGGCTGATCAAATATTGCAATATTCTTTCCACCTTAAGTCAAAAACTTGGCTTATAATTTAGGAGTTAAGTTAGATTAAATCCACCGTTTTCTCTGGCTTTGGGAGAAAGAGCTCTTTGAAAAGGGGAAGTCCAGTGTATTATATTCAGCAGAAACTGTTTAAGAAGCCACCTCTGAGAGGCAGTTCCTTTGTACCAAGGGACTTATCTCTCACAAAACCTGCTGCAATGCCTTTTATTAAATAGCTGTATTTAGAAACTTCTTTTCTTGTTGTTCTAAATCATATTTCATTTAACAGCTATACCTTGTACTGTAAAAGGCAGAGCTGATGTATATTTTGTTATCACCTCTTGAAAAACTACACTCATTATTTAAAAGTTGTTTTTTATCGTTCAGTGTAGTGTTGCTCAAATGCTTAAACCTTGTCCCAAATCACAGCATATTTGTTTTATTATGATTCTTAATGAAAAGAGCAAAGTGACAAGACAGGGTTTCTATTTTTTTCGTCAGAAAACAGACACTGTTCACAGATTTTAATTTAATTTTTTGTTTTTCCCTCCTTTCATTTCTCGTTATTACAAATCATTGTAGCAAGACAAGATGAGAATGGCTGTCTTTTTAGGTGCAAGCTTGTCATAATTTAAATGTTTATCTGATTATCTCCAGGTAGTCTAAAAGGATCAGTTATGTTACGGCTAAAAAAGAAATAAATCTGCCATTGCTTACGATACTTCAAAGTTGTTCACTCCCTCCCAGTTGTGGGATTGGGGTACATGTATTTTTTCAGTAATATAAGGAAAGAGTATTCCATTTTCTTATTACTGTCACAAGCCAATATAAAACACCAAATAATGTGTATAATGTTTTGCAAACCATGGAGTGAGATGGTTCTCGCTGCAGAGCACTTCAGGCTCACGGTGGGCAGTGCAGAAGAGGCCACCCTGGAGGTAAGAAGGGACTGTTGCAGCTTCTCTGTTAACTTTCAAATAAAAAGTGTTTGTTGAAGTGGTAGAACTCAAAAAGGGATTGGAAAGATTGCACTGGACAGCTTCAAAGTCAGAGAGATTGTTCCTAAGGCAGCTGGTGACACGATGTTAAAAGGCAATTCAGTGACATTAATGAGAGGGAGCAGCAAAGAGCAGTCAGGAGACAGTGACACGGGGTGAGGGGGCGAGGGCTGGCAGAAGTTACGAAGGGGAAGCGAGAAGTGCCACGGTCGAATTAGCCATGAACACGGAAACTGAAACTGCTTGTGATGGAGAGCAGTGGTCTGAGGAGAGAGGAAGAGAAGCAGAGGAGACGCCGTGGCTGGTGGCTGCATGCACAGAGCTTCTTTAAACCTGTCCTGCTCAGGGATGAGGTTAAGGGGGATGGCTGAGAGCTGAGTGGCAGCAGCCCCTGTGACTTGTGTGACAGTGATATTCGTGGATGAAAGAGCAGGTTGCAGAGCATTCTGTTTGTAAATAATCTCACTGAGGAGTGATCAGGCTCGTAATTAGCTGTTTGATGCAGTGATGTGGGAGACCAGAGAGCGCAGAAATCTGCTAATATTTGTGAGAGCTTCTCTGTACACATCCCCCTTTTGGCTGTTTTGTGCCAAGATGTGTCCCAAGTGTGTGCACACAAATATCTGCCACCCAACACGTGGGTAAGAAAAAGTAGGCTGTGTAGGAGAAACAGAGCCACGAAATTTTAAAAATGCACCGAGACTTTTTAGATGTAGCCAGCGCTTTGGTGTTTGTATTACTCATGGTTTCCCCTCATTACAGTTCTCAAAAGGACAGTTACCTGGTTCACATTCTCATGTAGGTCTCATCCAAGTTTAAATTCTAGTACAGTGCAAGAGTTTACACAAGCTGATGTTGCTGGAGCTGCCCTCTGTGAAGGCTGTTTGCACCTTCTTTCAGGATAAACCAGCAAGGGTTAATGTTGGCTGTGTACCTGCCTTGCATTTGCATGGGCAGGAGTCTTTCTTAGGTATCTAACTGCATAAATGGGATCTTTAAAGAAATGAAAACGCTGTTTTAAATATTGAATTTTCTCCCTTGTCTTTCTTATATTTTTTCTCTTCAGGACACTGAAGACCATAGAAGTTTGATTAAAAAGAAAAAATGCCCAGAAAGAATATAGACTATGGAGTGCTGCCTGAGTATGAGAAAAGCCAGATCAAAAGGACCTTGGAATTGGGAACTGTTATGACAATATTCAGTCTTAAGAAGAGCAGCCCAGAAAGGAGGACTGTTCAAGTCATAATGGAAACCAGGCAGGTAGCATGGAGCAAGACAGCTGACAAGATTGAAGGTTTCTGTGAGTATTTGCAATGTGTACCTGAACTTGGAGTTACTAATAAATTGATGTACTTGTCACATGTTAATTTAACAAGCCTTTGTTAACATTATGAAACTTTTGGCTGAAAGAGTTTGGTAATTTGCTGAGAATATTTTGAATTGGTTGCAATGTAGATGAAGAATCTTCTGCAGCTCATTATTTAGGTATCTAACATTACTTAAATATGATTAACATGCTTTTTATCCTTAGCCTTGTTCTCAAAATTTTCATCTTTGAATATGATGGTGTTCGTGTTCTCCGAATTGACAGACTGTTTTCCATCGTTATGTCTTATAAATTCAAGTGAGCAATTATTCTTTACGACTTCTCTCTCCAAGAAGAAAAAAGAACCAGCCAAACACCTTCAAATACAGAGAAACTGAATTCACATTTTGGTATTCTTGGGAAATTTGCTGTCTCATGATAGAAATCATTCTTTAGGACCATTATTGGAAAGTACCAATGACTTAGGAGTGTGAAGCTGTGAGATATGAGGTGGTTTCAAGGCCCTGAGTTGGTATTGTCTCTTGAGTTGATATTGGAGCTGACTAAACCCACTATTTATAACAAGGTCAGGAAATAGAAGGGGAGTGTAAGGCTAGATAGGGCTGCAAAAACTAGACTAGAAGAATAAAGTGAGACTAATCCTCAGTTCTTGTGAACACAGCTGATGCCAAGAAAGCTCAGTCTGGGCTTTCTGTGGTTTATGCAGCTCAGGGTGGTGTAATGTAGCTACAGTGCTTGCATATGATTGTATGGTAACTTTTTAAAAATTATTGTGAGCACGATTTTACTCTACAGCTGCTAAGTAGTGTTTGTCCTCAATAAAGGCATTGAATGGTTTGTCTGAAATGCCAGAGTCATCTATTGGTCTGTTGAGGTGTGGATTTCTAGAAGGTTTTGGTTTTTTTTGGTAAATACACGGTAAGTTAAATGCCCATTGGTCTGTAAGGCTGCAAAGACAGGCACTGAGAATGTGCATGATTTTGGGATTGTCTGAGCAGTTCCTCTTCATGCTCCCGATGTACAGGTATTAAATCTCTGCTACTGTTTCCATTGATTCCTGTCTCATTCCTCGTGGAGACTGGGTCTGCAATGGGAATGTGATATGGTGGAAATAAAGACTGGTTGTCTGGGAGGATGTTTTTATCATTGGTGATGAAAATATGGTCATGTTCAGTATTCCGGGAAAAAGCAAATGGGTCTGGACACCCTAATTAACAGGTACTCTGGATCATAATCTTTCATTGTCCCAGTTTCTTATGTGACAAATGAGGGTAATTATCCTTTCCTATAATGATGTGTGTGGATGCAAGTGCAAGTGTATTGCTGGCATTGTGCCAGAAAAGAAGTCCTGAGAGGGCATGTAGAATTCAGTTGTGAGAGCAGTGCTTGAATACTGTTTAGCAAATAAAGCCTGGGGTTTTTACACGCAGAGCAATAAGATTAAAACATCTCAGAAAATGACCACTCAGTGGGGGAAGGAGACCTCAGAGTCCTCTGGCCAAACCAATCTCCAGTGTAGTTGAAGCCTTGTCGTAGCCATTTGCCCAGAGGAGACAAACTTAAAGCTGAACAGACCGTGCATTCCAGATGTTGGGGTCAGCTTTTTCAGTCCTGTCTTGTAATCACCTTTTATCAAAGCTTCCTGGGGGTGATGTGTGTTTGGGGTAATAAATTAACATAGTTTGCTCTATGCATGGATTTTAATGCTTTTAAAAGAAGGTGACTATTGTAATTTGACTCTTAAACCTGGATGATCCAGCAGGGTAATGACTTGGCTTCCAGATCCCCAGGCAGTCCTTGCTAGAACAGGGAATATTGCTCCAGACCTGTGACTTACCCAAAAGCCATCTGCCTCTCCACAAAAATTGTGGTACTGTAACATTTTTTTTTTTAATTGAGCAACACTTCAGTGACGTGTATAAAGATGGGAACTTTAGGTCTGAAAATATGTCCTAGTTTAAAGCACAAATATGCAAAATATTGTTTTATTGTCTTAAAAAGCAACAAATCTGCCCCAACAAGCTGTATTTTGCAGGTATTGTTCCAGAATATGATATGAACAGTTATTCCAACTCACCACGAGCCATATCTGGTCTACTAGAAATGAAAGTCACTGCAGTTTTAACTTGCTGACAGTGTGTTTGCTGAAGAGGAAGGAAGTATTTTATTTAGTTAGTTAGTTATTTGTATGTTGCTGTTACTTCTTTTGACTGAGACTCAGGCTTTCTTTTTGCATGAAAAGTGGAAAAATGATGGATTTGAAGCTTTCCTATTTGATGATTGAATGGAGTAGCCTCTTGAATATGGATGTATATAGGAATGATCCCAAATGTATGCTGGTGGATTGTGTTGACTTTGTGACAAATAAAACCCACACTTTTGTTTTTTGAATTTTTTTTTTTTTTTTAGTGGTTGAGGGCAGAAAATTACCATCTCAAGTATTATAATATATTAATACTCTTATGCTGTACAAAACCTCATATTCATGATGTGATCTTAATGGTTGCTCTTTGCGCATACGTCAGTCCAGAAAGAATTAATATTCAGTACGAGTGGGAAAGTTAAGATGGTTTCCTGTTCCGTGTGTGCTATTTTAACTCAAGTTTGGCAACTGCTCTTTACAGAAGGCAGAAAACCCAATGTTTGCATCTGCTATGGGTTTGTGGTTCTAAATCAGATAGTGAGGAGAGTTCTTTAACTTTGGGACACAAAAACAGGCTGCTAATAGATAGCGAAGATGGAGTCCAACTTTTATACTTTATTTTAATACTCTCCCTTTGGAGATCAAGAAGAAAATGTGGTTTTTTTTTCTCTCCCTAACTGCACTGTATAGTGTTGGGAATTTTGGATGTCATAGTGCTGATTTTCTTGCTGATGGACTGGAAATGTTTGAAGAACACTCAAATTCCTCTAAGCCAGAGTTGATTATACTTATTACAACGACCTCTTTCAAGTTTGGTTAATATTATTTTGGAAGTGATTTAAGTTAAGCCTCACAATAACAAAAAGGCAGCTACTCTTATTCTGGAATAAATTGACCCGGACAAGGGAGAGATGTAGGATTAGCTATACTTACATAAATATTTACACAACCCCGTGGGCCCAAAAGTGGCACTACTGTGTATTTTAAATTGCATTGCTCATGAAAAGGTCCCTTTCGTTACTGCCAGCGTTTCTGTTTAGAATAGAGTGAAAGAGTTGCTAAAATTAAGGCTATTTCCTGCTCAGTGCAGATGTGTTTCTCTGGATGAGAAACTTCAGAAAACTCTTTCTAGATCCCAAGTCTTTGGTGTGGTAAGACGTGAAGATTTACAAAAGGTAGGAAATCTGGTGTAAACAATCTCTGTCTTCATTGTGTGGTTCAGATCACACAGTGTCCAAGTACTGGAGATTTTACATTGACCTTTTGAAAGACTTGAGTTGCCATATACAAAAGGAATTTCTAACGAAAAGGAACTGGAGAGAAACCTCTGTATTTTCCCTGAAATGAAAGAACACAGGTTGGTTGCGTCCTCTAGAGAAGGATATGCTAACAGGAGATCAAGAGGCACTGTAATTCTGACTGTGTGTGAAATGAGTTTGAGGAGATGTTTTCACAGCCTAGCATTAAGCAGTTAGATTCTGAGGTTAGTCTCACCTGTCTACCCAGTCAGGCGTTTGAGAGAATGGACTTATTTTTGCTTGAGAGAAGGAAAGTTTGGTTTCCTTGTACAGAGGGATTTGATTTGCTTGTTTAATTTGTAATGGGCCATTTTCTTGCAGAAACGAATCCATGCACACTGGGTAGATAACTGTGAAGCTGTGACGTGCCAGCACGATCTGTTGCAGCGTGTTGCCTCCTCATGGCTCTGCTGTGTATTTTTATTGCGTGTTTAACCTTTACAGCTGTGCGTGGGTCTGGGTGAGGGTGCTTGGGTCACACACACCCAGGGCTGGTTCTCCCCACTTCAGCCTGTCCCAGGCTGGCCACACCGTGGGGGTGTGTTGTACCCACTGGGACAGCAGTGCCAGGCAGAGGGGAAGGAAGAGGTGGCCAAGGGATGGGCAGGATTTGCCAGGACTCTGCTAAGACACGCGGCTGCGTGGCTGACACCTGGGGTTTGCTGTCTGAGAGGGCATTCCAGAACTCCCAAATAAGGCTTCCCAAACTGTGGTATAGCATTTATATGCACATGAATAAATTAGGGCCTAAAGTTAGGATATTTAAGCTTGTCGAGCAAGCAGGTGGTGAGGTGTAAATCTCCAGGAAGCTGATCCGTTGTGGATATTTCATCCTTTCTCAGATGCAAAGTGCTTTCAGGACAATTATTAAGGGAAAGTTCACGGTGACTAGAGTTGGATTTGTCACTGGAAAATGTGTGAGTTTCTGCATATTCTTCCAAGAATCCCTTGAGTGAAGGGATGATTCACAGCCAGGAGAATTTATACTGTCAGAAATCTGTGGTGCCTTCCTTGAATGTGCAAGTGTGTGATTTTCATGCTCATTTCAAGGAAGATTCTGTTTGAGGACAGAAGATGATTCCTCTGTTTTTGAATACCTAGGAATTTTATTTATTTTTTTCATGTGAAGAGGTGACCTGCTTTTGCAAAATGAAATATACCATATTTTAATCTCTTAAGTTTTGGAAAAGAAAGATCACCTGTTTTTTTTTCATTTTTTATTTATTGCAAAAGACTCCAGACTAAAAATAACTAGTGACAAGTTCATAACAAGAAATAGGTTTAAAGCATCAGAGGGCCATGTTTAGAAAAAATTATATAATATATCAGCTGTGAAACTGCTCTTTCTGTATGCAGACCGAGAGGTCAGGGTGTAGGTAAGGTTGAAATAGAAAAGGAAGAGATATGTTAGTATTAATTTATTCTGAAAACTTTCTCAGAGGATGAAGTACCTGGGTTGGGGAGTGGCAGAGGTGCAGACCGTGTGCCGATGCAATTGCAAAATTATGAAGCAGAGGGATAAAGGCTATGCTTAAATTGAAGCTTTTGATGCTTGTGACACACCACAGTACAACAGTAGTAGCCATTTCTATTTTCTACAGCCCAGACCTTCATTAGTGCAACAGAACTATCTTGTGTCTTTTTTCATTTGTAACAGAAACCTATGTTTGACAATGCATAACATATTATTTTAGAATTAATGTGAACTACTCGTTTCACATTGTCTCACTTCTCTAGTTTTATATGTAATATTTTCCCAGAGTTTGTAGAACAAAATGACCACTAACTAAATACATTTGCCATCTCAAAGTCATTTAGCATTACTGATTTTTCATTTAACCTACAGAAAAGAGTTATCAAGTGTTAAGTTCACTTGAGATTTTCTTTCCTGCTGAAAGGAGGAGATTTTACAGAATTTGTCCTCTAGAACACGATTAAAAAACCCAAACATAAAACGAAGTTGAATTTTCATGTTTCACAGGTATGTTAAGAAAGGGAGCGTGGAAGCTAAAACCAGACTTAGTAAATTCATGTTAAAAGTAGAATTGGAACCTGTGAGATCTGCTCTGTTTTTTCTCAATCTATAAGATTGCCCTGTGCTTTCAGACAGCGTTACACTGCCAAGCAGGAATTGCTTGTTTCTGCCAAATGTTGCACCTGGATGTTTAATGATCAAAGCTCGTTATAGAAGCAGTGCATCTGTAATAGGGTCAGGTAGAAAACAGCACCAGATCAGGCTGCAGTCAGCTGACAGGGTGAAGGGAAATGCAGGGATCTGTAATTTCATGTAATGGCAGCCTTCTGTGTGTTGCCACAGGTAGTGCTGTTCTACCTACCAAAGGTTGGGGTTTTTTATCTTTGTTGTTTTATTTTGTGAATTTTATAGAGCAGCATCTTTGCCTTGAAATTAAATTTTGGTAATTTTGCTCTTAAAATCTTTGCTAAAATGACCTGCCAAAGAGAGCAAATTTTGATGCTATGCATCCTTTTGGCTGTCAGATACACTGGGGAACTTCAAAAACTAACACCTAAGAGAGTTCATGCATGTGGCTCACATTCTTAAACACTGATTTTTTTTTTTTTCTATGTGTTAAACTGCTGAGTCATTTAATTAGTAGAATTGTTAATGTCAATGTAAATTTCTTCTGTGGTGGAAAACTTATTTTTTTTCCCCTTGGAGAAGATGGTATAAACATTTACAGATCTGGACCTCTCTGGGAGAAATGATGAGCATCTACATATTCTGCTGAGGAGTGTGAAATGATTGCTTCATTTAGCTTGAATGTTAGACTTGATCTTGCTGATTTCTAGTGGTGACCTTTGTTTTCCTTACTGCTAGCAGAATTTCTTTGTCTGAATTTCCTTACTGTTTCAGACTTAAAGTAATAAATAAACTCACATTGAAAATCCTGAGTCTCTATTCTGTCATTTGCTTTCTAGAGAACAGTTATGTCACTTCAAAAGTGAATCCACTTCTTGCTCTTTGTGGAGTAGCTTCACAAAGGAGCATTAAAATTCACCTTTTTTGTGCGTGTGTTTTGAAATGGCTGTATTTCAGTTGTTAGCCAGGGGATCTTTGTGTAAGTCTTCAGCTGAGTACATGGAGCTTGGTTTCTGTGGTCAAATGAAAAAATGAACATGTGTAGCCTCTAGCTCTTTTCAAATAATGTCTTCCCTTTAGCAGCTCAGTTCTGCAATGTCTGATGCTAACTTACAACGACCAGACTTCCTGTCATGGCCAGCCAGTGAAACGGGGATGGAATGAACTGCACAGACCTGAGCACCCCTAAACTGATCAAAGTGAGTGTGAGATGTAGCTGCTCCATCCTTTCCCCAAAGTCAGGTTTATATGCCAACATTTTTGTTCTGTTTTGTTGCGTGGAGCAGAGTGTAAACTTTTATGGGCACATATGTAAATTTTGCCCTATTCTTATGTCATTTTGTGGAGGTGCCCTTTAATTTTTAATATAAAAACAGTAGCCAGGTGTGCAGCCCCTTGAATTCAGAGCTCAAACTGGGAAGCACTGTAACATGGTGCTCTACTGAGCAATCCAGTGAGAAGTTATGAATTTAGTAGGAATTTGTTGTTACTGTACATGACAGCTCTGTGTGACCCGATTACGTAAAACCCTGCGGGTTTAAAAGGTGCACTTCTCTAAACCTGATGTCAGTCACTCAGCTAAATCCCCAGAGGACCCCTCGGAAAGGTGGTCACGGGTGCTTTCTCAAGGTGCACCCCACTGTTTCTCATGTTTCATCCTTGTAACTGTGTTTTCAGAAGTTTTGTGGCATATCTGCGATGACTTCCTTGGGCCGCTGAATGTCTCAGTAAACGTCTCTGTTTATATGAGCTGAATTACTTTCTGTGCCACGTCTGGACTGCCATGCTGCAGGACATTTGTGCTTTCTTGTGACTTTGTCCTCTGAGAGAAGCCTCACCTTGTTCCCTCTAGAGTCACACATGATTTGTGTTTCATTGCTGCTCTGAATAAAAGAGGCTGTTAAAACACACCTTGTGTAGTTAATATTTAATTCTGCAGAAGTGAGAGCAGAGCCATTGTCCTCACTAACCACCATGAAGTACATTTGCAAAAAGATACTAAAGGCTTTCTTCATTCACTGGGCACCCACTTGCACACAGCCTCTGTTGCAGTGAGGAGTTTTTGCCTTTCTAAAATGAAACTTACTTTGGAATATTTTGTAATGCGAATTGTTGGGAAAAAAATTCTAGTTCTGAGTGTGGAATGTTGCTATACATATATACACATGAAAATGCAATTATATTCATAGACAGAATGACCACCCCATGTCTTGGTGCACACAACTTGGGTGATCAGAGTCCCTTATTTTCTTCTTCAAAACATTGCCAGTAGTTTCCCTTAAGCCTTCTTGAGACTTACTGAAATAATGCTCACAGCATGAACTCTGTAAGCCTCCTCTGAATCTCTCTGTAGGCTTTTTCTTTTCCTTCATGAAGTACATGACTGAGCTCTGATCCGAGCACCATTTGTGGCCACAGACACTGAAAGACTCCTGGGGAATTAGGGCTCTGAATCAGGAGTGTTATCTTACAGAACTCTGTAATCCATAATGACAGATTCAGGTAAACTTCTACACTGTTAATGTAGACTTTTCTATCAAGGGCACCTTGATAGGTTGATAGCCTCTAAGGTTTTTATGATCTATGCATTTATATACAATCAGCCTGATGTTCCAGCATAACATTACCTGTCTTGAAGGTATTCTTGCAAACTTGCCTTCCTCTAGTGAACTTAGGCACTTCCAGCTCATAGAAGGTTCTCTGCTGCTAGCGCTAGCTGGTTTTCAACAGGGTCTGTTCCCTACCCCACCTGTCTGTTCAGGGGGTGGGTGGTTGTGTTCCCACCCAGAGGTGGGTGGTGGGTGACCGTGTGGCAGACAGAGCCAGAACTTCTCAGTTTAAATAGCAGTGCTGGTTTGTTCTCTCCTGGAATGAGGAGCACGGTGTTGTATATAACAGTGTAATGGTTTTTTTGCAGTTCTCCTCTTGACATAGTTTTCTACCTTTGGTTATCTTGTATCATGTCTTCCACTCAGCTTGCACAGCACCTGCTGTAGTGAAACACAGGTTCTGTTTTACCCTCTACCTCCAAGTGTGACTGAAGGAAATGTAACAGGAATTTGTACCTGTAAGTGTGTGACTGAACATGATCACTGCTGCCAGGTTATTTGAATGGAGATCAGTGGAGATGTTGAGGATCAAAAGTTTATTGTTAAGGTCGTGGCAATAAAGAGCTCTGGCAGGTGCCCCGGAAAGCACCGAGCAATTAATCTGTGCAGTCTTAGGAAAGTATCTGTGTAGTAGTGTAATGATCCATTGAATTCACTGATTTGCCAAACAACACACAGCAGCAGGAGCTGAAGGTCGGCAGCTTCAGGCTCTGAACTGCCTCCAATGCACATCCAGATCAGGGCCTGAGACAGGATGATAATTGAAGGTGCCTTGGAGTCTGGTCTCCTTAAAGAGCCACTTGAGGGAGTTGTCAGAATCAATCCGTGACTGATGAGGCTGCTAAGGAGATGCTTTCGACCTGGGGAAATAATCACATAAAGGAATGGATGAAATGTAAACGAATTGTGGGTTTTAGAGTGGCACTAGTCTTCTATAAACTGTTTGGCTGGGGACTGGCTGTGCTGGGGGAGCAATCTGCTTGTCTTGCTGGATGCGAGTCAATTTCTCTTCAGGGCAGACTTTGATTCATGTTTCCTTGGGAAATGTTTTAATCTTCTTTCACCTTTCTTGTGGAAATTGCACCTGCAAGTGCATTGGATTTGATTTGACTCTGTGAGGTGCATCTGTCTAGGTCTGTGGGTTTTTTGGGTGCATCAGGCCTCAGGAATATGTCTGTGAAGCCAGGGCAGGATATGGCTCTGCAATTTGCATGTGGGATTGAGGAGGAGGAAAGCTCCAGTACTTCAAGGCAGTACAAAGATAGAGTGTCTGAGGTGCTGTGCCTGCATTCTGGCATAGGTATGAAATTACATTTTAATTGTTCAGTGACAGATTGTGCTATAAAAAGTTCACAGTAACTGCGTAACAGCTAAGTTGGTACAGTTGGTTTACTAATCTGAGTCTGAAACGTGTTGCAGCTTTTCCTGGCCTGCTCCTTTCTTGGTATGGTTGGATTCAGCCATTCTGGAGTTAGTGGGCATCATATGGAGGGTGCCAGGTGACTCCAGACTACCTGTGGAGGACACAGAGCTTAGAGCAAGACCAGAATTAATGCTTGGTGTTCATATTTCTCTTTTCTCCCTTTGATTCTCTATGTTGTCTTTTCTTTCAATAATGTAGGGTAATACATCCTGACCAACACTATGAAATGTTGTTAAAATGCACGCAAGTAGTTTCCAATCACTTTCTGAAATGATAATATGTATTATATTTTTATTTCTGTAAAAATCTAAAGAATGTTTACTAAAACTTGTGTTTTGTACCTGTTTCATTTATTTTCTAAGCAAATGTAATGATGTCTTGCCCGAATTTTGTAGGTTGTATAGAATATGTTGCCTAAAAAGAAGAGGGATGTTGAATTTTGAATTTGAGTTTTTTAATATAAATATTTCTTTCTTCTCTCACCCAATTTTGTTCTCTTGCTGAACCATTCCTCTGTTTACTGAATGTTTAGCAATTAGGGTATAGTGAAACTCTTTCTGAAAAACCAGTTGGGGAAGCAATAATGTGTCCGTGCATACAAAAATCCTTGTGCCTCTGTGTATGTACACATAGGTTCATGCAGGAAAAGGGGATGGTGGGGTTGAAAGGCTGTAATGCAAGGAGAAGGACTGCAGTGAGTGTGTGTAACTGAGGGGAGACATTGGGTAAGTTTGTGTGCTTATTTCAGAGGTCAGGGTGAGGTAAGAGCCCCTGGAAATGACAACAGCAGTGCAGGTTGTGAAATCTCTTTTATCGCTGCTTATGGTTTGTACTTTGAGAGGGCCTTTTGTTGTGTTGTTCATGCGTGTGGATTTATAGGAGTCTGAAAGGAAAGGTGTGATTCACTTTGAAGTTAAAACTGTGTTTTTCAGCAGGGATTTGTTGGGTGAAGGGAAAGCAGAAGAGGTGACTGGGGTTGCACTTGCCAATGGCCAGAGTGAGCCAGCCTGGTGTGCAGTCCATGCCATTTACTGCAGCCATGCAACCTCCTCCCCTCTCTGTTTGGGTACTTTCTATCTCTGCATCCTGATTCTTCTGATATCAGTGTAAATTGGTGGGTTAAGATCAACTGTTTCAGATGGTGACGTTTAGGATAGCAATTTGGATACATTTTTAGGGATCTAAGTGAGACTCTGAATGGTGAGGGGATCAGAGTCATTATTAAGAGCTTTTGGTTCCTGGTCATTTATAGGCACAATGTGAATTTATTTTAGCAGTTTGCATCTAAATTTAGGGGCCTTGACCAATCAGATATGCAGATCTTAGGAGATGTTTTCATGGTTTGAGAGAGAGGCTGAGACATTAAAATCTCTACCTTGAGAATAATGATGCTTGGAAGAATTAATTTAAGAAAGAATTGTGATTAGTATCCTATGATTAGTTCAGGTTAACCTTTGAGGTCTCATTTTCACAGTGTAAGTTGTTTAATGACTATGGCAAAGAACTGTCTGGTAGAAGTTTGCCCTGGGATACTTTGCAGAGAATAAGAAGTTCCAAGATGAATTAATGTTTCATTATCACGATTTTGTTGATGAACTTCCTTGCTTTGGTGTCCATATTGGCATCATAGAAACGCAGCATTACACAGGTGGAAGCTTTACCATTGTTCAGCTCACCCTCCGCTGGCAGCAGAGCTGCTGTTTTGTTACGTTATTAATGGTCTTCTGTTACTGATGAGGTGCTCGTTTAAAACAGGGAGTTTGTATTGTGGCATTCTTAAATGCATGGACAGAAACCCTCAGCTGTTCTCCTTGGACCTTGCTAGGTTTGGTAAACACATTTCAAGAGCAGCCATGAAATGTTTTTCTTCATTCTTCATCCTGTAGCTCGTAAGTCAAGACTGTCCAGAAGTGGAAAGAGCTGTTTGTTTCTCTGGTCCACAGGCAGAGCAAAACCACTTCCTCAGTTTTCTAATAAGTATCTTATCTTGAGAGCACACATATTTCTATTTCAGTGCCGTCTCACTCCTGTTCTTCAGGCCCTGTAGCAAGGGTTTGAAAAAAGGAAGCTGACTTGGGAAAGTGTGTGCTTGTGCAGCGTTCCCATTCTGCTGTGCTCCAGTGCATACCTGTGTTCTCTGGAGAGCAGTGAGGTGAAAGTGATACAACAGGTTATGTTAAATAACACAGATCTCTCTGGAGCTGGCCATGAGAAAACTCACAAACATTTTGATTATTAAGCTCAATTTTCTCTTTATATTCCTACTTCAGATATTTTTCTTGAAAGTACCAGTGACTGTACTAGCTGACAGGGTTAGCTGGCTATCTAAGATATGTGTAACTTTCAGGTAGGTAAGGTAGAATCGTATCTTTTCTTTTTTGTTTCTAAACAGTTGTCATGACAATTGGAAATCCTTGCTTAGAGTTAATGCCATTTGTGAAATCACATTTTCTGTGACCCAGAGGGCCATGTGTGTGCACGCTGTCCATGGATAATTGGTGATAGTGAAATAATAAAAACAGGACAGGTTATTTTTCTTCTTCTAGTCCTTTTCTACTATTGTCTGTTACTATTTACTTGTGGATTTATGGATTGCAAGCTGGTGCAATTTGCATTTCTTCTGCAATACAGATCTGCAAGTTTATATATATAAATGTATACATATTTTATATGTGTGTGCATACTTTGAGTTATCCATCTTACCATTTCAGGCTCTGCACTCGTACTGACTGAATGTTGTTTCCTTTCAGTGGATCTGATGGAAATAAAAGAAATTCGCCCAGGAAAGAATTCAAAGGACTTTGAACGTTGCAAAGCAAGGCACAGAGAAGAACACTGCTTTACTGTTTTTTATGGTACCCAGTTTGTCCTCAACACCTTAAGTTTAGCAGGTACTTTTATCTTCCTTCTTTCTTCTTTAAAGCTACTGATTGAACAAGTCAAACACATCGATGGAACAGGAATGTACAGAATACTGAGGTTTTAACTTCTGCAGTTCAGGAACGCACCAGATGCTTAGAATCTGAAGACAGACCTTTTATTCAGCCCTTCTTGTCTGTGACCTGCAGCACTTGGAATGTTTCACTTTCAAATGGTGTGTCGTGCGAGTGTTGTTTCTGATCTTTTCTAGCAAGGTAGACTTTTGCTGGTCGAATATCTCCAGTAAGGTTTTCAGCACTGAAGAGCAGAGGTGACACTGCCCTCTTTAAAGACAGCTATTCAGTGTGGCCAGAATATTGTCCTGACATTTTCAGTCCGGCCAAAATGATTTTGGAAACAAGAGTCATAAAAGTTAGACTGCAGCTGTATCACAGAAATTTTCCTATCACCTATGAGCAATTGCAGACTAATTTGGAAAAATGAAGTTCTAGTTTGGGTTATTTGTGCGCACGTCACCTGATAATACTAAACCTCTTCTAAGTAAGTACTAGGGGACCATAAATAAAATTGGAAGGTGATAAATTGAAAATGAGGAGATCTGTGTGAAACAAAGGGAATTTGTATCCTGTATCTATAGAAAGCGTCGGGGCACTTTTTATTTCAGGCAAGATTATCCAGGGTCGCAAACCCAAAGATTTTGAAATGAAAAGGGATAGAAATTTTTACAGTACAGGCAGAATACAGTTTCTAACTAGTGGAATTTACAAAGAGATTTCTTTTCTAAAAAGTTTGTAATGGTATTGGTTTAGAACCATACAGACAATTTACTTGGAGTCGTAGTTCTCTCTGTCCTGAGCAGGAACGCGCTTACCCATTTAAACTATTAACTTAATTGCAAAATCTTAATGTGAGAAAAGGGGAGTGCTTTGTAAGTGTTTTAATGCTGACAGCTTTTATTTTTTTATTATTTATGGAGTGAATTTCTTGTAGATTGTAGTATTAGAAGACAAATTTTATGCAGTCGGATGCTTTCAAAATGAAAGACTGCTCGTGACTAATCCATTCTTAGAGGTTTTTAACTTTAAATAAGTTTTACCATTGTTGACTGAAGTCTGTGAAAATTTTGAGTAAGTGACTGTGCTTACGTGCAGCTGTGCCAGGGACTTCAGCTTCATTTCCTCTAACAGCCCCCCCAGTCCCTCCCCCATGGCAGTTCTCAAAACAGGCCTTTGCCAGTGCTTTGAAAACACTTGGTACCATGAGCTGTTGCCGTAATGCTGAGCTGCAGAACAACATGATATAACTTTCAATTAAGGGGGAAATCCTTTTCCTTGTTGAAGGGCTGTGTCGTGGGTTCTTAAAACAATATAAAAGAACTGTTATTTGAAGGGAATGGTAGCTGTCATAAAGGGCAGAATTGTCTTGGGAGAAGAATTGGTTTGGCAGTGGCAGTGGGTGTTCTTTCCGAAATTGTAACTAATTGAAAAACATTTCCATGGGGAGCTGAGGCTGGGCTCCAGCTTCATCCTTGGGGGATAAAGCATTGTTTGAAAGTATGTTTAAATAAAATGTAATCTTCACCTTTTGAGAACTTGGTTTGCTTTGAAGGCTGTTAAAAGATTTCAGCTCCTGTGTGAAAATAATTTTTCAGAGCTGGTTTAATTGAAGAATGCCTTCATGCAATTTCTGAGCCGGCCTGCTAACTCAAATGGACTTTGCCCAGCTGAGGGCTTTAAGGATTGCATCTCATGCAAGGTTCTTTCAGCTTAGCTGGTATTTCCTAGGGAAAGCTGTGCCCAGCAGGCAGTTCCTCATCTTGCTTCTGTCGGGTTGAAGAATCACCAAATGCAATCATGATAAATGATGGGAAGGACTCTTCTGGTTTGGGAAATGGAAAGGCAAACTAAAATTTAAACAAAACGAGGCAGTGACACACTAATTTGCAGGGTTGGGAGGAAGATGTACCTGGCTTCTAGCTAAGCCATGTAAAGAATTTTGGATCTTTTTTAACTTGTATTAAAATGTTTTATATAAGCTACACCAATTTTGTACATTACTCCCTTTCTGTTCCTCTTGCCTAAATTTGGTCTGGGACAATCTGTGTTTAGAGGCATGGTTAAGATAGATGGGAGGTGATTATGTCAAAAGCCAGTATATTGCAATTTTGTTGGTTTGTAGGTTGCTGGGAGTATAATGAACCAGCTTTATGCTATAGCAGGGATTGAGTTCTTTTGCCTGTGCACTTGAAGTTGCTCTGATCTAGGCCCTGGACTTCTGCCACTTTGGAGACAGATGATAAGAAAATGAATTTTGTTTGTGTTACTACAGGAACTCAGCAGTAGTTTTATAGTGTTTTTCCTGAAATATTGAAACTTTCCTGTTCTGATAAACAGTCTTCTAAAAGCGGGTATTTTTTTGTCAGAGCTTACCTACCCCCAAATTTATGCAGTTTTTTGTCAGTTTTATTAGTGTCAACATGAAGTTGTGGAATGAGATTTATCAAAGAGGAAGGTTAGTCAGCAGCTTTGTAATCTAGGGTTTATCTAAACAAGTTATGTCTTGATTTTGTGTTGATTTTGTTTTGACATTTACCATATACATTATTTTTTTCAGCTGACTCTAAAGATGATACTGATAAATGGTTGTGTGGCTTGAATATCTTGTATCAAGAGGTCATGAGTGCTCCCACACCTGCGATCACAGAGAGGTACGTGGATGTATTTTCACTTTGTGAGACTGGGAATTGAAAGTGGAGAATCTGAATGAAATTTTTAAGGTGCACCAAGTGGTGCTTGTCAGTTATACTAAGAACACTCTCCAGTTGGTGTATGACACTGAAAGCTCGTGTGGAAATTCTCAGTGTCTGTTTTGCTGCATACGTGCTTTGGAGTCACACTCTGCTTCATACACCGATGAGAACTTGCAATTCACCTTGTGCTGTGCACCCAAAACAAAATCTTCACGAGATCACAAGAACACCTGGTGTTTGTGTGTTGGCTTCTTGGAAAATTCAAATGTCAGCCATATGAAGGTGAAACTGCACCCTTAATCTTCGGAGGATGTTGCACGTGAAACTGCTCAGGCTCAGATTGCCAGTTCTGTTGACAAGGGTTCAGTGATGTCTCCATACCCCGTTGCTTTTCATCACTGCTGGCATTTTTGTTTGTGGCTACTGCTGTTACCTGTTGTGAGGATATGCTCTGCTCTCGCTTGCTCCCTGACCAAATTGTGGCTTTGACATTGATGTTGTCAGACAAGAGTAATTCCTGTTGAGGCTGAAGATCAGCTTAGCAGTGCATTCATCCTTTAGATCAAAATTGTGTGTGTGTGTGTGTGTGTGCGTGTGTGTGTGTGTGTGTGTGTGTGTGTGTATACACATGTATATATTTTTACCATAGATGCAAATAATAGTATTTTACTGTGCATCTGAAACTGACATGCACTGTAATGAGGATTTTCTTTAAAATTCTCTAAACCCCTCTCCCTTCCCTCTAGCTTTTAATTTTTATGCATCTAACAGATATCTAAGCCAGCGGCTCAAAGATAAATCTGGCAGAAATCATTGACTTCATGGAGTTACTCCAGTTTAGATTAGTTGAAGTTTTGGCTCACTTTATCCTCTTACATTTTTACAGCTTCTGGTTACTCATTCTTTTCTGTCTTGCCCACCCTTCCCCTTCCTGTGTTGTTTACGTGACTTTAAAATGCAGCAGAAAAGTACATATTTACAAATGTGGTTAAAAAAACTGGCTGGATCCTTAGATGCTGCACTAGAAATGTTTTTGCTTTACTGAAAGAGATGAATCTTAAGACTTTTAAGTACTTCTATTGAGTTTTGTCTGTGGATTTTGAAATTTCATTGGCTGTATATTCTTTACAATTCTTAGATTTATTTCTTTTTTCTCCCTCTTTTCCACAAGCTGGCTGAGAAAGCAGATCTATTCTGTTGATCAAACTAGAAAAAATAGGTAAGAAGCTCTGTCTTTTTTTTTTTCCCCGATAGTTTTAGTAAACTTTTGTTTCAGATTCTAACATGGAATGAAAAGAAATAAAGAATTCATTGTCCAAAATGTGGAATTCCTGAAAATGGCATTTGCCCTTGCTTTTGCTAAACACCATGTGTTCATAGCACTCACTCAGGTTTATGTACGTGGTGTAATGAGGAAACAAATGATGAAAAGTAAGTATTTTAAATTTTTGCCTAGAATTACTTTGCCAAAATGAGTGAGCAGTGTGTTACTGTAGAGATTGAGCTTGGCTGTGCAGGTACATCAGGCTGCTTGCTTTGTGGAGGCCTTTGCCCTTTCTCAGCTGAGCAGGAGCTGCTTGGACTGTACAAGCTGCTGTGAGCTCTCCTGTGCAGCTGTGCCACCGGGACTTCCTTTGTTGCTGAGCTGTGTTTGCATTGCAGTGACCAGGCTCTAACACAGACAGAGCAGAACCAGCTGCTGGCCTGGCCACGGGCTTGTCTCTGCCACGTGTTTGAACAGACCACAGCCAAAGAATCACCTCCAACTTGGTGCTTCTCGTGTGAAAGAAGTCCCATGGGTTATAGGTCCCAGTGTGATGTGTGGCTTCATGTGTTTGAGTTTCAGTAGTTCCTTTCAGGTCCATGTGTGATGTGGGTTTGTAGCTTTTACGTGCAAAGGAGACCTTTTTTAAAATGAATTCAGCTGCACATCTCTCCTTAGAATTACCAGAAATCATGTGACGCTGAGAAGAATGTTCACCTTTCCTCCCCTCTGTGTTATTATTTCCTCATGATTTTTCTCTTTGTCTGGAATGTGCATTTTATTCTGAAGTGTAGAAAAGCTCATGCTTTTCCTTTCATGTTCACCTTTTCCCAAAAGCAAACTGCCGTGTGGTGTTTCATTGTGTGGCAGGCCGTGCCATTGCAGGAAATCACACCCTTGTGCAGACAGCCTGTGGCACTGTGCACCGTGAGCTGAGACCCCATTTCAGATCTGTGTTTCCTAAACTGGCCACAGCTGGGAAGGGGACAGCCCCATCCTTTCCTGGATATTGACTTGTACCTCCTGATGCATTTTGAGAACTAACCCTGCAATGGGGGTGTGTTGCTGGGGTTGCCGAAGCAAAAGCCAATGTTAGGATGGAGCAGCTGTGGCTGACAGTAGGTGTCTGCTGAAGAGGTTTCATTTGTTGCTTTAGGGTTGTTCTATTGCTACAATGCAGTTTGGTTGGGACCAAGGAGACTTGCACTGTGGGGAGGGCAGTTTTTCCTTCTCTTCCTAGATGATTCATGCTTTTATAAAAATTCAGGAAAGGAGTTTGGACTGAGGTCCACTGTGTTTAGAGCTGTGGTTTTTAGGGAGGTTAATTGTAAAGGTTAGGCTTCCAGGCAAGTCCTATTCCACAGGTTGAGGTTTTTTCCAGTGGTAATGAAGTCCCAGCTGTTTGTTTTCTCTTGCACTTGTCTGGCCAGAGGAAATTGCTTGTGCTTGGTGTTTAGGGTACAAATGGAGTGCTCGTTCTTGCTTCTAAGAGTGTTTTTTTCCAGAGGTCTGGCGACAAGGCGGAAAGCCAGGAATTTCCTGAGTTCTAATCTGGCTTGGGCATGGACTTTGGCTTAGTTCCTTCTTGCTTTGCCTCTTTCACTCTCTGCACAATGGAGATGAGAATATCTCACGGGGTAGCTGCTTGTATGGACACTGTAGAATGGAAGTGTTACTTTCATCTGTGTGCTCATTGGTTCTGTTGCTTTCAAGCAACTCTGTTCTGACCCTGCATTTAATGGCTTCTGAATTGCTCTGTAGGTCAAGGCAGGGCACCTCAGTCTTGTTTTGTAGGTATTGCTTTAATATTTTGTGTGCTTCAGCAATAGGACCCACAGCTACCCTTCAGCTACAAGACCCACAGGTCTTGTAGCTGCGCTCTCTTGACTTGCTGCTTTGCTGTTATCTAGAAAACTTTGGTTTTTGAAGTGTTGCTGGGATATCACTGAGCATTCTGAAACTCTGCAAAAAGAATCAGCAGGTCTGTGCAAATGGAACTGGAAGGGAAGACTTGGTTGGGAGAGGAGGATGAGGTCATGTTCAGATGTTGCAGAAGGGAAGAGCCTTGCTGCTGTAAATCAATGGAACTGGACTGAATAACGTCTGGAGAAAAAGGTTAAAATGGTATTGAAAAGTGGAGCTTTTTATTTTCTGTTTGTGCTCATCTGTTCAGTACAGCCTTTGTATGATGTTTTCTGTGTCTGGCATCCAGTTTCAGGGGAAGAAAGGCTGCAGTTCATCTGACTGTGTATAAACATCTACATTTGAGCTGATCATCTAGATCTCGTTAATTGTTGAGAGAGAAATAGATATCTCTGCAGCACGGTTCTTTTCATCCTAACATGGATGTCCAAATTAATTGAAATGCCTGTTTCTCCATATCTAGCTTGCTTCCATGTAGGTGTTAAGTTTATAGAAGTTTACAGGTATGTGGGATGAGCCCTACCCAAAATGTTTCAATAGTCACATTTTTGTGTGGATAGGAAACACATGGGTAGCTGACTAGAGATAACACAACTGTGGTGATTTTGCTATCTTTTTTTTCTCCTTTTTTGCCCAGTATCAGTCTTAGAGAGCTGAAAACTGTCCTTCCCCAAGTAAACTTCAAAGTGAGCAGCATGAAGTACCTGAAGGATAAATTTGCGGTAATTACCTGATTACTTAAACGTGTTTGGTATTATCTGATAGGTGTTGATGTTTCTTTTTAGTACACTTTCTATGTTTTTGATTCATATCGTGTACCGTTAAATAAATTATATTGATTAATTTCTCGGCTTGGCTTTGCCTATATCTGAGGATATGAGAAAATACAGGCATAAATGTTCTTTCTTTCCAATGTGTGGTTGACCAAAGCCAACACTGGGTTTTGAGCTCCAGTACTGAGCAAGTACATAGAAAAGTATTTTATCTTTCTGTTTCTTCTACATGAATTTTATCTTAATTTTTTTCCCCATATGATCAAGTAATAACCTCTTCTCACCAACTAATGCCAATATTAATAACTTTTGAAGGTCATTCCATTCCTACAGGAACCTTGAATATCCCCACCCTTTCCTGCTTTCCAACTCTCCACCCTTAAAGCAGACATTCTTGCTTCTGCTGCCCCAGCTAACAATGAGTCAATGAGGCTCTACTTCTCTCTCAGTTGTGGAAATGGAGTGAGGGTGCAAAGTGCAAGGCCAAAGATGGGGGCTAGGAGAGCACTATGTCACAAACCATCTGTTTTCTTGTTTGTGTTCTTAAAAACATAAATAAATTTAAAAATACCAAGTGGTTGAAAACAAAGTTGGAGTAGAACAGGATGCATGAGAGAATGCCAACTGGAGGAAGAGTAACTTGTTCACTGTGCAGGTGCAGTTCAGGGAATTCTGAACTCACTGCATGCTGCTTTCTGTTGTAGGAAATCGGTGCTCACAAGGAAGAGCTTACTTTTGAACAATTTCATTTGTTCTACAAGAAAATCATGTTTGAACAACAGAAATTGGTAAGCTTTTCATAAACAGTCTCCATACTGTTCATCTGCTGCATCATAATACTGAGAACTGATTGTCTTTTTGTTATTGATTTTTTTTTCCTCATTCTTGTACCAGAAAAAGGGTGCAGTGCTGTACCTGATGTGCAGATAACAGTCACTATCAGCAACTGGCCTAAGAAGATGAACAAGTCATTCATGTTGCTTCTTGTGTGTTGGTAGAGATAGGCACAGATATTATGGGGTTTTTAGGAAGAATTCTTCTTGCGGGTTTGTTCAGGATGCAGAATGTCCTTTCATTAGGTTTGGCTGATCTTTTTTACTGATAGAAGCAATTCCATATTCCAGATTACCAGCAGGGAGTCCATTACAGGACATGCATCAGACAGTCCTTGGGAGGCATAAATGCAGGGGAATTACATTTTAGCTAATTTAAGCGGGCAACTGCCTGACTACTGTTTCCTTGTATTCACTGTAGAGATTCATGAAGCTGGTGGAAACTGCATACATTTAGTGACTCTGAAAGTTAGGAACCCTTTAAAACGGTGTGAAAACACATAATTTGAAATTACTTGCATGAATGTCTTTGTTGACTATGGGCTTATTGTGGATTCAACTTTAATTTTGCAGATGCTAAACTAGAAGCTTCGATAGTCAAAGTCTGCTGTTTTTCTGGCAATAGAGCTTGTGCTGTTTAAAAGTGATGCTGAAATCATGGTGAAGTGATAAAAAACCTAGATTTACTGACAGGGTTGTAGTTTTGGCCATGAAAATCCTGTTAATTAGCTTGAGCAGAAAGCTGAAGAGTAAAACACACAGTAAGGAGCCTCTCTTGACTTCCTTAAGCTCTTGTTATTGCCCTGTGTGAATCATTGCAAAGAAACTTCTCAATTTGCTTACAAGTGCTTTGGGTCAATTGATAGAAAGTTTTCTGCAATCTCTAACGATGCTGTGCCAAGCTAGAAACAATTTAGGTTTTATATTCACTTGCATAAATGTGATGGATGATACTTAATTCCAGTTTTTCTGGGATATCAAACAATAAAAGCTCCCCAGAAATTTGACTGTTTATATAAGGTGCTTTATCTAAGCAAGTATTTTGCCTGAGAATTGTGTTCACATTGAAAGGCCCGAAGTGCAGTTGCCAGCCTTGGCAGTATGTTTTTTCTTATGCATTTAATTAAAAATGTGTCTTGCCAACTTGTATGCAACTCTAGAGTAGACAGGCATTTATTTCCCCTTTCAAAACCAATGGACATTATTAGATGGATTTAGATAGAAAATTGGATATTCTTTTATTATTTATCTTTTTTCCCTTTTTTATGTTTGTTCTTTTTTGTTTGTTTGTTTTTTGTTTGTTTTAAGATTCTTGATGAATTCAAAAAGGATTCCTCTGTTTTCATTCTTGGGTGAGACTCTTCATTTGTATTATTTTTCCACATTTTCATATGGTTGTAGTGTTGCAGGATTGTTTTTTAATTACCTCACTGTTTTTTTTATTTTATTTTTTTTGTTCCAATGTTTTAGTAAAGAAAGGTGAACTTACACTGGAAGTAAGTCCTGGTGATTGTTTTTTACTTTCTGACTACAAAAATGGTATGGACTGAAATTGCCTGGCCTCTGATTTTATAAAGAGCTATGGAAGGACAATTTGATGCAGAAATTTTAGCTTCAGTCTGGAGAGTGATGTAGTGCACAGGCTTTGCCTAGGCCTGAGCTGAATGCTGATAGTAAAGGTTTCTGCATCTTCCACTTGATGGACTTGAAAGTTTAAGTAAGATGTGTACAGCACGAAGAAGAGGTCACAGGCATTGCTAACCCACTGACTGTGGATTAAACCTGTTTGTCTTGGTTTTGAATATTACACTAGCAGATTAAGGAAGTAACTTAAAAAGTTTGCTCTGAGTGTACTGAGTATTTCCTTAGCTCTGGGTCATGTCATTAATTAAACTGTGAGACTGCTTGAAAGCACAGGTTTAAAAGCACCTTCCTGGTACCAGCTGCTGCCGTGTTTGTGACTCACAAAAGGCAAATCAGTGATATCACTTTTCCTTGGTGCAGCTGCACCTTGTCTCCTTTTTCAGAAGATTTTGGTCTATCACAGTAGTTCATCTAAATATTACACAGAAGGAATTACTTGTGAAGTGTGCCTCTGTGATAATTTAAAAGAAGTTTTTCCATGTACCTCAACTAAACTTACCAACAGCCCGGTCAAGTTAATGCAGCTCATTTGCTTCAAAGCGATGAGTACAGATTTGGTGCTTTTCCCAGTGAATCACTCGCAAAAGTACATCAGGAATCCAGGAGGCTCAAAACACAGTAATTGGATAATACAGCATTACAAGCTTACTCTAAATCCCATTGAAATTGTAAAAGGTCTCTTGCTGGTGGCAGCACCTTTGTACTGTAAATCCAAGATACAAATCCATGTCATCTTCTGCTGTAACATCTGATTACCCTCTCCTATTTCTTTGGCTTCACTTTCCCTTTCTTTTTTTAAAGAAATACTGACCGTCCAGATGCTTCAGCAGTTCACCTCCACGACTTCCAGAGATTCCTGCTACACGAGCAGCAGGTGGGAAGGTTACAGAAATACTGAGCTCTTTTTCTTGGGGTTGTATCACAGAATTCTGTGCTCATTAAAAAGAAATGTGAAGTGTCATAGAATATGATTGATGTCACTGTGATACTGGGCCTTGGAAAGATTTCTCCTTTGTTGCCATTGAAGTCCACAAGAGCTATTACTTTTCGTCTGTAAAAAGCCTCTGAAGGTGCACCAGAGGACAAGAGGGAGGACAAAGTAAATAAGGTTTTAACAAGCCTCCACTTAGGCATGTAGATAAACAGACAAGGTTAGAAGTAAATGCTGTGTGCAGCCAGAGATGAATGCCTGGCCTGGTTTCTGCTGTCACCAGAGGTGCACTGGGGCAGTGCCTCGGCCACGGCCCCATTTTTGCTGCTCTCTCATTGCTGCCTGCCTGCATTCCAGTCAAATAGTAATTTCCTATTGAATGGAGCCAGTTAGATGTCCCCTGCTAGCAAGCAGATAAGGATGGAGGCAGGGATTGGAACTGCGTCTTCATGGATTTCTATAATGTTATTTAGCACAGACTCTGGGGGGAAAAATGGTGCAATATTTGCTAGGCACTGCTGAGCTCCAGGTTTGCAAATGTGATTGAAAAGTGAGACCTGCACTTCCTGTACAAGCCTGCTACTTTCTTTTTCTCCCAGTTTCACTGTTTTCAAAGGATGTTCAGATTGCACTTAGAAATGAGAGATTATAGTTAAGGCACGTCCAAGGAGGCCAGCTTTTTTCTACCTGTCAGTGCATATATGTACTTAGGTGGTGTGTATCTATCTGTGGATCTCTCTGTTCCTTGTTTGATTTTTGTACTGAATAACACCACTTGTAAAGTTTCTTTTCTACTTTACTGTGATTATCTGAAGGAATCTTGGGCACAGGATCTCAGTAAAGTCCGAGAACGAATGACAAAGTTCATTGACGACACTATGAGAGAAACTGCTGAACCTTTCCTCTTTGTTGATGAGGTGAGATAATGGTACTTTGTAGTAGTTCTCATCGACTCCTTTCACAGAATTTTCACTGGGTGGCAGGACCTCTAGGCCCCTCTTGCTGCATTGCTGGATTTCTTTTGTTCTCATATGGTAAAAATGTTTAAATTCAGTCTCTCTCTTTGCGTCGTAGTTCCTCGCTTACCTTTTTGCAAAAGAAAACAGTATTTGGGATGAGAAATATGATTCAATAGATGTGCAGGATATGAATAATCCTTTGTCCCACTACTGGATTTCTTCCTCTCATAACACGTAAGTTACCAAAAGTCCCGTTGTCTATCCCTGTTCAAACAAATGTAGCACATGTAAGAGAGACAGTAAATTATACCAGAAATGTGCTGTGTGCATGTGTGAAACCTTCCTACATTGTGGTATAAATGTGGCAAATGGACTTTCTGGGACTCCTTTTTCCCCTTCTCGTAAGATCTTAGAGGTTTTGAGATACAAGTCAGCTCAGCCGCCAGAAAACCCAAGTCCTGTTACAAAAATAAAAAGAAGTATTGGGTTGAAACTGTTCTGAAACCCTCTCTGCTTTCAGAAATTTAAGTTACTGAAGGGGCTTCCGTTTTTTCCGAGCACCAGTAGCCTCACTGAGGCTAATGAATTCATGTCAGAATTCATTAATTGTACAAAGTATGTGATGATGAGCTTGAACTGTCTTCAAATGAAGGGGATTTGCTCGTGGAGCATTGTAGTAGAAAAAAAGGTGTAAAGAGGGAGGAGAGATGAACAAATAAAATAATGCACGGTGTGCAATAAAGTGGATATGGATATAGCATACAGGTGTATTTTGAACTATAAGATGTGATATCACTCTAAATACCTTCCACATCCCTCCCACGTGCTCATGCCTGAGCGTGATGAGGTTTAGGCATGTTTAAAAGCTCATGATTTGCTCTCTAGAAGGATGTCAGAGTTGGTTGCTGTTTAGATTGAGCCTTTAGCCTCCTATAATTTGGTCCATTCAAAAACCTGATAGCATCACATTCAGCAAAATCTGGTTCTTCCATGAGAAGTATAAAAAAACCCAACCCAAACCAACAACAAAAAAAATCGGCATACATTCTCCATGACAACAGGAGGCAAAATGTCACCCAGTGAGTGAGAACTGGTTGAAATTGACTGCCTATCTTTTCTACCATTTCCTTTTACTCCTTAGATACCTGACAGGAGACCAGCTTCGCAGTGAATCCTCCACAGAAGCTTACATCAGGTGCCTCAGAATGGGATGTCGATGTATTGAGTGTGAGTAAAGAGCTTGTGGAGTGGTTTATAACCTGTTGTCTGTACAAGTAGTTTCCCCTGTTTGCCAAGAAAGAAAAAAGAACTGAAATCAAGAACTGTTTGTTTTCTGAATTTGAAGTTAGTCATATAAAAAACACTGATTCCTTAAATTGTTTTTCTTATGTCTCACCAATGCCTCATTCACTTCCTCTGATTCTCATTCCCAGGCAGTTTTAAGAGAGTCTTCCTAAATCTCCTCTCACTTTACACCAAAAATTCAATCTTGAATCTATATGAAAGCTCAGGATTTAAGCTGGAGTACCTGTGTAGCATAGATAGATAGTTTATTTACCTTCATTGTGATACAGACAAGCCTAAGGCACAGAAATTTTTGTGATGTGGTGCCTTTTGTCATCCTGTTTAATTTGCTTGTAAATCAGTTGATGCCTTGGTGCATTTGTTCTCCATCGATTGTGTTTGTGTCTTCAGCTCTGTGCTTGTGTCCCTCATTGAGAATTTTCACTTTAATTTCACGTTGTTTATTTGACTAATACAAAATATATCTCAAATTAGAGTTTCAGGGTTAAAATCAACAAAAGACAGAAGCTCTCAGCTTGTCACTTGTTGGAGTGTATTTATCCCTGGAAAATTACTGTAAACTAGTAGATTGACACTATAGTTGCCTGAATCTCTTATTTCCAGATTCCCACATAATAATGCTTGGGGAACATTTTGTAATGTATTTTATTTGTCTTGCTCTTACTTAAGTAAACTCAGTTTCCTCTGTGAAAGATATAAATTCATCTGATAGAATATTTTATTAGAACAGTAAGGTCTATGAATCAATGTATTGAACACTGGAGTTTTTTATGTATGCTTTTTACTAAAGTCATTTAAAGAACTACTTGGTCTCTCACTTTTTCCACTGCTTGTCTTTCCTAGTGGATTGCTGGGATGGTCCTGATGGGAAACCCATCATTTACCACGGATGGACACGGACAACAAAGATCAAATTTGATGACGTAGTGCAGGCAATCAAAGACCACGCCTTCGTTACATCTGAGTAAGCTTGATTTTCCTCCAGCCTGTTTTCATATGCTTAGACCTTTCTGAACTTAATTTCTCTGTAATCTAGAGCAAAAAGTAATCAGAGAATAATGGATTCTGGTGGTCTTCATTATTGCCACATGTGGGTCTTTAATAGATGCTGTTTTGAGGAAGAGTCCCAGTGCATAACCATTTGTTGCTAAGGAAGATAATGAGTACCTTAAAGTGATTTCCAGCTCCTTGTTTGGATCTTCTTTTATTAAGTTGAAAGTGAAACTTCAAATGCTTAATAGTATATCTTAAATCTTTTAAAAAATTAACAAAATAGTACAATTGACAAATAATATGTCTGTCAGGTGGTGTTTGTGTAGTAGGGAAGGTCTTAGCTGTGAAGATACAGAACTCATAGCATGTTTCCTGAACTGGTAACATGGGTTTAGATCTGCATCTCTGCCCTTCTTTAACTTGTGCTGAGATGTCCTTAACATGAAAAATATTACCCAGTAGCTGGGAAAGAAAGCAAGCTGTCAGTGTCCTGTTTTTCCATGTTACCACTCGGCCACAGAGAGGCAATATTTTCCCATGTGGATCAGTGTCTGCACAGGAACATTGTGTTAATGAGAACCATAATATGGGCTGCATTATGGTTTCAAAGTCTTCTCAGAGTCTATGTGAAAGAAAGCAGACACGATTTTGAAGAGAGGAGAAACAAATTTTCACATAATGGTGCTTTAGCAGTGAAACTGTGCCCAAAGAGCTTGAAGGGAATCTTTGTCCTTGCAGATATTCAGATTTTGGCTGGATAAAGTTCTGAACAACCTGATCTAACCTAGGAATTGGCCCTTCCCAAAGAAGGGGTTTGGGTTAGATGGGCCTTCACAGGTCCCTTCTGACCTTGGCAACTCTGTGATTGCACAACTATTATTACTTGTTGTGTCTATATCTTCCTTTTGTCTTCTTGTTTCCTTTAAACATTTTCTCTCATCTGGGGGCTGAGGGAGGGTGTTGTCTTCCTCGCCTTGCCAGCCATAGCAAAAAGATATTGTCTTCATTCACCTTGGTTTTGTCCACCAAAGATACCCGGTCATTCTGTCCATTGAAGAGCACTGCAGTGTGGAGCAGCAGCGACACATGGCCAAAGTCTTCAAGGAGGTGTTTGGGGACCAGCTTTTGATGAAGCCTGTTGAAGCCAGTGCAGATCAGCTCCCATCACCAACCCAGCTGAAAGAAAAAATCATCATCAAGGTAGGCTTGCTTTGTGTGCTGGGAGATAAAATAGGAGAACAAGAGCAGGACCAGAAATACTGTCCCTGATTTCACAGATAACTTTCAAGAAACCCCTTGCTTGAAGTGTTTACGGGTTACATTCGGCAGTAATGTACATTGTTCTGTAAAACTGTGGTGTTTGCTCTTGGCTTTCTTTGCAGTAAGTGTGGCAGTTCAAGTGCCAGATCAAACGTCAGCTCTTTTCTAAAGGTCTTCCAGCTCCTGAAATGTCACTGCTAAATTTCAGCAAGGGTTCACTGCTGCAGATGTTCATCACAGACATTTTACACCATGTGGTTTGCTTAAAAATGATAGAAGTATGTTCTTGAATAGAAAGATAGAGCAGTATTACTGTTTTTTTTTTTCAAAGACTGCCTTTCAGTCAAGTGAAACCCAAAGCTCTTGTGGCTGCACACTGAAATTGTGAGGATTTCACAAATTGATGAGTGTTTGCTAACTCAGTGTGATTTAAATACGCAGTTTAGTGAGCCACTTGTGAAACACAGAGGCACTGCTCTGAGAAGGCAGTCCCCGTTAGTGTCGTACCTTGTGGGCAGTGCAGGTGCCCACATCAGCTCTGTTGTGCAACAACATAACCAAAAGAAGATTTCTCAGATTGAAACTGCGGTAGAACTTTTCAAATGGCAAAATTTGGTGAAGAATCTCAGGGCTGCTCATGATCTTTGTGGTAAAACAATAATTATTTTTGTCCGTGCTTCTGTTTTCTTGCTCTTGTAACAGTATTGCATCCTGTGTATTAAACATCTGACTAGAAGAAATGAGGGTAGACAGGTGTAAGAATACGCTCTTGAGTGTAAGATTGGAAATAATAGAATCCCACTGTAAGGTGCAAAAGTTCTGTGCTTAAGTTTTTTGGGTTTTTTTTTTTTTTGTTCTCCCCAGACTGTCTGTTGTTTCCATGCAGAGCAGAGAGGGAACTTGCATAGGCACATGATTAATAACATGACAGAGCTGGTTTAAAGGGAATTACAAACTATTATGAGCGTGCACAAGAGAACACCCATATCACTCTGTGCTGTCTAAAAGAACGTTGACGAGTCTTTAAATAGATCAGCACCTGCCAGTGAGCTGCTTGTGTTGTTTGGCTTTTGTTTGGAAAATGTTGTCAGTAAACAGTCAGAGGCAGCACCTACTTCTCTGGCCTGTGGGATTTTTCAGATAGGCGTGTCAAACTGAAATCTGCCAGGAGTAGCTTGTGTGGAACTGAATGTGGTTGAGGTCTGATATGAGACGATGAATCCCGTCATTAACTGCAGTTAGGTAATTGATATTGCCTGTGGCCCCTTGAGACACTTTTGTGAACACTCTAAAGAAAGTAGAACTTGACTCCTTTATTCATAAAGGATTTCCCCTTGTACTCATTTTTTCTTGTAAAAGGGTGAATTCCTCCTTCATTTTAATTCCTTATCTTTTCCTTTTGTTTTGATTTTTGTTCCTTATGTGCTGCTTTCTGCAGAAGGAATCCTGTTTATCCTTATTTCTTGGTGTGTGTCACTTCATGTTTTCTGTTCTCTAAAGAATGGTGAGATCTTATCAAACTACTTGTTTCTTCACTGCTTCAATGATACCTGTAGTAGTTTTTTCTAACCTTTATTATGGGATCCAAGTTTTAAAGGAAGAAGTTCCAGCCCTGTTGTTCCTTGTGGAACAGCTGCTGTTATGATAATGACAGAAGGTGGCTGTGCAATGGAGGGAGATGCTTCCAGGAACACTGAGTGTGCTGAAACATTATGACCAATTTTATGTGGGATTCTCTCTGAGTGTATGGATGGGGTTTTTCTTGTTTTTAAGCACAAAAAACTGGGCCCAAAGGGAGACATTGATGTGAACTTGGAAGAAAAGAAAGAAGAAAAGAAGCAACAAGGAGAACTTTACATGTGGGACACGATAGAACAGGTATTATTTCTGTGACATCTGCTGCAGGTTGTTACTCAGTTCTGTAATACTGAAAATTTACAAAAATTTCCGTAATATTTGTGTAAGTAATATTGTCAGTTGAACGGGTGTGGATGAGGGGAAGAAGGTATTTTTTTATTCTTGCACCCTGTTTTGAGATTGTGGTTGAGAGTGGTTGGTGAGTTTCCCTCTGTTAATTGTTTTAACATCTCCCAACTTTCAGAAATGGACTCGGCACTACTGTGCTATTGCTGATGAAAAGCTTTCATTCAGTGATGATATAGAACAGAATGCTGATGAAGATTCATCAAAGGTGATGGCTGTGTTTTATTGTTTAAGCATGTTGTTTTTATTATCTCGGATTATTTCAGTGTCTACAGATGTGTGGTTTTTATGCCGATGAAATTGCAGAGGTTCTTTATCAGATAACAAATGTGGAGATAAAAAACTAAAAAAGGGTCTTTGCCAAGGTCAGCTCTAGTTAACCTTATTTTTAATAAAATAACTTTTCCCCTTGGTTAATTGAGGACTTGCAAAGAGGACAATGAAATGTAACTTCAGTGCTTGCGTGCCAATGCTGACGTGTGCACTAAGTACTACTGCTATTCTCAAACTAAGCAGAACGAACTAATGTGTTACTAATGTGTTACTTGGCTGTTGTGGATGGTAAAGCAGGGTAACTATAAAGGTGATTGGCTGGAGAGATCAGGCCTAGGAAGAGCTGAAATCCTGAAACAGTAGATTGTTATATCACCAATAACAAGTACTTAGTTTCAAAGTCATAAAATTAGAAATGCGCTATAAAAAATTCTTGTTTTCTGGTCTAGGAGGTGAAACGCACTGAACTGCACTTGAAAGAGAAATGGTTCCATGGGAAAATGAAAGGGGGGAGAACAACTGCTGAGAAACTGCTCCAGGAATATTGTTCTGAAATGGGTGGCAAGGATGGGACATTCCTGGTTAGGGAAAGTGAAGCTTTCCCTGATGATTACACCTTGTCATTCTGGTATGGTCATTATCATACAAATTTAATGGGGGATTTGTTTGTTTTATGGCATTGTACAAAAATGTGTGTTTTTTTCAAATCCACATTATATTTGAAATGTACATTTATAGCTGAGAAGAAGTAGGAATAACACTGGAATGTTGTTGATGGGATTGTGAAAGACCTCTTTCTGAATTAAACTTCAGTATAGCATTGTGCATTTTGACAGGGTTGTCAGGGCAGGAATGGCCAGTTTGATTCTTCCCCCTCAACTTTTCTAGTGTTCTGGCACAATACAGGATTTGTTATTTCCTCAATGAGTGGGCCAAAATTAGATCTTTTAATTTAGGGGTAAATTTGTGGTTTCTACACTGGAAAGGTAGTCTCGTGAGTTAGTCTGTGTTAGCAGAGATTGATCTTTTCAGTGTAAGGATTTTCTAAAGGAAAATAATAAAGAATTTTCAGGGGGCTTTTTCTTTGTGGCTTTTTTTGTTTGTTTGTTTGTTTGTTTGGGGGTTTTTTGGGAGGGGAGGGGTTTTTTTCTTTGTTTGTTTTTGGGGTTTTTTTTGTTTTGGTTTGGGGTTTTTTTGATGGCCTGGGGTTTGGTGGTTTCTTTTTTCTTCTGGTTGGGGCATTATGAGGAATAGCCTTGGATGGATTTCTGACCCAGAGAGCTGTCAGAGCAAATTTTGCAGAATAAGTTTATGCCAGATTTTAAACTACTGTAAGTTGAAAATTACTATTTTTGGTCCTTTTTGGTCCCGTGTCAGAATTTTTGTTGCCTGTTACTTTGGCTGTTGTATGAGATGACACAGATTTCTTGCCTCTTCACAAGCTCCCCAAGGAGTTGGCCAGGAATGGGTGGGGAAATGCTTTGAAAGAAGAAAATCTGTTACAAACCCCGTATTTCCCTTATGGCCCCTCTACTCCTCCAGGAGGTCAGGCAGAGTCCAGCACTGCCGGATCCGTTCCACCAGCGACGGGGACACTGTGAAATACTACCTGACAGACAACCTGACCTTCGACAGCATCTACGATCTCATCCAACACTACAAGGAGGCCCACCTGCGATGCGCTGAGTTTGAGCTGCGCCTGACCGACGCTGTGCCCAACCCCAGCCCTCACGAGACCAAAGAGTACGTACAGCAGCAGGCAAGCACTGCTGTCCTGTCAGTGCCCTTGCCTTGCTTTAGGTGGGCTTGGATTTCTGCACAGAAAATTCCCTGGATTCAGGAGCACGCTTCGGTGCTGCTTGTCCGTGGAAGTTGGGGGAATAGGCAACCGGAAAGATGCTGAGGGAGAACACTTGACTTTGTGAGAACCTGGTACAACAAAGAGTGGTCACTGGGAAAGCAATTTCCTTGCAGCAACTGGCAGATCAGTGAGAACTGTAATGCTGTGGAAATGTGCCAATTCTTCCTCTGTCTGTGCGGTGTTTTACAACACCCAGTGGGTTGGGTTAGATATTTAGTAGTTGGCTGTGGTTTGGCCACTAAGTGGTCATGGTCTGTGCCATCTGGAAGCTCAGTTACTGGGGCAGTGAGCCCAAACAGCTACGTTTGCCTAATCCCGCCCTCCGCCTCACCCTGTCAGAGCTGGTTAGGCTGACTTCACCCCGTGTGATAGGAACTAAGCACGGTGTTTATTTCCAGCTGGTATTTGTCTCCCATAGATCCTGGGCAGAGCTCACTCTTTTTTTTTTGGCAGAACACTGTAATCACTGCCCTTTGTTCTGTTTTCTTTGCAGTGGGCAAAAGTAAATCTCCTTTGCATGTAAAATACTAATCTGTGACTTTAAACTTCTTTTTTTTTGTCCCCACCCCGGGATCTGGGAGTCACTGACCACCCACAGATAACTTTGGAAGCCAGTGAGAGGGGAAGGAGAATTTAAGGGTTAGACTTTCCTGCTTTTCTGCATAAGCTGGAGATACACTGCCAGTATAAGCGGCCACAGCTTCACTGAAGGCACATTGGAGCCAAGACAGGTCCATCCCTATGGCAAAAGATAAAATCAAGCTCTGAATAAAAATTCAAATCCCTGGTGTCTTTCTTTTGTCTGTGTTTAGGCTTTGTCTTAAGTCTACTGTGTCAAAATGGAATAAATACTGAAAACTGAATGGCAGACTAAAAGCAGGATGCAGTGCCTTTGTTTCAGGAACAAATGCAGATTTATGTTTTATGGTTTCACATAGACAAGGTGTTCTGATATATTCGTGATGCTTTCATCCAAAATAAACTGCCGTCTTACAATGTTTTGTAATAAACTGCTGTCACAGGTGCCAAGATGGGGAAAATGTAATGCATAATTTTTCTTAGAATGTTTGAAACTGTGTTGTTAATAGTGCTGTCTGTTATTCTCCATAAATGACATTTGACAAGCCTTGTAATGCCTTGCCCATTCTGGTTTTTAACTGTTGCAGTTGGTACTATAACAACTTGAGTCGGGGTGAGGCTGAAGACATGCTCATGCGAATTCCTCGGGATGGAGCCTTTCTCATTAGAAAGAGAGATGAACCTGATTCTTTTGCCATGACTTTCAGGTAAGAAAAGACAGATAGAACTGCCTTACCTCGCAGCCCAACGATATTCTGGTTTTTCTTATTAAAAAAATAATGGTCTTTTTAGAGTCATGCTATTCTTGCTTTCAAACTATGAATAATTATCATGGTTGATTGGTGCAGCAGGTCCATGAGTGAGAGTGCGTGCAAGAGTTGATTTGTGACTGGCCTAAACGTTTATGCTTTTATAAAGATTGTTTGAGCACTGGCTGTCCCTTTCTTCCCCTACAGAACTATGTATTCTTTCATTCCCTTCTTTCATTCCCTGACACTCCTTGCTAGAGGGTGTTATTTTGAAGTTTCCTTTGGTGCAGGTTCATCAATTATTCTATGTCCCTATCACCTAGAAATCCTGACTTGTCGTATAACTGAAATGTCAAAGTGAAATTGTTGGCTCTTCTTGCCAGGGAAAATAGTTTTGAACAGTTTTGTGATTCTTGTAAAAAAATTAATGAAATATGTAGAATGGGGGTGTTCTCTATCATGCCTTCAGATCAAATTGTGTTTCTCTGAAAGTGTGTAATTTAGCAACATGTAAAGTTGCTTACTTACATGCCTTGTAAGTTGTTGAAGATGTCCAAAATTCCCCAGTCTCCTGTGTACTTTGGGCTGAAGTTTTCTGCTGTTACCAAGGTGGATATTGAAGTAACTGGAGCTGCAACATCTCAATAAAACCATTTCACAGCAGGGAAAACAAGAAGTACCGAAACTTCAGCAGCTTGAAAAGGGTGTAGGGGTCTTTTTGGGTGGGATGGTTATCAATGGATGGTTTTACCGCATTTATCAATGCAAGCACAAACCTTGTGTTCAAGCACAAGAGATTTTTTTTTCTTTAAAAATTTATTTCTGTAGTTACCAAAATGGTTATAATAATCATAATAACTGAATAAAAGAGGCTTTGTTAGAGGGAGAGGTCATTTCACGCGATGAAGGTGCACAAAGCAGCTTTGGCCCAGTTGAGAGCCCTGGTGCTCTCCCCGCGAGCACCGACACCTTTTGCAGCTGTGCCCTTGTCCCGCAGGGCGGAGGGGAAGGTGAAGCACTTCCGAATCCAGCAGGAGGGGCGGCACTTCGTGCTGGGAACCTCGGCCTACTTCGAGAGCCTGGTGGAGCTGGTGACGTACTACGAGAAGCACCCGCTGTACAGGAAGATGAAGCTGCGCTACCCCGTGACAGAGGAGCTGCTGGAGCGCTACAGCACGGTACTGGGATACTGGGATGGACTGGGGCGCTGGGCTGGGCTCTGCCTCTGGTGCAGCATCTCTGGGGGAGGTTAAGCAGGTCACTTCCCGTGAAGTTGAGGTGGCTGTACTGACTTCTCTCACAAAGGTGTGAAGGGCAGCTTCATCTTTGATTACAGGTCAACTTTTGCCTTCCCCGTGATTTGATTAGAGAAGCCCCACCGTGTACTGGGGTCATTGCCCTACTAAAATGAGTTTTTGATAATAGCCTTGCCTATAGTTGGCCCTGTCTTCTATTGCTGAAGTGGGCAGTGGTTCTTAAAATGACCATGCAGATACCGTTTGCTAAATGCTTCAGAAAAAATGAAATGCTCTGCTGTGCCTCTCACTCTGGGACGGTGTCCTACTGCCTTCTGTGGTAAAACGTACTTCTGAAGGCTCACTCTTCGAGATAAGCATGAGGAAATCTCCCCAAGAGCCTTGTCTCTCGCCATTGACTAAACTAGGAGCCTGGATAATTAGCTGAGGATAAATGTCTGCTTTCTGGATGGATGAGTTTCATTTTGAGGGAGCTTTGCTTTGGAAAGCCTGAGGTGCTGTCTTCACTTTTCAAGGGTATGTCTTTTAGAAGCTGCAGGAAACTACGTCTGGCAGGTCTGAGGAAATCAAAACCTGGGGATTTTGTTTTTTTCTGGGGAGACTAAAAGGGACTAAAAAGATTTTAGACCTCAGGATATTTTTATAATGTTGCCTATAGCAAAGGTTCTGTATCTTAGGACTGGGTTCAAATGGAATCACAAGGAGAGAATAAAATGAAAAATATGACTCTGTATATTGTTCTATCGTTTTTATCTTATGGTGAAACCAATACTGATACTAAAGTCCTGTAACACAGAAATCATAAGTGTAGGTATTTCTTTTCTGATTGCACATAGAAGAGTACTCACAATCAAAAAACCTTCTGACTGATTAAGAGATACCTTAATGAGGTATTGCTGTTTCATTGGGTTTTACTGTTCATTAAACTGAGACATAGACAGATTAAATAACAAACTTATCTTCAGTTATGTTCAACTATAGAAGTGAGCAAAACAGAGGTGTCTGGCTTCCCTCCTCCTCTGTTGGCCTATGTCCTGTCAAAAAGGTGGTTTCAGAAATGAATGTTCTATAAACATGAAGTACTTTTATAATTTTTGATTCCTGAAACTTGATTTTTTTTTTTTCTTTCTCGTTTCTAGGAAAAAGATATTAATTCCCTCTATGAAGTCAGGATGTATGTGGAACCTAGTGAAATCACCCCCACAGTGGTATGCTTAAAGAGAGATATTCACACTTACTGTAGACTTCTGAAAATTGGACTTGTTGGTTTCCTGTTAGCAGTAATAAAAAGCATTGAAACCATCAGGCAGCTATGGGGGACTGGACAGCAGAAATTTAAAGGGTGTGACTTTTTTCTAGCCTCTCTTTAGAATTTGTACCCACACATTTCCTTGTGTGCAAATCCTGTAGTGATTCATTCAGACTCGGAATTTGGGCACTTTTTGCTCTTGGGTCTGTGGAGGTGATTTGGTTTGGTGGGCCCCCAGATTAAATACCTGTGAGGGGGGTTCAGTTTGAGAAGGCCACCTCTTCATGGAAAGAAAGTGCAACGTGAAAATTTCTGTGCCTGTGGGTGTCTGTAAACACTCGTTCCATTAGAAAACATGTTCTGCATGCACAAATAAGTGCAGGGTTTATTCACGGGCTTTCTATAAAAATTTGGTGCCTTTGGTCTGTTAATGAGTTATGAGAGCTTTTATTCTTTTAAGAGTTATATACTGTTTTAAAAACAAGTGTCACAGCAAATATTACTTATCTATAATTCTTGTCAGTGCCTGCCTATTTGGAAATTCTCATGAAAAAAATCACCTGCTTGTAAATTTTGTGACTGTAATTGTTTTTAGTGTTTTTGGCCAATGAATTTGCATTGCTGCTGAAGCATTTGGGTGGTAGTAAATTCAAGATAAAGGTGTAGCTCATCCTGCTAAAACTGCACATCTTCCTAAAGGAGATGTGACCAGCAGGATAGCTGATTTTTAAGTGGAGGTTTTGTAGGCACCTAAGCCTGAAAACTCCAAATGATTATGAATAGGTGTTATAAAAATAGAGGATTTATATTTCACCTTGTGGGTTTTTTTAAAATTTTTGGTTTTGTTTTCTACCATAATTGTATTGCAGCACCCAAAAAAGAATTTTTTTTCTTTTTCCTTTTTTTCCAAGATGATAGTTGAATACCAAAGTAGCATCACTTGCTTCCACCAATAGATGTCACTCTGGAACTTCAGTATTTTGTTTTCTAAGCTTCATAACAACAACAAAAAATACTTCAATCCTCCCTATTTTTTTTTTTTTAAGATTGCAATATTGATTATTTTATGACCTGTCCCCCCAGATAACCCCTTTGCTCTGTTTCTCTTAAAGCCTCAGAGAACAGTGAAAGCCTTGTATGACTACAGAGCCAAAAGGAGTGATGAATTGAGCTTCTCTCGAGGAGCTTTAATTCATAATGTCACAAAGGAAACTGGAGGCTGGTAAGGACAATGATTCCTCCTGGGAGAACTTCTGGTGACTTACTAGATGGAGGAAAAATGAGCTTTGAGTAGTAGTTTTTAAAAACTGCCTGTTGTCTGATTGCTGCTTATTAACTGTGCCCTTATAAATCTTAATGCCCGTGTATTAAAAAAAAACCCCAAACACAAAATCCCCTCATCTTCAGTTCTCCTTTCATGTCTTTTTCATTTTTCTATCCCACAGCAATAACCTCAGCCTGCAGAACCTCCACAGCCTGGTATATCTAGTATTTTTCCCATACTACATCCATCCCTCCTGAACATTTGTGTGTTCTGGGAAGTCAGGAAGTCATGCGTCTCTTATCATTGCAATCACTGCTCTGCTTCTGTGCTTGCTCTGCTAAGCATTTCTCAGGAATCAAACCCACCTTCTTCAGTGCTCTGTATAGTCTCCTTTCATAACGGGTTTTCTTTTTTAGCTGGCTTGTAAATTGCTTGGAAAGCTTGGGAATCTAATGTTTCCCTGTAGTTTCTGCAGGGTAATCAACCACATAATAGTATTTTTAGTACTGGACGGGGAAAAAGCCTCTTAAGTCATTAATTGCAGTTTACAGTAACTGTAATCCCTCTGAAATCATCTGTTATTACAGTTAATGATCACTTTGTTAGAGCTTTTAGCTACTTCATCATTTATATTTTGGTGATAGCCAGCTAGACAATCTAGTGTGGGGTATTAATGACCAATTTCTTGGGGATTATTGCTTCATTAATGGCCTGTTGAAGATCTTTAACTATTTTTTTTTTCATTCTCTCTACTTTTCTGTTTAAATTCAGGTGGAAGGGGGATTATGGAGAAAAAGTCCAACATTATTTTCCATCTAATTATGTTGAAGATCTGTCATCTGATAACTCTGCTGAGCTTGAAAATCAGGTGAGGGTTATGGTTTGAACGCTACATTTCCCTGGCTACCTACTGGAAGTCTGGTTTGTACACTCCCAACTCTTGTGTGCTGTGTTTGAGAGAGCACAGAACAGAGGGATGAATGCAGTCTTCATTGTTCTTTGCTGCTGAATATTTTTGTCAGGGCATCCCTTGCTGAAAGCTATTTAAAGAGATAGAATATCCTGAGTTGGAAGGGACCTCCACGTATCTATGATTCTATGATAGTTGACTTGGTGAGGTTTTAGGAGATTCTGGTTGTTTCCTGCTAATAAAAATCATAAACAGTTTTAGATTTTTCATACTTTGGCTAAACAATATCATGCCTGAAACTTAACTAGTTTTCCTTTATAGTCACTGTCTTAATATTTGCAAATAAGAAAATTATATGTCCAAACACGCCTTACTCATCATTTTACTCTCCGTTATTGAGTTTTTATGCATAGCTAACCCAATCCTGTTTGTCAAAGGAATCTAAAAAATCTGGTCCCGTGTCTTGGACAAAGAGCTCTTGAACAAAAGAAAACAGAACTCCAGAGTAATAAGTTTTGACATTTTTGAATTTTAAAAAGAAAACATTGAATTCTTTTGTTCTTCTGAAGCACTTCCAATGATTTTCCAGAAGTCTTTGGAGAAAACCACAAGTATCACATTTCCTCCCCCCTGGTTATTGTAACCTTAAGCAGACTTGAAAAATGAACATTTGTGTCAGGACAGAAGCTACTACAAAGTAGTCTTGTTTTGATTGCTCTCACTGGAGAGATTCTCGTGTGTTTTTTAGCTATGAAAACAGGCTTTTAAACACAGGCTTTCAAACGTCATAATGGGCATGCTTTCAGTAAAGCAGAGATTAGATTTAATGGTGCACATTTATTATTTGTTAATGTCCTGTGCATGTTCACTCAAGAGATTTAGGGTCAAATTTAACTCATGTTTTTCAGATCATTGAGGACAACCCGCTGGGCTCTCTGTGTCGTGGCATCCTGGTGCTCAATACGTACAACGTTGGTATGTGTTTTCTGATGCTTATATATGGACTCCTGACCTTCCTCTGTTGAGTAGATTCTTTTACGTTTAGCAGGAGAGATTTTAAAAAAACCAAATCAAACCCCCCCAAACACCTACTTGTATTAATATAGCCAGCACAATTAATATGTTGAAACTTCATAATAGTAACTGCTGCAATAAATCAACAGTGGCAGCTTAGAAAAAGAGTTGTTGGATTTCAGTGTAAATTTCTTGCTATGGTATTACCTAACAGTGAAAATGCCACAAGGAAAACACAAAAAGCCTTTTGTCTTCATTCTGGAACCTAAGAATCCAGAAGATCCGAGTGTTGAGTTTGCAACTGATAAAGTAGAAGAACTCTTTGAATGGTACCAAAGTATCCGTGAGATCACTTGGAAAACAGCAGAAGAGGTATTGCTACACATTTATCCGTTGTTGTTTTTAATAGTGTACTGCTCTAAATGTACAATAGCTTTTGTCTTTAGCTGCCCTGTACTGCTAAATGTTGCTCTCACATGGTCCTTCACCCTCTTGCATATTGCTGTTGCCTGTTCATTTTATTGATGCTGTGAATCTTGTTCCATAACCTCTCTGGGGAGTGGTAGGTGAATTAGCATTTTATGTAAATTGATGTTCACAGGAGTTTTCCAGCAGAGGGCTGTCTGTGATGCACCCTGCCCCTCAGTGAAGTGTGCTTGCTAGGCCAGAGTGGATGCCACTACAGTTGTGCAGCTGGTCACACTGGTTCATGCCAGTGTTAAGTAGCAGAAGCTCCGATACCAGACTGTTCTTTTCAGAGCTGTGAATCCACCAGTGAGGATATGTGAAATCGGAGCTGCCATTCCCTAAACTCTTCTTAATCTTCTTTGCTAACCCTGTTTTCCAGTGAATGCAGTGGCACTGATAGAGAATTGTTTGGCTAATTCTTTATTTGTAACTAATAACCACATTCTGGATTTCCCAGTTCTTCAATAGCAGTATTTCCAAATACTTGCCTAAAGATTCAAGGATTCTGCTGAAGTTTAGCTTCTATGTCCCTCTGCTGCCTCTTAAAGACATTCTTCAGGACTTGCTTTTCCTATTCTGACGTACTAATTTACCTCCCTGTCATCTTTTCTAGTATTTAAGAAGTTTCTGACTTGACCAAAAAGTCCTTACTTTGGCTGTGCTTAAGGATACTCTCTTTTTTATGTTGCTTTTATTCACCTTTTATTGTTAAGTGGGTGAAATGGTTGATGGAAAATGTGTTTCAGTATCATGTTGGCTCATGCTGTTTATCTGTCATAGGGAGTGGAAGTGCTCTGAGGGTCCTCCTGATCCTATTTATAGCAGAGGCCTGTAAATACAGCAAGGGGAGAAGCAACAGGAGCTGTTGACCAGTTGCTGGGGGAGGAGAGATACAGTTCTTGTGCCAGGTTTTCATTAAGAAGTAAAATGAGAAAAAGAGAAACATGACCTAAAAGAAGTGTCTCCGAATCGAATGTTTTTCATGCTACAACAATAACTCTTCAGGAGCCTGGCAGCTTTTTCCCTCTCTGTGCAGTTGGAGAAGTATTAAACAGTCTGTGTTCAAAGATGCTTTAAAACTCATTTCATTGTCAGCTGGGAGGCTTTTCTCACAGCGTGGCCTCTACAGAGTTCACATGATAGACTGACTGCAGTGTGGGGAGGGGATGAAGATGAGGAAAGGCCCCTGTTGCCAGTACAGTTAACAGGCTGAATTTTGGGAAGGAAGAAGCACAGTGAGTTAAGACTGTGCTGCAATGTGATACAGGGGGATTTTTTAATGACTTTGGTTTTGGGCAATGTCTGTTATGCACAAAAAATAAAACTAAGCTTCACGTATCTTGTAATCTCTGCTCAGTGCTGACACTTGCCATGCTCCCTGTCGTGGTTGTTCCTTGCTCTCCTGCTTGGTTATCACTGGAGGGTTCTGTCTAGAGAGGAGCCCATGCCACCTAAAAGTGATCTTTTGCTGCTTGGAGCTCTGGTTACTGTTGAGCAATGTCTGGGAACTGTTGTGGGTCACTAATGAGGTTTGTACAGCTTTTTCCCAAGGTTGTTTGCAAGTCTAACCACTGCATTCCTCTTTGTCTTTCTGAGACTTCAATGTACAATCCCTGGTTCAGTGAGATATTCTGGAAACCCGTGGCTCCCTAATTCTGATTTTCATTCCTTTTGTGTTTGTCTTGTTGAGGGAATTCTTTTGGAAGGCTTCCTGGTTGCTGCTGCTTCATGATCTTTCGTGCCAAAGCTAATCACTGTTCAGTGTGGGACTCTTCTAACATGTTTTATCCTGTAGCTGCTTCTTATACCTGAAAAGCCTCCAGCTCAAATGTCTCCACTCAGGACACGTCTTGCTGCTTTCAGCAGTTCCCAGTCTCTGCTGGCAGGGAACATTGCTCAGCTTCCACAGAGCAGGTGCTTGCAAACGTGGAAGCAGAGAGAGTGGGTTTAGTAGTGGGGATTTCAACAAGATTGCACATGATTTTCCGTACAGAACATGATGGGTTTGGTGCACAAATAGAAAACGACATAGGAATGATGCTCAGAGGCTTTGAATTTCACTGTTTGGGAGTTACTAACAAGACTTAAGTTCTGCCAAGGATTATAAATAGATACAGAGACACTTCACTACCCTTTGCATTTTTTCTGCATACATTTGCATTTATATGAAGTATAGGGTTAAGAATGTAGCTAAAATTGAGCTGAGTAGAGCCACATTAAAAGAAAAAAAATGCTGCCAAGATTCCGAGCAGGACTGATCAGGGAAGAACTGAAACCCTTGCTTATAAAAACTCCCAACAACACCTTTCTCCCCACCAAAAAAACCCCCAAAAATACATCCCCAACTAAACCTCACTGTTTGGTTATTGCCTGTTCTCTGAGTCGGATCTGAAAGTGCATTACATCTGTGCAAGTGTGTAAAGTATCAGTCAGGAATCTGGGTGCCAAAGAAGGCATTCGTTAGCGTGCACCCTGGAGCTACTGTGCCATAATACTCCGTGTGCCTATAATCTAAAACTTTGTTATGTTTTCCAGGAGAACAGGAGGAAATACTGGGAAAAGAATCAGTTAATTGCTATTGAATTATCTGATCTGGTAATCTACTGCAAGCCAACAAGCAAAACCAAGGACAATTTAGGTATTGGCTTTAATATTACATCTGAATTTCACCCTTTCTGCTGTCTTTACAGATGTTAGTTGGGATTTGAGGTCTGAAGATAAAATCTGTCCTACTGGAAATCAAAGTTCTGCCTCACCCAGGCAGTTTTCAATAGCACTTTGAAATTGTATTCCAGGGAACTTGGTGCTGTTCATCTGTCACAAAAGAACTGTCACAAATTTTAATTAGTTGGCTAGAGACACCCTCTCAGATGTATATTCCATGGGGAGGCTCACTAGTTATGTGTCAATTGACTTTTTTGAGATTAAAAAGTCTGGCTGAACACTTGGGATTTGTTTGTAAAAAACCTTCATAAATAGGTTTACTGTGCATTTTTTAATTTTACTGTAAGAACATGTTGGCCAGGACTAAACTGTTGGAATGATGTATGGCTTCATAATATAACTGGGCCTGTGTAAGTGCAGCCGTGGATTCTGACACTGAAATATGTACTTTTTATTCCAGTTTTTTGTCATTGCTGCTGGAAAAGCCAGCAAGTGTGCCCTTTTTCTTTTAAGTTTCTTTGCAAATGTTTTTAATAAGCTGTCACTGCATTTAAGACATTATAATTATAGTCATTGTTTGAGGCATTGGCTAACCCTGGCTCACCCTTTCTTCTCCTCATTTAAACCCAGGAAAAGATGTCTCATTTAAATATGTTATAGTGATCAGAAGTACATTATTAGCAATGATGAGATGAGAACATGACTACAGGCTCTTATCTGCCCTTCTGTAAAGCGTGTGGCAGGCAGGCAATTTTAACTTTCAGGCTTGATTTTCAACCAACTTGCCGTGTCTGCCTGAGAACTGTGCCAATTATTGCGTTAAAAGGACAAGGCAAAACAAAGTAAAACAAAGTGTTGGTAAAAATACAGTATAAATGTCAACTTCTTTCTTCCTTTGGTAACCACTGTTCTTCCTCCCGCCCCTGTGTAGACAATCCTGATTTCAGAGAAATCCGTTCTTTTGTGGAGACCAAGGCAGAGAGCATCGTTAAGCAAAAGCCACTGGAGTTGTTGAAGTACAACCTGAAGGGCCTGACTCGTGTCTATCCCAAAGGACAGAGGGTCGACTCATCCAACTATGACCCATTTCGCCTCTGGCTTTGTGGCTCCCAGATGGTGGCTCTTAACTTCCAGACTCCGGGTAATTTTCCCTTTGAAAAAGGATCTGATCCACCTTCCATTTCACTGTAAATGAGTCCCTTTCTGGCCCTTCTGCCCTTCTAACCACCATCCTAATTATTTGGACTTCCCTGCAAGAGAGGGTGTTTGAAGTGTGCTTTTTGATGTGTGGGTTGCCATCCAGAGCTCGGCCCCAAAATTAGATCTCCAAAAGCCCTGTCTCTGAGCCTAACTGCCCCCAAACTCTGAAAGATTTATTTCACCTTGATCTCTTTGTGATAAGCAAGCAGAGATGTTTACAGTGAGTTTCAGGTGGATGAATGGTTGTGCAGCCACAGGGAAGGCTGTATTTCACTTCATGGTGAGGGCCAGCTAGTTTGTGACACACTGATAGGAAGCTAATTGGGGATGGAGATGGGATTTTTTGGGATTAAAATTGGTGAGTAAATGGCCTGTCAGATTCAGTTACTGAAGGAAGCGAGTTTCCCACCTTTCCAGCTCTTTCTGGTAAAGTGGTGACCAGAGAGAATTGCAGAGAGGAGCTGTTAATCTGGCATTTCCTTAGCTGTATTCCAGGGCATCTCGTGTTGTGACTGTTTAACTCTCTCCCCAGATAAATACATGCAGTTGAACCATGCCTTGTTTTCCTTGAATGGACGCACTGGCTACGTGCTGCAGCCAGAGAGCATGAGAAATGAGGAGTATGACCCAATGCCAAATGACTCCAAGAGGAAATTGCAGATGATTATGACAGTGAGGGTAAATCTCTTTTGTAAATTATGCTTTTTTACCAGTCATAAATATCTATAAAACTAAAAATAAAGCTTTTATGTTTCAGAGCAAGATCTGACAGATTGTCAAAATACTTTTTTTGAATGTCAGTGTGTGTGAGAATAAAAGTTAACTTCACTGGTTCCTGAAAAGAAATACATGTCTTTATCATGCTAATGAAGAACATGCTATAGGACTGAAAACACAATCCTGGGATGATTTTGTGTAATTGCTAACAAATACATCAAATGAACTAAGTTGAATTTCCAATCAAGTGAGTTCTTAGTAGAGGGGTCCTATTGGAGATTGATTAGCAGCAGACTAACTAGTTTAGGGATTTTGAGTGTGAAAGAAAGATATTTATGATGAAATATAGAAACTAAACAGAAAGCCTAATAACCTGACCCCCTACTTCATCATATTTAATCCACTATGACTAAATCTGAATGTCATTCTCATTTTTCTTCAAGAGATGAGTTTATTATTGGAAAATTTTGCTGTCTTGACTGGGTGCCAAACAGGGTTGAACTTGTTTCTGTTCTCAGTTGCTGTGCAGTAAGACATGTCCTTTAAAAGTATGTTTTCTGAGAAGGAAGAGACACATGAATTGCTCTTCACATAGGGCCTGTGAATGCAAAGCAGAAATGTATTGAAATGAGTATGCAATAAAGACAGAAGAAAGATAAAACTTATGCTACAGGCCTGGCCTGGAGCTGCACACTGTGTGTAATGAATGCCAGCTACAGTGTCTTTTTTAAAATTTTTTTTTTACAATGAAAATCACTGAGTTACCCAGACTATGGAAGGTATTGTTATTGGTGGCACAGATAATACATGCGAACATATTCAAGAGAGAGAATGTGTGCTTTTCCATGTTCTGGGTTTTATCCCCCCTCTAGTTCTGCAGGCTACCTTCTGTTCAGCAACAACGATGCCAAGTTTCCTTTGGAGGTGGTTACAATTTACAGTTGCTTTTGCAGGTTTTAGGTGCTCGTCATCTCCCTAAACTTGGTAGAAGCATCGCCTGTCCCTTTGTAGAGGTTGAAATTTGTGGGGCTGAATATGATAACAACAAATTCAAGACTACAGTTGTGAGTGAGTATCTGGGTTTCTGTGTTGCTGCGATATGGTTATACTTCCAGGGTACTTAAATGAAGTGAGCAGAGGATGAACATTGTAGGGGGAGTAAGTTAACTGTAGCTCTGGACTGATGAGTTGCAAAGTTTTGTTCTCTTGCTTATCTTGGGGCCTGTTAATTTGAGAAACTTCATTGTAGATCATATTTAGAAAAAAACAGTACTGTTGTAGTTTGGGGAAAAAAAAAGTCCCATTCTGTTATATTGTTGCCCGTGCATAAGTTTTGTGTATTTGCATATTTTAAAATATTACTGTCTTGAGAGTGCCTCCAACAGTGCTAGTCAGTTCCCAAAAGTCTGGCCCAAATGGGGAGTTACTACTGTGAGATCCAGACTGTGTTTATTTAAACTGAGGTTCTGAGACTGGCATTCCCTTGGAGACAGCTTGGGTGTATAAGGCTGTAAAACAGAGTAACTTGCAATGCATTGGAAGTCTGATCAAAGCTCAGTCCTGGGGAGTTCTGGATAAGGAATGTGTTTATGTTTACATGAACTTAAAGAGTGCTGAAATGGGACAATATTTCAGCCACTTCATCTTTCACCATTTAGTATTTCTGGATACAACAGTGTTCTTCTGGTAACAAACAGGCTTTAGTTCTGATTATCCAAACCAGTGATACCAGTGGAAAATAAACATAGAATCAGAAGCAGAATGTGCATTGTGGCTCCTCAGTACTTCAGAGAAGATGATTATGATTTAAACTTTCTGTGGGAAGTGACCAGGACTTTAGAGAGCAAACTTCCTGGCTGTGTCTCATGTACCAAAACTTGGTGTTCTGTGCATGACTAGAAAAATTGGGCCGAGGTACATTAATCTTCCTGGTGCTTTTCCTGCCTTCTCTTGGATATGGAGCGTGAGGCTTATGAATATGAGAAATTAATTAGCTTTTTCTTTCTTTACAAATACATGTCCAAGGAGGCTTTATATGTTTGAATACAAATAATAGCTTTTCTTCATGGATTTTCATCCCTGCCAAGTTTCCTCCTATCTCCCCCACCAAGTAAACAAATACAAACTTTCTGAAGCAAGGTTACAACATAAGACAGATGGTAAATAGGATTTTTGGGCTTCTGTATCCCTAGAAAGTGTCCTGGGATACATACCCGTATGTGAATGAAGTGAAATTATTGCTTCATCCTGCAAATGTTTCCTTTTCATTACAGATGACAATGGCCTTAATCCAATTTGGGCACCTTACGCAGAGCAAGTGAAATTTGAAATTTACGACCCAAATCTGGCGTTCCTGCGCTTTGTTGTGTATGAGGAGGATATGTTCAGTGATCCCAACTTCTTAGCACACGCCACTTTTCCCATCAAAGGAATCAAATCAGGTGAGATCAGTGGTTATAATGAGGTGCTGTTGAGCATTATTGTACCGTGACTTCCTCTCTGCTGCCAGACTCCCTCCTGCCTCGATGAAACTCCTTTCTCTGGCTTTAGTTTTCAAGAGCACGTGAAATCAGATGTTTCTCAGTTTTGCCAGTCTTGCCTTTTGCTTCTCTGCGACTGCCATAGCAGAGCCTGCTCTCGGCAGAGGAGCATTTGAGCACTGAAGAATGTTCACAGCGTGCACCATTTCTGTGCCTGCAAATTCCCCCTTGATGGACTCTAATTGCCCTTTGTTTTCGTTCCCCCTTGCCCCAGGTTTTAGGTCAGTTCCTCTCAAGAATGGCTACAGTGAAGATATAGAGCTGGCCTCGCTTCTGGTGCACTGTGAGATGCAACAAGTTCTGGTGAGGACCACTGGGGTTTGTTTTGTGCACTTAGTGTGTCTGTTAGCAGTTCTTTGTGGAAAGCAGGAACTGAGGATTCAGTTTTCTGCTCTGTGTCTGATGTGCTGTTGTCAGGCATTTCTTCTGCAGGTACTGGGGAAGACAAATAGCACAAATTGAGTTACTCTCCCTCTGGGTGGACAGATTACACGGTTGTTAAAAGAAATAATGCACAAACAAAGCCTCATTACCTCCAATAGTTTTTGCTGTAACAGCACGGTCGTTGTCTTTCCTTGTTAACTGACTGATGCCATGCAAAGCTAGCTAAAATCAGCTTTGGCTTCATAGAATCATCTTTTTTTTAAAGGTTCGACATAAAAAGAAATCACCTCAGCAATGGAAGATAGTAATTTCTCCCAGTATTTCATTAAAATAAACAACCCATCAAGGAGAAAACATATCTGGTTCTTAAAGAACTGCTAATCTGCTTCTTTTAAGCCTCTCCAAACACCTACTTGAAGTAGTAGTATTTTAAAACACATAGGGGAAAAATAACGATGCATTCTTGCTCATGAATCCAGGCATTAAAGCAGCTGATCTGTGAACAGTGTTTGTTGGTGTTCCAAGGGTGCTGCTGTTTATGTTGATTTGTAGGATATGTCTCAGAGTCTTTCTCAATAATTTATTACGTAATTTAAATACACTTGTGATATGATGGAAGCTTAAAGATGCTTCTGGGAAGTGGCTGTTTCAGGGTGCTTTCCAGCACCCTTCTGATTCAGAGAAAAAAAAAAGTTTAACTTCTTATTTGTAGTCTGTCAAACCATTCAGGCCCACGCTGCACTACACACCAGTGTACTTTTTTTTTTCTGATTGAAACATCTACTTCTGTAAGCTCTAAGTCATTATGTCTCTGGAGGGATTTGTGCCTGCAGTTGCATACACTGAACTGGAAATTTCTGAATTCAGTCACACTGTTCTTCCCAAAGGAGTGGAAGCCTTTTTCAAACATCCTTTGTGGAGGTTTTTACGAAGCCACCTTATAACACCTGATGTAAAATGACGGCGTGTGCAATGACAGTGTTTGACAGCTGTGGTAGGTTTGTGTAGGTTCCTTCTCTGGGCCAGCCAGGGGCTCTGAGAGCAGGAGAGGACTAGAAGCTGAGCCCAGTGGTGTGTGTGTAAACGGGAGACCTATGTCCTTTCAAGATAATATTTAAATTGTTCATATTTCACGGACTCAGGTCTGATAGAGGAGGCCTGGGACACTGCTGGTTTGGGGCTTGCTGCCTTTGAGAGAACTGACCAAATCACCATTGCCTAATGCTGAGCATGGACATCACTTGTGGATACATTTCAGATCCCTCCTGCCGTGGTTGCTCTTCAGGAACCCAGATCATTATTTGCCTGGGGCAGGAGCAGCTCTCAAAGTGTTGTTCACAGCAGCAGTCTGTCTCCCAATCTGTCAGCACTGACTCCTTTGACAGGAGCACATTTCACACGCTAGAAGCCCCTTCTGCTTTTTAAACCAAATGAAGCTGCAGCTCAGCTCGGTGTTTTTACAATGCCTGGTGTCTCTGGGTGGTAATGCAGTGGCAGGAGAACTTCCAAAACCTTCCTTTTGTTTGGCAGCCTGCAGCAAACCCAGACTCGCCACACTTGTCAACTCTAGAACTTTTTGCCCGATCATTCAAGAAGCATCAGAAAAGATCAAGGCTGCCTCTGTTCCTCTGCTTCTTTTTAAAAAGTGATGACCTTCCCTAAAATGATACCATTTAATAACAGGCCTGTTTATATACAGAGCCCATCTGCATGCTCTTGGAGAGGAAATACAAAATTATAACGAGAAATTACAGATGGCTGTGGAGTTTATCAGGAACAGCAAAGCAAAAATATTGTAGACATAAGCATGCACATTTGTGAATTATTATGTGGGGCCTTATGCAGTTCCTGTACAACTTAACAGGTTTTTTGATACTGCAGAAATCGTACTACTCTGAGGTGGTTGTTGCATTTAGAAGCATGTCTTATTTGCTTGAAAATTGATTTACTCCCTTCAGAAAGTGTATGTATTTCTTCAGCTTTTTCTGACTACAGTCAGCCTCAATGGTGGGTATGTTCTTGACTTAAAGATTGAAGTGGACATGCTTAAATGCAGATTAAGCTGTACCTTTGTGGATACATTTATTTACAGGAACTAACAGTAGTACATATGCATCTTGATGATTACACCTGCAAACTGGTAATTAGCAATCTGCATTTCCTTTGTGATTTGGGAATACAAAGTTTCCTACCCCTTTACAAACAAAAATTAGATAAATTACTCTTTAAATATTAATCAGTAGCACAGCACTGAGGCTGTTTCAGTTGCTCCAACCCATACCTGCGTAGGAATGTGTTTCAGGAGGAAAAAGAAGGTTTAGGAAAGGATCTCGTTGCTGTAACTGAAACCCCTTGGGTGTGTTGCTAAGCTATCAATTTTCCTAGATCTGGACTGAATGCAGAAAGAGGCATTCTTATTAGTATGCTGCCTTTGAAAATGCTTGGATTTATTACATTTATCGATTGCATGTCATTTTTTTGTAGAAGGAGTACTTGTTTTGCTGCTGATGTGAAAATTAAGACTTCAGTCCTGCCAGTTCTATTCCCCACTAGTAACTCTATAAAGAGGCAGCTTTTGCATCCAAAGTTTTGAAGTACTAAAATAATTTGAAGTCCTAAAGGGAATCATGATGATTGTTTTATTGTTGTGGAATATTTTGAGACCTTCTACTGTGGGCTGCAACTGAAACTCAGACTTATTCAGTTCCTCTGCAAGTACTGAATTGCCATAGTTACATAGAAATACAGGATCTGTCCTTCTTTCTTGACCATCTGAGTATTGCTGCTGTAAGGGGTCCTATTTACCAGTCAGTATTTTGATCTTTAATGTAGATTTCAATAGACAATCCCCAGGATCGTCACTTTGTCACGAGATACACAAATAGGATGGAAGGGCCAAAATTTAAACATTTCAAAGTATTTTTAATATTGCTATAATCTGATAAGCCATCGTGATACACTATTTTCTGTTCTTTCCTCAACAGACTGACATGCTCTATTGGGGAGAAATATTCCAATAGAAGTGTTTAGATACACAAATTTTGCGACCTGTGCTAGAATGTCCCTGGTGCCCCTGTCAGAAAGTATGGCTGGTCATCCTGTGGGGCTGAGGGGTTTTTTTAGTGCTTTCTAAGTTAGTTTGTTTCCAGAAACATTCCAGAAACATCCTATCAAACTAATTTTATAAAACGTTCTATGCAGTTATTAGAATGTGGTTAGGAAAACAAAATAATCCCCCAGACTCTGTTGATTCTGTGCCATTTTGGGAACGTGTTTTACAAGTTACCTCGATTTCCAATGTTTCCTTTGAAGGAAAGTGAAGAAGAGCTTTATTCCTCGTGTCGGCAACTTCGGAAGCGCCAGGAGGAGCTTAATAACCAGCTGTTCCTCTATGACAGCCACATGAACCTAAGGAATCCCAACAGGGATGCTATACTGAAAGAATTCAACGTGAATGAGCACAAACTACAGATCTATCAAGAGACTTGCAACCGCAGGTGGGTTGATGGTCGTTCTCCCTTGCAAGGCAGCTCTGTCTACACAGGATTTATGATAAGGAAACCTCAAATCTATCAAAAGGAGCGTCTAAAGAGTGGTGAGGGTAGAATGAGCTCATCTGAAACGAGGAAGGGCTGCAGAGAAGCCAGGCTGGGCCTCAAGCCACTAGAGGCCAGCAGAAGCTGTGGAATGTGTGCTCAGTGACATCTCAGTTGCAGTGATCACGGTGACATTTGTAATCCTGTGAGGTTTTATATCCCTCTCTTCTGCTTTCTGGGAGGAAAGCCTGGAAGTATAAACAGACAAATAAATAAACCTCTTCACTCTTGCTACACTATCAGACTTATGTCCCTGGAAATGTCATGCACATATGAGATATGTGGGAACAGATACACAAGCTACAAAAGATAAAACCAGTATTGAATTGTTACAGCACAGCATTGTCAGTTCAGTGTCAGTGCATTATCCACAGCTTAGGGGAATGTTCCTTCTCCCTGGCTTCCACTTTTGAGCTGAGTGTGAGGGAGAGAGAGAGAGGCTTCTTGTACCAAGAGGAAGTTTTGAGTAGATCTCAAGACTTTAAATATTCTTACCCTTTACTGTGTGTGCTGAACAGCTGCATGAATCACTTGTTTATTCCCATTTATCGAGGGGAAAAAAATGCAGTGCTCATTGCTGATACCTTACTTGCCATTGGTATCCAAGTACATTGAACTTGGTAGATTGTTTTCCTCTGAAATTCCTATTAGGCTTGACTTTTTCCTTTTCTTTTTCCCTTAAGATTAAAGGAGAAGAAAGTTAGTAACAGCAAATTCTACTCTTAGAGCCCATCGTTCTTTGATGTGTGCTTTATGGTGCAGTTCAGGAAGAGATGAATTCATCCTGGTCATCCTACTCAGTGTCGGTCTCATCAGATGGAAGGACTGGAAGAAGAGGAGGAAGAGGAAATACGGATTTCCTTTATAATTTCTTCTTCTAAGAAAAACTGTTTTAATACCTAATAATTTATATTCTGTACAAAGCATACCCTCTGTGCAGGCCAGAGCTTCTGTGTATTCAAGATTTTTAAAACTGGAGGATGTGTAGTTGGATAGACCTCACTTCTCATTATCAATAGCTGAAGTACAAGTATAAATCATCTCCTGTGTGTGTGTATACAGGCTGTAGATAAGACAGTCACAGCAATTTGCATGCATGGAATCACACCACTTTAACAACCTGGCTCCTCAAGATTAACCAGTAGTGAGTTTTTAATTTATTAAATGCTGTAAAAGCACTTCTACACCAGCACTGTCACGTCATGTATGTTACAGTCCTCGAGACAGCAGATTGTGCTGCTGATACTGTATAAAATATTTTGGGCAGCTATTGTTTCTTAGTAAAAGTTTTCTGTTACATTTTCAAGAGCAAGGTAGTATGTTAATTTTGTTGAAAGCAAATACCCTCTGTGACTGCAGTTGTTTTTCCTGTTGAACTCTCTTTAAAGGTTTAAGAAAGGAGCAATGTGTGAACCTCTATTCATAGCCCCTGTGAACTTGTGTTCACAGCCTCGAGGCACTGGAAGGAAAAGTTTTCAGATACTCAGTAGGAGATAGCTGTTTGCAGAAAGGGAAGGTATTTAAAATTCTGAGAAGCACTTACTTTTGTACAGTATCATTTCTGCAAATCCTTTCAGCTGCTAATGTGCTTAGAAATGAATTTTTAAATGAACTGTCAATTTTTAATCTTGCAATCCTACGTAGACGATAGTCAAATGATAGTGTTCTGTAAATTTAGACCGTTTTCCCAAAACGTAACTAATCCAAGAATGATAGTGTGCACAAATACAGAGGTACATCCTTCTGGTGCTTTTAATCAAGTCAAGAACATGGAGCTGCAGATGAGAATACTTGTTAGATTAGCAGGTGTATTTTCCTGCCAGAGCAGAACTAAAGTCCTTCGATGGAATATTTTAACAGCAGTTGTCATAATTTCTGTGTGTGTTGGTCCTTTGTGCGAGTGCTGTGTTGTTATCATCAAATTCCTGGTTGTCTTATCTGTACATGGGATGAGTTTTGCTATCTACATTCCCAGCTTTAACTTTCAAATGTGTGCAGAGGAGTTTAGTTCTCGGAGTGACTGCCTGAGGCACAAAATGCTGCTTACACAGAGCTGTGCTTCTCATCACAGAGGACTTGCACGGATTTGGGATTCATGGCCTGATGCAGCTGCCTCAGCAATTTTCAGTTTCTCTTGCTCCCCACGCTGCGACTTCTGTTGTTTCAAGAGGCGCTTAATTGATGCCACTGTGCATTCACAGATGATGGTTTGAGGAACCCCCTTGAGGTTTTAGCTATTCTGTAAAGACAGTCTTGTCTCAGAGATGAAAGTGTTATAATAGTGTATCCCACAATGGGGTGGCTTCTGTAAATTTTTTATTATAAAGAAATTAATTACTAATCACCCAACTGAAAACCAGAGAAAAGTTAAAGGCAATTCTCTGCTTTTCATCCTCCTGCCTGAAATCTCTTCAGTACCCAGCTGTGATTGACCTGTTCAAGGATTAGATGGGTGCAAACCCTGCTCAAACAAAGGAAAAAAAAAATCTCATCAACTGTGGTTTTGGGAGGTGGAGCTGTAACCCAGACTGCTGTATAGAGCTGGTTTTATCTTCATTATCCGGGTCTGGAGTGTTCTGCTTGTCAGAATTGTTTTTAAGCTCGGTTCCAGAGCGGACCCAGCCAAACTGTCCATTTGTCCTGGCTTCCTCCGTTGGTGTGTGTGTTCCTGACACAGCACAGCCACTGCGGGGTGGACACAGGAGGGAGTTCCTTGTGCTGCTCTTGTGCAAATGTTTAAGAATCAGCACATTTTGTAGTCCTTTGAAAAGTCCTGTGCACATTCTCCACACATGCATGATGTCAGAAGTTACGAGAGGCACTCCAGCAGTATTTATGGAAATGCATTTGGTTTTACAGTAGGACTTTTTCCCGGACTATGCTGTCACACTGTGTGCAGAATGAAAATACTGCAGTGACTCTCCTGCTGACTTGCAAGTGGTGGGCAAGGCTGAGTTCTAACTCTTCTCTTGGTTCTTGCATTCTGTGTCTTATCTGCAAGACCTCACCTCTCAGTTCTTCCTCGGGGCAGACTCTGTAGCAACTTCTTCACAGTTGCAACTGTTTGAGTATGAAAGTAGGTTTGAATGTGTGTGTGCTAATTTTTTTTTTTAATCCAGGAAGGAAAACATTTATAAATTTTTGAAGTTAACAATTGTTAAATTGTTATATTCTTATAGAAACTGTTTTTCAATCATTGAAATAACTTATTTTAATAAATAATTTTTGATATCTCACATGGATGTGAATGATGCCGTGCGCTCCTTTGTTTAAGCATTGCTCGTTGAATTTCATGACTTTTGCCAGTCACTTGAAGCAGTGAGTTCTTACTGAAAAGTGCTCTGCTGGTGTGGTGTGGTGTGGTGTGCTCTGCTAGGGGTTGGAAAAGGGGCATTTCTGTGTTTTTAACATGAACTGACTTAATGATTGTTTCAGTAGACATGGTTATCATTGCACTTCCTCTGGCTCCAAACACACGGGGCAGAAGGAAAAGGTCAAAGATCGAGTTTAACTTGTGACTCCAAACCAACCTTTTCCAGTGAGAGGTACACACAAGCTCCAGCTCTAGTGAGAATCAGATTTGTATGAGCTTGAACAATAAAAAGCAAGGCAAAGATTAAATTTGTGGTAATTTGGAAGAAGAGTAATACTGATTTTTACCAAAAAGTTTTATCAGAACACTTTCTGCCTGTGAGGTTGCACAGGGAGAACTGCTGCTGGGTGAATGCACTCTGCCTTTATGTGGTGATTTTTTTAATTGTTGGGAGCCTTGGGAACAAAATTTTTCTCATCTTTTGATCAAAATGACATGCTTATTGAACATGAATCAGTGTGAGGTGTCTGCAGCCTAATTCTTCTAGAAGGTCATTAAACCAGCCAAATGGTCTTTATCACCTTTGCATTTGTAAATATTGGTATGCACGAGTTCTGGAGTCCAAAAATTGCTACATTTAGGTATTTTGTTGCCTGTATTCTCACTTTTTTCCATGCCAACATATCTATATATTTCTCTATTGAAAGCATTTTGTTAGTTTTGCAGTTCTTTAACCTCGGAGGTGGTGGGATTGGTGTGAGCTGTGTACCAGCCATTGTCTTTGAATTCTCCAAACCAGTTGGAAAAATCTGAATGTGGTGGGCAAGCTGAAGTGCAGTGGTTGAATTCTGCTACAGTCATGTGTCAGCATTTTTAGTGCAGTCCAACTGGTTGGCTTTGTTCCAGACTGAAATTCCATTTATATCATGAGAAATAGAAGTTAAATTTAATGAAAATTAACCTTCAGAATCAGTTCAGAGATGAATTTATCTTCTGATCCATAACAGTATTTATAAACATGCCCAGCTATCAGTTTTAAAGGAATTTAAATTAAATTAAAAGCAGTTTAATTCATTGCTAGTCTACATTTTTAGCTGTTACTCCAGCAAAACGGGGAATTGTGAGCTTGACTAAAAAAAAAAAGCAGCATTTCCCCCAACACTTGTGTACTCCTGAATTGCAGTTTAATCCCTGATCTTTTGCAATATGTGTAAATTATCAGTGGTCAGGACCCTTTTCTCTGAAGATCACATAGCGAATTACTAAATATGCCACTATATTTTGGAAAGTATTTGGAAATCAGTAATAAATAGAAACAAAGGGACATTTTAGTTGGGTCCCTTAGGAGAAGGGCCTATAAAAATCTGTTCGATTAAGCATCTAAAATAAATCTATTTAAATACACGCGAGAAGTATAAGTTTTCATGTATATTTGGCAAATTTGTACCTTGACATGCTGTGTCTGAGGTTAAGTAGCTGACCAAATAGTCTTAAACTATTCACTTTAAACATCAGCATCATTCTTTGTAGTGAGGCACCCGTCAATTGTTCAGCAATTTTGAGGGCCAGGAAAAATTGAATCTGAGCTGTATTTTCATTTTGCTCTTTCAGTTTTTAGGTGTGTTTCTGGTAATTCAGTTTCAGGAAAACAGGTAATAAATTAAAATTTGAAAAGAGACACAATGCTTGAATTAATTATCCTATTTTACCCAGATATTCATGCAGGAGGAGTAATGACAAAAAACAGGAAAAAGGGGATAGAATTCTCGTTGTAAAATACTGCAAACAGAGCAGCTGTGACTGTCTTTACAGGGATGGAATTTTCAGGCAATTTTGGAGTATCTCCTCAAGCCACAGACTTCGTGTTTTCCTTTTGGAAAGAGTAAATGTATCCTTCACCTCTGCTGTGGTCAGGACTTGGGTTTGTTTAACAGATGGAGCTAATTGCCAGGGAATTAATGAATCCCCAGTGCACTGATGATGGCTCTGGGGTGTGTCCCCACATTCATCCCCGTGCTGGAGCACACTCATGGGACATTAGGACCAAATAGTGCCTCCTGCTCTGTTATCAGAGAGTTCTGTCCTTGACTCCAGGCAGATGAAAAGCTTCACGTGTTGAGCTCAGCTTCTGCAGGACTTCTGGTATTTGGGGTTTTGTTGGGCTATTTTTGTCTTCTCAGGAGCTGCCGCTGCTGCCGTGCCTCAAAAGCTGTCCAGGGCCTGAACCTCAGCCAGTATTGACAGCGTGGATTTAGGATTCATGGCTTAAGGACCCTTCCATAGATTTTTTTCACTAACCCCACCATTGAGATAATTATAAATAGCAGTAGCTGAGTTTTGCTAAAAGATTACAGAGGAAATTCCTCTGGGGCACAGGAGTTCAGCTCCCTATGTTAAAAACAATTTTTTTACAAGACTTGGCATGAAATACTGACGCTGTTTCTGTGCAACAGGCTTGTGCAATTTCTTCTACATTTTGGTTTTGTCTTCTGCTGGCAGTAAAATTTTTTAATCTGCTTCTGATAACATTGTGTCAAAGCCAGAGAATTTAAAGGGGAAAAGAACAAAGTTTTTTTCTACTTGAAAAAACAGAGCTGTTGGAAAGAGAGCATCGGCCCAGTGCTTTCATGAGGTCATGACTGTCTTTTTTGTGTTTTATTAAAAAGAAGGTTTCTCCTTTCTGCAGATGATGATGTATATTAATGACTCCTGGAGAGTGGCCCTTGTGCCATCAGCGCTCAGTTGGAGGCACATAAGCTCTTTATAAGAGAGTGCAACACTCCTGCTACACAAACAGCTTATTTGCTCTTAGAGAGGGGAAAAAAACCTGAGTTCTCTCTTGAGCTGTCTCTCAAGCTAAGTATTAAATTTAGTTTCTTTCATGGTGTACTTACTGGTAGGGGCATGAAGGAGAAAAGTCAGATTTTAAGCATAAAAATACAAAAAGTTTTCAATAGTGTGGGTTGGGGTTTTTTTAAGGTCAACTTCTCAGGAAGAGAACTCAAGAGTCAAAAAATAATGCTGTCTTCAGTCACCATGAGCTACAAAAATCTGCATCTTCTAAGCAGGGGTGGCAGTGGACTTCTAGCTTGGTTCCTCTATTTAGGCCCTCTTCTTTTCTGAGAATCCTTTAACAGTGCAGTGGAACACTCTGCTTCTTCATTACTTCCCCATTTCAACTGCAGCAGAGTTTAACAGAAGTATCTGGAAGTTACTATTAATTTAAGATCAGTGTAGCTTCAGCTATTAAAATGGAAAGACTAAAGAGATGTTTGAAATTCCTCAAGGGTTCTGCTTTTATCAAGGGGTACAGAAGCTGTAATGCTGATGAGTTAAGGGAAAACAACTTTTAACATTTGAGGTGAGGTTTCTCGGTTTCCATATTAAATTGACAGAGAGAGTTGCTTGGGACAGCAGTGACCTGTATTTAACAAGCTCTTATCTTCTATCCTTAAAATTCCACAAAATTATGCGTTTCCTCGTAGCAAGTGTTTATCTTTCTATTACAAAGCTGAAATTCTATTCAGATGGTGTCAGGTGTTAAAGAAATATTAAAGGCTAAAAATGTTTTCTAAATAGTGGAACGTGAATGCAATCACTCACCAAATGTCTTTGATGAATTATTTGTTTAACCATTCAGTGATGCTGGGAAAAATCATAGGTTTTATTTATGAATGCACTTCATCTAGCTCATTCATTTTAAACAGGCATATTTTACTGTTGGAAAAATCTACAAATCTGTGGTGCTTCAAGCACTTTGCTGTAATTTAGATTAACCACGGTGCCTTTTCCAGAAATGTCATTAGAGGTCCCAGAGTTAACTCAGGAAAGCACACCAGAATGTGTTCATGTAAAAACCCCATTTGTTTATTGTCTAGCAGTTTATCTTGGTTAGACATACATACATCCAGGCTGGGAAGCAGAACTGGGGTTTGGAATGTGATCAAAGACGGAGTTTATTCTCCTCTGGATCATGTAGCACAAACTCTTTAGGAATAAAGGGCAGGGATCAGGAGTATAATCCCATCAGGGAGGGAGAGTCAGCCTAAGGGCATTTGTTCCATTCACTGTATTGTGCTGTTGTACCTGAGAATAAAATGCTGTTTGCAGTAATACCGAGCTTCACCTTGTTAGCCATCTGATCAATTTTACTTTGAAGAGAAAGTATCTATAAAAAATTACACCTTCTTACTCAGCAGACCTGTTCCTTGGGGATAAAGCCTGTTATCTAACCGAATCACACAAATATGTATTTTAAAAAAAATCTTTTATTACCTGTCTGTCAAAACCAAGAGTAATCAGAGAACATAACTAAATTCTGTCCTCAGCATTTCATCTTTCAGAGTGGAAACGTCGCTGCAGATGGCAACCATGAGACCAGCACAGCAATCAGCACCACCAGCAGTCCTCCATCCCTAACAAGATGCATCATGGTGTAATTTCTTGGCTTTGGTCCACATCCCTGGGACCTAAACCACTCCACCACTTCATCCAGGTTGTACTGCTGGGGCTCATAGCCCAGCTCCTTCCTGGCCTTCTCCATGCTGAAATAATGTGTGACACCAGTTTTGTAAACCTCCGTGCGCGTGAGGAGGGGCTGGAAGTTATAAACGCGCCCTACGAGAAAATGAACTATTTCAGTAAGGAATGCAAAAAAATAGACAAGGGAGAGGGGAAGGCGCCGGGTTGGGAACTCGTAACCCAAACCTTCCACTAGCGGCCGGAAAAATTCAAAGTTATTTACAGGCCTGCCGTCTGAAATAAAATAGGCCTGGCCTGCAGCAATGTGCTGCTTGCTGGCTCCGAGGGCCTCGGAGGCAAGGACATGAGCCTGGACCAGGTTGTCCACGTGTACAAACTCTACCAGACTCAGAGGGTCTCCATACACAAATTTAAACAGTCCCCTTTCGATGTAGCTGACTATTCTTGGGAGGTGTCTCTGCTCCCCAGGCCCGTAGATCCCTGCTGGGCGGAGAGCGCAGGTCCTTAGGACGCCTCTGCCATTTCCAAGCTCAGCCCCGTTTGCCTCCAGCACCTTCATTTCAGCCAAAGATTTCGTTCGGGAGTAGTGATCAGGGTGAAGGTGCAGAGGTAGGTAAGGCAGAGACTCGTCCCCGTTTTCTATAATCTGGCCCCCAAATATCACGTTGTAGGTACTTGTATAAACCAGACTCGGCACTCCCCTGCTCTTGCAGGCCTGGATGACATTTTCTGTTCCTTTCACGTTCACATCTTCTATAAGTTTTCGGTTCAGCTGCTCCCTGCCAGACATTCCATAGGAAGCGATATGGAAGACGCAGATTACATCTCTGAGAGCTTCTTCCACTTCAGACAGGCAACAGATATCCCCCTGCACGAACTTTATTCCCTCTGGCACGGTTTGAAGTGGCTTCACGACATCAAAGAGAATCACATCGACTCCCTTTTGATATATGGCACAACCTAAACTGAAACATGATAGAAGCCGTATGTTAGGGTACAGCACCGTGGTGCATGAAACATTTCATCTGGAAGGGAGAGAACACTATTAACTGTTTTCATGCTGATTCTTTTTCTGATGGGAGTCTTTTAAATACTCAGCCGCCTACCACAGGGAAGATTCAGCTGTGATAGTTTAGGTACTGAACTAATTTCTCGCACTCCATCAATACTTGGAGAGAAAAAAAAAAGAAAAAAAAAGAGGCAGAACTGCTGTAAACAAAAATTCTGAAGAGAAATAACTGAAGTTCTGTCCCCTTCGGATCAGCAACAGCAACTTTCAGATGTGCAACTATTGCCAAATACTAGAAAAAAAAAGAAGCCTTACTTGTTTTATCCTACTGCTTTTGTGATACCCCAATTCTGTCAAAACAACAGGTTGGTCTTCGCTGTTGTGTTTGAAATTTATGGAGAAGAGGAGTGGGAGAGATGCTTCTGAGGTGCGATGAATACTTTGCCACGTGTCTACATTTTACTCCAAGTCACAGGTATTGATTGACACGAAGTATAACTCTGGTGTTTCTCTTCCCCTTTCCTCCATTTTTGTATGTCTATTGTGCTTTAAGGGGATGAGAGTGGAGGGAAAAGCCAAGCAGAAGTCAGAGGCATCTTCTGGGTTGGTTTTTTTTCCTTCCCCTGACTTGACATTTACTTTGTTTTCTGGTCCTGACTGTGATCTCAGTTCTCTATACAGTCTAGGGCTCAAAATAGGATTTTTTCTTTACATGGCCTGCAGAGCCAACTACAGCAAGGGAAAATGGATTTCACTGAAATCTGCACCTTGTTAACCACTCTAATCCTAAACCACCACTGTTCATGAAAATAACACTTTCTTGAGAGTTCAGCTGGGGTTGTTAATCTATAGAGCTAAGCACATGTGTAACTATTCTGAGGTCAAAAGAAAAATGTGTGTACAAGTGTAGGCTTGTCCTTCCGAGCAGGCTGATGATGGCGATCCTACACCCACTACAGAGGTGAGCACACAGGTAAATGTCTGCGAGGCAGCTGGTGCTTGCCACTCGGAAACGGGGTAACAGCGTTACCTACAGCCTCTGGAAACAGAGTGACAGAGTCTGTTCAAAACTGAGACCCAGGATGAACCAGAAGATGGGATCAACTGGATCAGGTGTCTCAGGCCCACAGGTTTCCCTGTTACAGATGGATTTCGCTGCCTCCCCAGCAGCAACCTCTCACATTTGTTCCTGTATGTAAGAACTATTTAATGCACTAACCGGAAGCCAAAATAACCCCCTCCTCCAGTAATGAGGACTCTTTCCTTGGCAGCGTTTCCTTCTTCCATCCTCTTTCCTTTGGCACTGCGTGCTGGAACTGACCTATAAAACACATCGCAAATACACGCATTAACACCAACCCGCGTTTTAGCATCAGCGCACGTTCCCGCAGTTATTAACTGATCTCGTTCACGCTTTAACCGCAGCCCTTCGCTTCCCCGGCTGCCAGGAGGAGATTCAGCGCCGGGATCGCTCCAAAGGGGGGCTGTTCCCGGAGGAGGGAGCCCTGCGGTGGAGCCGTGTCCCCCCCCGCTCCCGGGTCCCCCCGTACCTGCGGCGCCGGTCCCGTCCCCGCCCGCTCCTGCCGCGCTTCCCGGGGCGGTGCCGGATCCCGGGAAATGGAGCCGGGGGGGCGGGGGCCGGCCCGAGATGGCGGCGGGGACACTGGGCCCGTGCCGCCGTGCCAGCCGTGCCTGTGGGGGTTTGTGTGCCGGGAGGGTGCTGCTGCTGCCCTCCCCTCGGGGCCCGGGGCGCTCTGAGATGGGGGCTCGGCAATGGGGGATGAAATCGGAGCCTTTCCCGTCCCGGTGTTTGTGCCGCACCCCCGGGTCGGGGCAGCCCCCGGCATCGATCCGGGCTGGGGGTGGGCACATGGGGAGCACTGGGAGAAGGGCTCGGGGGTGTCGGTGGGTGGGAGCTGGACCTGCCCCGGCCCCTGAACCCCCCGTGTCCTGGGCTGATCCCCCTGTGTGGGCAGCAGGGGATGGGGGGGGTTCTGCCCCTCTGCCCCGCTCAGGTGAGACCCCACCTGCAGAGCCGCCTCCGGCTGAGAGAACTGGGATTGTTCATCCTGGAAAAGAGAAGGCTCCAGGGTGACCTATTTGTGGCCTTCCGGTACCTGAAGGGAACTTACAGGAAGGATGGGGCAAGACTATTTGTAATATGTGTGGTGACAGGACAAGGGGGAATGACTTCAGACTGAAAGAAAGTAGGGTTAGACTGGATATTATGAAGAAATTCTTCCCTCTGAGGGTGCTGAGGTCCTGGCACAGGTTGCCCAGCGAAGTAGTGGCTGTCCCATCACAAGGCCAGGTTGGATGGGCTTTGGAGCAGCCTGGTCTAGTGGAAGGTGCCCTTGCCCATGGCAGGGGATTGGAGCTGGATGATCCTCAAGGTCCCTTCCAACCCAAACCATTCTGTGATTCTGTCAGGGGGTGCCTGCAAGTCATGCCAGGGTGTGAGGCTCTGCAGAGGTCTGGGACACTTAAGAGAGGCTGAGAAGCCCTTGAGCCCTGGGCAATTTGGGTGGACAGGGGAGTTTCTGGACTTGTTGTTAAACATTTCTTCACACAAAGGGTTGTCAAGCCTTGGAACAGGCTGCCCAGGGAAGTGCTGGAGTCGCCAACCCTGCTGGTGTTCAGGAAAAAACGGGACACGGCAGTGCTGTGGTTTAGGTGACAAGGCGGTGTTGGGTCAAAAGTTGGACTTGATGATCCTGGAGGTCTTTTCCAGCATTAATGATTCTGTGATTTCCTGGTGCTCTGAAGGTACCACAGCTGCCTTTGAATGTTCCACTGTGTCTGGGGGAGCTGTGCCCTCACAGCATCTCCCTGGATGAAAGTGGCTGCACATCCTGGCAGCTGTCCCACATCCTGCTGCATTTGTCGTGCGCCTGAACCACAGAACGCACTCACAGGAGTCTGCAGTGCCCCGTGCCGAGGTTGAGATGTTTGTGGCAGTGGAAAGACACTGCACAGCACTGCCTGGCTGCAGCAGAACGGCTCCTGAGTTCAGCATCAGCAGTCCCAGCTGTCTGCGAGAGAGAGCTGTAACAGGAAAACAATGAAGAATTACACCATCAAAGTCTGGCTTGTGGTGTATTCCATTTTTCATCTGCAGAGCTGAGCCACTTGGGCAATGCCAGAGAGTGGATTCAGTGTCAAAACTACTTAAACCCCTGCAAGTTTCTGTTTTGCAAAACCTTGACAGGAGTAGGTGCAGTAGGCTCTGTTGTATTTTTGATCGATGGCTGGCAAGAATTAGAACTAAACAGATTCTAAGAATTCTGTAAGTACTAAAGATTTTTTTTTTTTTTTGTAGCAATGGTTTCTTGCTGGTGAACCTCTGGGACTCTTAAATAGAAATTTCAAGATGGAGCTGATGCTGTACCTGATTATACAGAGCTGCTGCACCAGTGGAGAAGTGCGGAGTGTCTGGCGTCGAGGGCATCCCTCAGTCATAGCTGATTTCGCTGTCTCCTCTCTGTATAGCAAGAGAGTGGGTTTGAAACAGCCTTGAGGCATCCCCTAAGATACCATGCAGACATATAATCAATGGTGTGTTCACAGAGGTATGAGAATTCTAGCTCACAAGCAGAAAAATCACTTAGGTATTCCTAAACACTAAGTATAAGGATTCTGTATGGCTGCATATGCCTTCAGGATTTATTCATAATCTTGATGAAGGTTTTGAGAATATTTTCCCAAGTGTTTAATCACCTGCAAAGTCCAAAAGAGTCCTGAACTTTCCTGAGATCTGTGGATGCAGAGTTTTTTTACTGTTGAGAAGTCTTCCTGAGATTATGGCACTTGGTGGCTTTCTTTTGCTCAAAGAGATTGTGTTTGAATGGATGCTGAAGGATCACAGAGTAGCTGAGGTTGGAAGGATGTTGCCCTGCTGAACCCCCTGCACAAAGCAGGTTCAGCCAGAGGGGTTCCACGGGTTTCTGTTGGCACTGAATATCTCCAAGGATGGAAAGTCTGTGTTCAGCCACTTTCCCCTCACAGCTCCCAGAGCTCTGTGCTGTCCGAGCAGTGGCCTCACGCTCCGTGCTGTGTGAGTAAATCCCTCTGTTTGAGTAGGCAGCTGCTAACCTCAGGGTGACGTTTGTCCTCTGGACTTTGGGATGTGTCCGTGCAGGACAATTTGCAGGACTGAGACCTCTCTCTGTGCTTTCTGCTTTATCTGGCTCTCTGCCTGCTGTGCCATCTACAAGGAGTGAATTGTGTCAGGTTATCTCATGATTATGAATATTATGACTCTAATAAGGCTGTAGTTTAGAAACTGTCAAGATGTTGCTCTTAAACCATTATCAGTTTTATTTCTCATTACAGTGAACTGTCCTTTTTGCTTCAGAGAGTAGTGAGGAACATTTCTTCTTTCAAAATGGTGACATCTATGAAAGCTGTGGGTAAATATCGTCCTCATTTTACGCTGACAGATCTGATGTTAAGACTTGACTCTCTCAGATCTCAGTTTTGCACAGCCCATTTATTACTGTTTTTCCATTTCCTGTGAGACTCTGCTTTTCCCAAGGTTTTGTGGACTTTCTGAAGGTATCATAAGTTCTGTTTTGCCATCAAATAAACGGACTTCCGGTTTTATTTTATATATAGTAGAATGTTTGGCCTGAGACTGTGTCTTTCTTTAAAAAAACACATGTGAACCCTACTTTTCTTTTTCCTTAAAAGATCCAGGCTTTCTGGAGCATACCTTGCATGTATCCCAGCATGCAGGGAATGAGACTATGCTACAGTCAGTTGAAGAGATTGCATTGATACCTTGAATTGCACGTCAGGATAGAAGGATTTGCAGTGTAAGTGGGAGTTATCTGCAATGAGCCTGAAATGGGTTGCAAAGGAATCCTTAAATCAGCTAAATAAGCAGCTGCTGTAAACAGTGTAAGTGAGAAGGAATGAGCAGTGAAATAATTAATTATTCTTTCATAGTGTGTTAGTTCATCTGGTTCCCTTTGCAATTTAAAATACTTAGCTGGTAAAATTATTTTTGTCATCAAAATCCAAAGCGTGCCAGCAGTACTATTTCAGGAAGCAGGGCAATATTTCATCTGGGGAAATAAACCTTAGCTTACTGTTTTCTTATTGTTGGATTGATTTCTTTTAGGTATTGCTTAATTGTGATTTTTTTTTTTTTCATCGAACAATGCAATGAGAGAAGAGAACAAGATGAATTGCTAGGTTAGAACCAACCACGTTTATGGCCTTATTAAAACATCTAAAACCAATTGGTTAAAATAGTACCAGAGAGGTAAAAACAGAACCTACATTGTGAATGCAATTAGAATTAGAATCAAACGTTCAATCTAGATTAGACTGGAATGTGTTTCAAGGAGGACAGTGTTATGGATAAAAATGCTAGTCTGAGTTTTAGTCTTGGCTCTGGCAGGGGGTTTCCTTAGTGACCTTCAGAACATTGATTTGTGTTCTGTGACAAAGGTGTCATTGAACTTCCACCCTGTCCAAGGTTGTGGTCACGCTGGTTTTGTTTGTGTTTCTGATGCTCAAATTTGTTTGGGAGCTGCTGTAAAAATGTTAATAAACCAGGAAATCGATTGCATGGAGCTTAAAGAGCTCAGAGAAGTGTGCAGGTTACACCCTTTGAAAATGTTAGCACTGACTTCTTAGGGCACCTGTTGGCTCTACAGTGCTGCTTGTGGAAGTGTCACACGTCTGGTGATGTGGAGGTGACCATCCTAAGTGTTTCTAGTTGCTTTTTCCTGTGAGTTCCAGTAGTGGAAAAACTTAGCCTCTTTTTTCCACACTGAGAAAGGAAAAGGATTTCAGTATTAATTGTATTTACTGCTTAGTGAACACCATTCACTGAATTGTCCATCTGAGCAGTTGCTTTATATCATTTTCCTAATCTGATTCTGCTGTGCTCTCTCACTTCAGGAGATGTGACTTTATAAACATTTCAGTCCTGACTAGAAGGAGGTGCAGGGAGTAGTGGATTCCTTATCGAAGTAGGAATTCACGAAATGGAAAGCAGCCTCTCCTCAGCAGTCTTGCAAAGGGTCAGATTGTTTGCAGAGTGTTTTGAGACCCTCAGGTGAAGGAAGATTTTTAATGTTGCACTGAAGATACGTGGGCTTTGTTATATGATTCTTTCTATGCTTTCAAAATCTAAATCTCCAATTTATTACAGTTTCGGGACCATCTTGAGCGTGGATGTGAATTTTGGGGTGAATGTTAACCTGTAGCTAACGAGTTCCTTTTCACACCTGTGCAGAAGCTGGGTCCAGTGAAGAACCCATGGAGGGAGGGGGATGTGATGCTGTCCCTGCTCACAGGGTTCTGTCCCTCCTCATTTGCTCGAGGCAGCTCTGCTCAAGGCTGTGCAGGAGGGAGCCTCCCATCCCCCCCCTTCCCCAAGAGCAGCTCTGGCCTGGGGTGTGGGTGTAGGAGGGTGCAGTCAGCTTTCAGAAGGTACAAACTGCTCAAACTTCAGCTGTTTCACCCCAAAATATAGCTGGGTGGAAGTACCAAGCAGTTTCCAGTCAGACCAACTACTTAAAGTGCCTGGATGGTTCCTTCTGCAGTTCCATACTCAGGTAAAACCCGTGCCCTGAGAGAGGGTGCTGTTGTACCACAGTGCTGGTAGCACTGACATCAGTAATGTCACTGTTGTATTTGATGTCAGGGCTTAGTTGCCATCGAGGTATTTCACACAGCACATGTGCACAGCCAGGTGTAAACAACAGGCTGACACAGGTTCTTCCTTCCCAGAGCAGAACAGTTTAGGCTCAGTAGTCATGCCTGGGCTAACTCGGATTTTCTGGGTGCGTTGCACTGTGGTCATCTTCAGTGCGTTAGTTATGAAAAAATCAGTACTATGAAGACACTGAAAACGTTTGGAATTCTTTTGGTGAAGGTTCTTAAGGAACAAGCTTGATTCTGAGGCGTTCATTCAGCAGTAGGAAGTGATGCATGCATCCTGTGCAGCCATCAGAAATTGACTTCTTTTCCATTCTGCAATGCTTTGAAAATGTAGATTATCCTATTTCCAAAAGTGGCAGTTATTTATCCTAAAGGGAAGGGAAGGAAGTTTGCATGTTTTGGGATGAGTGAATGGTTGAGCACAGGACCGAGAATTACCTGTGTTCTCCCTTTTTACTTTGATGACAAATTGCTGTTTGTGTGTCTCTTTGTGTGCCCTGCAGGGCACATCAATAACCCAGTTTTTAGAATGAGTATATATTAATCTTCATAACCTCCACAGAGCTGAACAGAGTCTGCAGGGGCTCACCCACCCCTAAGCATTTCAGGTGTCTGAAATTGCTCCTGTGATATTGATCTGAAGCTCCCTTAAGCCTCGTGTGGTTTTTTAAGTGGTAATTTGACCCGATGTGTTACCTGATGTTCCGAGGTGTTGATATCTGTTTGCATAACATGTTGCACTGATATTAGTCCTTAGCAGTACAAGGTGATGCTATCCGGCGTAATTGCAGCACCTTGGAAGTAAAAGCCAAATTTTAGCTCATCCTGTAACCCCATTAATAATTTCAATATTGCGGAGGAGGCACACAGGGCTGCAAGGGCTCAAGGACTGAGCCTCTTTGTACCTGAAAGGATTATACACTTTAAAAGTTAGTATGTTGAGAAATGTCTTATGGGAAAACTAGTAGAATATTATTGAAAATACTCTCACAGATGTTTTTGCTCTCAGAGTAGGGGAGGACGGGTTTTGGAATGCGGTGCTGAATGTCTTTGATTCTGTTACTGAAAGCAAGTCTTCTAAATTTTCAATAGGAAGCTGTTTCAGAAGGTAATTATACACTTACATTTCAGTAATTGTCTGATTCAGTTTCAAGTGCGATTGATGTGCATCCAGATGCCCTTATTTACCAGACTAATAACAAGGAAAGGCTTCCCTGTTGAAGTAATTTCTAATTTAATTCAGCTATCCATAGGTTTACAGAAATCTTACCCTCTAGCAGAAGCGAGATGGGGTTGGTCTGTTATGAATCATTGACACTAATAATTGAACACCCAGTTGATGGTACCACTTTGATCTTTTGGAAGGATCTAAGGGATCTTTCAGCTTCACAGGCAGCTAATCATGTGCTGTAGATACCATATGCAGAACCAACTCTGGGCAAAATGTGTTCATTAATCCGTGTTTTGTACTGTGCTAATTTTCTGTCTGCGTGTAAGAAGTCTGCAGGCACTGGTGGTGAGGATGTCAGCAGGAACACCAGGGCCTGAATTTGTTGTGCCATTCCTGTGGGTTTCTCAGTGGGAAATGTTCTTGATGAGGGGGAAAGGCAGTGTATTTGCTGAGGAAATGTCTTCCATTTTCACTCTCCTGGTGCCTTCATGTTCCTGGTTCGGTCTCCCATTTTCAGGAACTGCAAGAAAACAGAACAGACACTGGCTTAAAAACTGTTACTACCATTTTGTTCCGTAGTGACCTTGAAAACATTCCAAAAATTACATAATTTTTCAGAGGAAAGATTAGGTAAGAGTTTGAAGTAGGGGAAAACAAATTCAAAAAAGGACAAAATCTCTTGCTTGAGCTGTGCTTGAGCGAGATAACCTCCATAGGGCTTCCTTAATGGCGTCTTGGTACTTACAAGAGCACCACACTCTTGTGTGTTTTTGATACTGATTTATTCTGTTCCACGAAACTAATGATTGTAGAATTCAGAATTCATAAGCATTTTATCATGGCCTGATGTGTGACTCTATTCTGAGCTATTTCAAAATAAGAGATTCTGACACAAGCCTGAGTTTTCCTTTAAAAGGGGTTTGTTCAGAACCAAAAATTTTGAAGGTTCAAAGCACTTGGTCAAAACAAAATAAATCCAATAACTCTAAAATGGGGCAAAATGGCTGAAGTGACAAAGATGAGATAGTTATAACATGCATTTTTCTTCTGTTCAAAAACCTTATTTGAACATGTTTTATCCTGGAATGGTAACATGAGGAAGGTGTTCCAAGTGGGATCTGTTCAACTGGACGTGTGCTATAGCTTACAGTAATTTAAGTTACTCTTGCTCCTAATTTTCACTCCTTGTGGCAGAAGTTGTGGGTGCAGCATCTGCTCATAATTAATTTTGAATTTTTGCTACTTTTGAAGGAGAAGCAAGATCTGAATAACCGGGGGAATTGAAATATCTGATTTTTTTCTTTGATTCTTACAGTAAAACAGTTCTGAATGAGCTTTGCATTTGAAGTGCTGCTTCAATGTCTTTCAGAGAGTATCCAGCCCATAGAAACAGATTTTGTGCCAGTGGAAAACACTGGATTAATTCCAGTCATACATCAGCTTAATTCTTCATTCATCATAGGAACATGGAAGAATCAAACATCAAACGCATTTATGGGCAAACTTCATAAACTGAAATGTTCTTCTAGATGACTTAGAGGAACAACATGTTCTAGTAATTGGCTTTCTTGTATAATGAAGGTTTCTCAAGTCCAATACGTAATCTTCAAGTTACCAAAAAAAAAAAAATTGTACCAAAGAAAGCCTGGTTTAGCAGTCGTTGTTTTAACACTTTTGTTTTAACACAGAGAAAACATTATCTGGTGCAGTTCTTTCCCCAAGTCTTATCGCCTGAGCTCCTTTTCCCTTTTCAAACTTGCTCTGGGAAAGCCTGTGAGAGCAGTTTGAGAGGCCAGCGAGAATCCCTTCAGTGCCATATTGTCAACAGCAAAGCCAGCAGATTTCACCATTTGTGTTCCTCGTGCAGTTTTGGTCCTGGCTCCTTTCCCTTCTGCCATAAATAAAGGTGATCTCTGCTAGGAACAGGCATCAACTCCAGCAGGCAGTTAATCACACTTCAACAGCCTGCACATTATTAGCTTATCAGGCAGAACCATCCCACCTCCCATCATGTTTTATCTGTTTATGAAGAAAATGCCTTCCATAATTGTAGTTGAGAAACCAAAATGACTCAGAGTTTGGAGGTGTCAGTAAGAATTTATTACACAGCCAAACTCCCCGTGTCTGGTGTGCAAAATGGGTCACTCTGCTTTTGCCTTGTCAGGAAGGGTTTTTGTTCACGATGGGCTTCCCCTGGTGTCCTGAAGTTTATTAATGAAGAGAATTTCAGAGTTGGGATGCCCCTCGTGAGAACAGGCTACAAACATTCCTCCCATTTTGGTTGGAAACTCCCTTATTATCGCTGGCACAAAAAGACCCAGTCTAAGCAGGGCTGAACAAGGAGGCAGGGCTCCATCTCCTGTGGATTGCACTTTGAAAAGGGGTCTCAGTTAACATCTGCTGCCACCAAATCCAGTTTTAATGGGTAGTCTTGCTGCAATATTGCATCATTAATGCGTATTCCATAATTCAGACTTCTTAAAATTAGAATTATCAGATTGTTTGAGTTACTGAATTTCTTGAACGAGTTGACTTCTTGCTTTTGGCTGTAACAGCTGAAGCGATTATCATGCAGTGATATCTTGGGGTGAAGGTACTGAGTGTTACAAACTTTTCATTTACTTTCTTCCTTTATGGAATAAATGGAGTAATATTTAGTATACAAATGAAGGCTAAATTAAACATATGTGTGTGAATACTACAGGGTACAGCTCACATGCCGTAACTAGAGCTTGTTTCGTGCCTCGTGCTGGAGGCTGCACAACAGCACTCTGAGAAAGGTTGTTAGAGTGATTTTTCCCCTCTGGTGCCTGTGTTCTGTGGCTGCATCTGCAGCCCTTGAGTTATGACTGTTGTATTTCAGCTGCACTTTCTGAAGTCTCTGGGTGATGGAGCTGTCCAATTTTGACTCTTTTAGTAGTTGAACTGTTCTCTTGCAGGTGAGGTACCAACTGTAAACCTTTAACACCATTTCTATAAGTCTTCAAGGTCCTTTACGGTAAATACTGATTTTATGAAAGCTTGCTGTGTTCTCTCGCATTTCAGAGATTTTAGAGACTACGAAAGGACATATTTATCACAGCACAAACCCAAGTATGTGATGGCATTCAAAAGAATGGATGCAAATAATTGTTGCCACTTCTCCCCTTTTCATTAGAAGTCTTTGTATTTCCCTCTTAATTTTCTGTCTTGCATTACTGTAAACTTGAAGTTTCATTTTCATGGATAATCTGTTGAATGCGTTCCTGTTTGGGCAGGTGTGTGCAAGGCTGGATTGTGCTTTAGCCTCATGAGGTTGCAGTAGCTGTTTAACATGCTCACAAAATTTCACAGAATATAAAGTTCCAGTTTTAAAGACTCCAGTGTCACCAATTTCTGTCACGTATCCGATGATCCTGGGGCGTCTTTTCCAACCTAAATGATTTTATGATTCTTAGCCCTTAAAAATACTCATCTGAGACTCAGCTTTGTGCTTTCCCCATCTGCGAGGTATCTCCTCTCTGACCTCTGTTAAATCCAGAGTTTTGCATGGGACTTCTGTTCTCAGAAGGGACACAGTGGGTGGCAGGGTCCCCCTCAGCTCCTTCCGACTGGACTTGGATTCAAGGAAGATGTGTGAAAGGTGATAGAAAAGCAAGAGTGGGGTGCAAAGAATCCCTCCCAGAATTGTGAAACTGGGGCAGTGCTCAGGACTGAACCTGTGGCAGTTCTGCACAACAGCACCCTGTGAGGAGCCTTGCCTGGGTGAGCACCTCGCTGCTGCCTTGTCCATAAATTCTAGCTCAATGTGCCTCTGCTGCAATGCAGGTACAGCTCGTGCCTCACTGAAGATCTTGGATCTGAGACTTGTTCTGATGGCAAGTTGGTTCAAGTTTACAAAATCTGTGCCTTCGACCAAAGAGTAGGAAGAGCCCCACGTTCAGAATTTTAAAATTCCTGTCATTTTTAAAATTTAGTTTATTTGTCTTCAGTAATTGTGCTTGGATTTATCAATGCTGAAATTTTGTTTCTGATAACAGACATGAGCCAAGTGAGGATGATAACGTCAGATAAGGCAGATAGAAGAGGATTATCTTGTGTGTAGGAAACACTCCGTGAATCACAACAGAGGCCAGGTGCGTCGTAGTTACAATTGGCCATGGGCAAAATCTTCATGCAATAACATTTTTACTCATGCTTTTGGCATGATTCCCATGGATTAGTAGTATCTTCTTTCCTTGTCTTTCTGTGTAAAAGCAATCTTTTTCCCACCTGTATCTGGCCATTTACATATGTACAGATGTAAACATTTCTCACACTTCTCTCCAATTCAGAGAGATGCTGACACCTTTCTGATGAGCCCTCCCAGTCTCCACTGCCAACTTTGGATTTTCTCAGCTGGGCATCTTCCTACTTATTCTCCAGAGAAATTCTGTATCAGCACCTACAGCACAATTCTCAGCTGACCTCTGCTGTGATGTCTATAAAGGGTTATTTGGCGGGCTGTATGTGTGCTCCTATGTGTGCTCCAAGAGCACTTCCCGTCAGGATGATCCCTGTGTATGTGAGCACAGGACTGAGAGCCATGATCCAGGAGTTCTCAGCTGAAATTTTGCACTAAATAGAAGATGATCTCTCTGCCTCAGTTCATTGATATGTTCTGTGGGAATGCTATTTCCATCCTGGAGCATTTATGGCAGCAAAGTACTTAAATATTCCTGGTGGAAAGAAGTGCCATTGAAAGAGAGACTGTGCCAGCAGAGTTTTTCTTCAAAATACCTCTTTCTTCTCTGTTTTCTGCACCAGAGTCTGGTATCTAGAGCTGCTTAATTCTTTCTCACTTTTCCAAACATAGTTGGGTGCCTCATTTCCATTTTCTGTTTTGAATATGACTGTGGGGACAGAAGGCTAAGGATGAATCAGTTATCAGCAGTTAAACGTGTGAAGGGAAAACTGTACTCCTAAGGATACAAACATATTCCATCTAAATGTTTGGATTTAGTTTGACTTTTACTAGTGAAGTTTGATCAATATCCACTGATTTGCCTCAGTACTTCCTGTGGTCCAGTTTTTAATGACTGCTTGGAGAACCCCCTGCCTGTCTCTCTGCTACAGTCATTGAGTGGCTTTCTCTGGGACCATCTCTCATTTGGGACATCTCCTTTTCGAGCTGCATTATTTAATCAAATGTAATGGTAATCAACTCTTCTTTGTAACCGGTTATAAGGGTAAGAACTTTTAAACTTTAAACTTTCAAATGACATTGAAATTCCTATTTTATCAGCACGAAGATGTATTTGACGTGATCTTTTACTTTCTTTATAAATAAAAACCCGGTTGAAAGGAAGCAAAAATTACTTCTAGGTACTTTTAAATCCTAGCTTCAGTCCATAAATTTGACTGTAGGCTTAAATTGAAAAAATATAATATTTAACAGGTAACATAAAATCCCTAAGAATTGGATATGCTATCTGCTTTAAAATGTTAGAACTCAGAAAAAGGGAATCAAATCCACATATGAGCTCATTGTTAAAAGTAATTGAGAACTAAAAACCGCCTTGGATACCTGTGTGTATCATCTTAAAGTTGATAGAAGCTGCCTGAGAACTTTCCTGAAAGCACGTGTCTGGAATAGCTCTTAGGCGTGAGCTATTTAATGATATTTAATGAGATTCCAGCCTGTTAGAATCGAACTCCTGTCACCTGGAACACCTTTGTGTTGTTTCAGAACGCTGTCAATGTGTTTACAGAATTTTTTTGCCCCTCAGTTACAAGTGTGGTTCAGTGGTGAGCAAAAGTAGCAGCTCCCTTCTGGTGCCCGTTTGCATCCCATGTTTCAGCTCAGTTCCTGCAGACATTTGTTCACTGCCGAGGTCCCATCCTGACTGGCATCCCTAACAGAGAGAGAAAAACTCTGCCACATTATAGAGGGTGGGTTAAGAACTCGAAAGGGTTATTAATTTTAACAACTGTGTTCTGAATCTGCCCATATATGTAGATATAAATATAAAAATCCCAGAAATCCCAGGGACAAGACACAGAACCTGTCTGCCATCTGACATTTTTGACAAGCTCTCCAGAATTAATCTGTCTAGGAGCTCCTATGCTCAGCTTAATTATGGAAAGGCTGCATCTGTGTTCAAAGCTGTTGAGAGAGAAGGAAGAAAGTAAAAATGTCCACTAGGTTTGATTAACTGCTTTCAGCCTGATGAATAAAGACAGATGGTTACTAGTTATTTTTCCTTAATGGATTTTGGAGCTCCATTTGGTGGATGAATTAATGTTATAGGTCCCAAATCTGCCTTTGAAGCTACGCCTGCCTAACCCTTAGTGATTCTAGCAAAGTTTGCAGGCCTCCAAGAGAGAGGTTTGCCCTGAGGCTGTCATATATATTGTTAAAAACAGTTCTGAAATTAAAAAATAAAAGCCAAGTGATAATTTACAGTATTAATAAAACAAGCTACGAACTCTGCATAGCTCAGCAAGGAATCCCTTACAAGAGATGATTATTTTGAAGTGCCTGTGCAGACTCATCTCCATAGAATCTGTGCCTGTTTGGGAATGACCTCCACCTGGAGCCTGACAATATTTTAAGACCGACTTTAAAACTTGGAGAAGTTCATTTTAAAGTTGCACTTGCTAGTTGTGTCACCTGGAAAGTGAAATAAATAATTTTATGGTGTAGGTTCATTTGCATGAATCGATTATCATAGCTCAAATCCAGGTGGGGAAGGTCTTTAAGGCAGGCTCTAATTCTGCAGGTGTGCATGTTTAAAAACATGGCTGTGAATATTTTTTTCCTTTGCTTGCGTGTGAATATCTGTGTTTATTTTTAAGAATGTGCGTAAGTGTCTGTGAGTTTGGGCTCTCAGGGAACATTTAGGCCTAATGGGTCTCGGGACTGTCATTCAGCAACCTATTAAATCATCTGTATGGTTTTATGTGAGGAGAGTCATCGTGATTTTAATGGGGTTAAATCTGCTTACATCCAAACAGTTTTTGAGTTGGGGTTAAGGTTACTGCACGATGAAAAATGTTTAAGATGGACAACATAATAAAGAGAAGCAAACCAACAAAAAATTACATTGATTGTACAGTTTTTTCCACAGTCAGTGGATTGCCCAGAGAAAAAACACCATTAACTAAAATGCTGCCTGCCACAGAACCATCAAACCCCCCCACAGATCCTGAAAGGGACCTTGGGGTCGTTTTTCCCCTGCTCCATGGCAGGATCATCTGTCACGAGTCATTCCTGACAATGTTTGAAGGCGACTGCAGCAGTTTGCAAGCAGCACAGAAATGGCTGAAAAACGCCAGGAATGGGAACGTCCTTCAGATCTCAGCACCGAAGGGGAAACCGGGGACATCCAGTCCATAGCATTCAATCAAAACAGTAACGTAATTAATTGATTACACACAGGGTGAGGTCACAATTCCTCAACAGGAAACATGCACGGCTTCAGCCTTTGGAAGCGAGGGGCTCGTCCTTCGAGTGACAGCAGACAGAGTGCGCCGAGGGCAGGTGACACTTTGTCATGGCTGACTGCTTAATGCTTTCTGAATCATGGCTCGTTTTTCAGCTCATTTTGCTTTGGCTTTCATTTCAAAGGCTGCCTGATGTAACTCCGAGGAAAATCTAAAAATAAGCGAATTCCACTCATGAGAGGCGGAGATGTTTTTAAGAGTTTGCAGGTGGAGGGAAGGCACGTGGCAGATGTGCGCCGTCAATAACCCGAGTGACAACGGGGAGATGCTACCACCCATTTTCTTTCATCCTCTTTGCAGAGTCCGTGCTCAAAGCTCAGACGTGTTCTGGGGCTCTAAGTTGCATGTGATTCATTTTTCATGTTGTCACTATCTACACTGAATGATGAGTTATGCTGGTGATGTTGTGAATCCCCCCACTTCAAAGGGACCCTTCGAGACAGTTCCTCTGTTTGTCCACACATGCTTTAATCAGACCTTTGATTACTGTGCTCGCCTAATTTTCTGGTTTACCTCTATATTTACATTGCTGTTTTTATGAATTTAACTGCACCAAAAATTATGTGACTTTTGCATAGATAATTACCTAAATGTTTGAAAACATTTTGTGGTCTGACATTTAAGATGTATGGAAAATGCTGGATGTAAACCAGATGTGTCTCCAGCCTGCCAAGGTTTGAAGACGCGCAGGAGGAAGATTTACAGAAAGATGATGCAGAGTGTGGTTTTTATCTGATGTAGATATGGTTGATAGGACTTGTGGTTAGGGCAAAGCATCAGAAGTAAGGCAGGCAAAACTGCATTTGCTTTTCAGGAAGCACCTGCAAAGAAACGATCAGGCTGTGGGCTATGAAAGTGTGGAAATCCTTTGTGTTCCGAGCACAGAGATGCTGCCTTTGGCTTCAGAGAGGCAGGGCTGCAGAGGAGGGAAGGGAATAGGGAGATGTAATAAAAATCCAGTTGGAAAAACAAACTAAACTTTCAGTTGAAAGCACAGCTTAAGTCTTTATTTCTCATCTCTTGAGGCACCACTGCTCTGTGCTCTGTCCTAGGCAGGGCTGGAATGTTGCTCTGAATATACCGGAGGAAATTTTAGGGAACAGTCTGTGCTGTCAGAGAAATGCACTGAGATAAAGTGGTGTCTTATCTTCTCTAACACTGATGGTTCTCTGAAAACCGTTTCATGTTACTGGATGACAGAAAAAAGGCAAGCAAGTGTAATTTCTCATGAGGACAACCTAGAGATGATTCTTGGCTAACTTCCTAAAGAGTGCCTAATTGCCTTTAGGTTTTCTGATTCTGTCCTCTTCTTGGAAAATAATCACAACTGGGTTGATAAAAATGACTTACTTTGGAAAGAGTGCAATCCCCTTTTAGCTCTTCCTGAAAGGCCAGAGATACATGGGTGTCTGCAGAGTTCAGGGAGAAAACTTCCCTTGCAAATACAAAGGAGTGCTCATAATTTTAATGATTTCTCTGATTTAAGATGTTTTGTCTATCGCAGGAAATTTACAGAGGGTGATTAGAGTTCTTGTAAATACTGAGGCAGAACTTACATCCCTTGGCTTCATTTACAGGTCCAAATTTGCCATCAGTACAGACATTCTTCACTCCGAGGTTCTTTCTTACATTTGAGAAAATAACAGGAGGTTTAGCTGAGGAAATTGTGGTTGTTGCTGTTGTTATTGTCTCTTGTTAGTATTGAATTTTGCGGAATGATGGGCTACAGTTTTTTGTTCCCTGCCAAGGGATGATCTTCAGGATCTTTTGTCTATCTCTGAATTTACAATATTTACCATTATTATATTTCTAAAAACAAAATCTCCAGCACCTTAGAGGTAAAAGATATTTCTTACTTTTCTTTAATAGGTGTACACTTTATTTGACAGGAATTATTTTCCCTAAGGTTCTATTAAATAAATAGTTCGAAGACAAAGGAGAGGTTGCACAGCTTTATTTTCACTGGTACATAATCCTTTTTTGCTTTAATTCAGTTCATGCCTGTGAGTTCAGAGATCTTAATTCACAAAGGTACTTGGCTGCATTTCTAGCTTTAGGCAGAGTGATGGTTTTGTTGTCTTTGCTGGGACAATTCATGTGCTTCGAACTGAGTGCATGAAGAGAGAACAGGCTGAAGGAAGAGGATTATCTCAACCTTTGTACAGGAGTTCTGCTGAATTTGTAAGAGGAAAATCTGTTTGCCCAAATGGATTTTGTTTATGGAAGTTCAACAGTTTCTGCATCCAGGACAGACAGCCTGACATGTGTTTGTGTGGCCATTAAGTCCACCAGAATCCAAATGTATGAAGGTGTTTATGTTCTCTCAGAAGATGCAGCAATAAAAGTAAGTAATTTCTTTTTTTTTTTCCTGCTCCTGTATGTATTTACTCACTAGAATATTGTTTCTGTCTTGGTTAATGACTCATTTGTTGAAACAGATTCCAACCTGTTTTATGCTGAAATTATTTTCCAGGAAGAGCCTCATATACCAGAACCTCCCTTCAGAACCTGAAATGCAGAGAGCCCTGACCCAAGCCACAGGAGAACATGAAGCACACGGAGCAGGAGCTCTCAGGAGCCACAGTCACTGCCTTGCAGAGCTGAAAAAGCCTGAATCAGCAGGCAAAATAGTAAATTGCAGAGTTCTGTGGGAAATCATAACCTGAAATGAAAAACAAATCTGTGACTGGCAGGGAAAGCTGAAACAGAGATTGGATGCGTGGAAAAAGTGCTTCATGCTTCTAGACAGGGTAATGGATGGTCCACCTGGGACAGAAGGATATCAGTTGTATCCAGCTGGGACAGCAGCTATTGGATGTGACTCGTGGTACTTCTGGCTGAAGGGAAAATGCTGAAAGGAAAAAAAGTACTGACTAGTGAATTATTGGAAAGTGCAAAGAAAGCCCATGGGAAAAGTGGCCAAAGAATTGAAAAACAGTGCAGGGTGAGGTAACAGAGACATGCCTGAAAACCTCGTGGTTGAACTGGAAGCTTCTACTATGCCGGGAAGTCACAGAGGCTTAAAAAAATTATAAACATCAGGAAAATTACTGAACTGAAAAGGGAGACAGAAGAGAGCTCATTACCGAGGCAGAACCAAGAAGGAGCTTGGTGGTGTATTTCTGAGGTTGTGACCAGGCTCAGCTTCACCATATTCCAAAGGAACTGGGGAACCTGAGCCTTTCTTCTGTCCTTTGGTTTTTTTTTTTTTGTGTTAAGAGCAGCAATCGAAAGCACAGGCTGCAGCCATCATGGTGAAAAACATAGAGCCAGCAAAGGATGACAGGAGAAAAGCTTCAAGAAATGGGGAGGAAGTAAGTGAATATCTGTCAAGAAGTGCTTTAGCCTCCAGCATGGGAATGTGGAGTCAACGATTTGATGTCTTTGATAAAGATCCTGCACACTAGAGGGGTGTCCTTGCTTTGTCCTGGGGACAGTCTTCTGCAGGGATGCTACCCCAGGTGGAAGGTGCTGTGACTGCAGGATTTGAAGGAAGACAAGCTGAATTTTTAGAGACTGGCTGCTCATGTTGCTGATTGCCACGGAGTGATCGTTCTCCAGGAAAGGCATAGAGAAATAGGAAATAATGCAAACTCAATTGCAATCCTGGGCTACTATACGGCTTTTAGGGTTGGAGACATCCCAAAGGGGTAGAGGGGAAAGCAGGTGCTTTTTCAAGATGAGTCGTTGGCACAGGGTGATAAAGACTTATGTTGTGGCAAAACTGTGCTGAAAGATCCTCAAGCAGCAATCTGTCATCGCTGGTGTCAGAGAAAGTGCAGAGGCTTTGTGAAGTGGCTACTCCACGCTAGAATTTCTCAGCCAGTTTTAGATCAAACCCTGCTTTTCTGGTGTGCGTGATCTACGCGCTTACATGGAATTTTATTCACACAGCAGTGTGAACACGTGGTCAGCTTCTCATTAAAAGAAGGCTTCGGCGTTTGTATTTTATATTAAAATGATGAACTGAGCATTGATAGAGCCAGTCCCCAGAGCTGTTCTGCAGGGGTGTGGGTGCAGGCAGGTGGTGTGTCCGTGCACCGCAGTGGGTGGGTGTATAAGGAATGCATTTGGCATCCCTGGCTTTCCAAACATCCCCCACCCTGCCAGCTGTGTCCGAGGGAGGGGCTGTGCACGAGCACAAAACACGTTTCAGTGGGGGACGTGGTAGGGGAGACTGGAGCAGAGGGGGACTGTCATGGAGCTGGCTCTGCAGGGACCAGGCATGGGGGCCACCCCAGCGTGGCCCCTCACCCACGTCTGCCTTATCCCTAGGACAAACATCAGGCTGGAGGTGATCACTTCTGCCCCTCATCCCACCATGGAAAAGCTCCATCTCGCTGTACCCTCAAGTGTGAGAGCTCGTGCTCTCAACGCCATCACGTTTGTGATCGTCTGAATTGTGCGACAAAGACCAATGATGGAGAGAGCAGAATTCTCCATGGAAGTGTTTAAGAAGATGCCTTGATGGACAGCAGGGTATAACTGGCTTCAAGAGCAGTGTGCTAATAAAAGCAGAAGCAGCAAATGGCAAAGAGAAGTGAAAATAGTTTTCCTTTTGTGCACTGGTGGGAAGATGGGTGGGTGAGTGTTCACGAGAGTAATGAATGATGAACAGATCTTGAGGGTGATGTTCCTTTAAAAAGGGACCTAATCTCTGATGTAAACTACCTGCAGAGGTATGTAAACATTTTCACTGTCTAGAAAAGTGTATATTCAACAGATTTGTAATCCCTTAAAACCCCAAAGGCGTACTGGAATGGAAATGTGCTCTGTTTCATGTCAGGTTTGCACCACGCGCTTCAATTTTCAGTGTCTGAAATCAGATAGGTCAGCACTGCATTGTCTTGGACAAGCAGCTACATCCTGTTAGCCGGGTCTGTGGTAGGGTGGGCTTGTCTCTCCAATCGGTTACCAGGGGTTTTTAAACAAGGTTAAATGTGCATGCCTACATTGTATCTCAATCCCGCTGGCTGGCTGGCTTTTACTTTTTTTTTTTATTGCTTAAATAACTTTCAGAACACGGCATAGCAGGTGTTAAATCTCTCTAATATCTTTAATTGATTACTTTTCCGCCCCCACACAACTTGCTGTGGGTATCAAGCCAGTGATTCCTGTTAGAACCAAGGTGAATGTCATCACTGGAGGTCAGCTGGAGACTCGACCTCAGGTGTGCTACCTGTGTTCACCTAACAAAGTGCCCCTAATGGCAGACCAGCAAAAACCCGTTCCCAGCCTCCCAGCACTCCCTGAATGTTAATTTACTGTAAGGATTTGTTAGATCTGGAGTAGGTAAACAGGCAAAGATGGGCACTAAAGCAGGGGAGGTAATTTGGGGCTTTTTGTTGAAAGAGGAGGGTTACCCATGTGTGATAAAGCCCAAGACAGTTTGTGTTCCAGAGATTAAATAACCCTGGCCTGACTCATTTTTGTCACTGCCCATCAAAAACTAGTTCCACTGAAACTACACCCTAAGTTTTTTAAGCAGGAAAGCCCAACTATTTCTCATAAAGGAAACTGTTCCTTTTCTCACTGTCTAGGAAAGTGTACTTTAAAGATATTAAAAAAAAATATGGCAGTTAATTTTTTTCCTGGAGCCAGAGCTTGCTACATCATGTCCATTCCCAGTGCTGTCAATCATTATCCAGCCAGCATATTGTTCAGAAGGTGGAGCTGTCAGGCAGAAGGAATGGAAGGTGAGGAAAGGAAGGCTCCTGCTCCTTGCTGATGCCAAGGGTGAGTGAGATTATGTCAAACCTTTAATCAGAGTCCCCTTTCTCTGCCCCACCCCCTGCTCCTATATAACACACACACTGCCTTTAGCAATACCTGCTTCCACCCAGCCGGGGGTGGGGCGTGAGTGCCGGCTTCTCCCCCCTGCCGATGGATGCTCCGGCCAGCAGCCCCCTTGGGTGGCTGCGCGCAGGTGTCACCACGCTGCTCGGGGTCACCACGCTGTTCGGGGTCACCACGCTGCTCGGGGTCACCACGCTGCTCGGGGTCACCACGCTGCTCGGGGTCACCATGCTCTGCCCGGCCCAGAGGAGCCCGCTGGGCAAAGCGAAGGTGCTGCTCTGGAGCCTCCTGCCCGCCCTGCTGGGGCTGCTGAGTGTGGCCACGCTGGGGGCTGGCGGGGGGCTGGGGGTGTTCGTGGCCGTGTGCCTCGTCTGCTCCGTGTGCCTGGGGGACAGGGACCTGCTGCCCGTGGGGGACAGAGCCGTGGTCATCACAGGTAAGGTGCTGCCAGTGCACAAAACCAAGCAAAAACTGCCTTTTCTCACAAGTGGGCTGGAAAACTTCTTGTCCTCGGGTTAGTGCGTGCTTGTGAGAGTTCCTTTTCTTCTTTTTTTTTTTTTTTTTTCCCCTGCTTGTTTTATTTGCTTCGGCAGAGATGTTTTTTCCAGGTAAATAAGTGCTCTGAAATTAAGTAGAAAAGCATCTTAATAGATGCCATTATTTTTTAGTGTCTCATTTAATCTTTACAAGTAGCTTTTTAGACATACTTGTGAAATTAACTGGCGCAAGAAGCATAAGAATACTTATGATGGTCTAATTTTTTAGGAGAGACATTAATTCCCGGGAGCCCTCAGAGCACTACCTTCATACATTACTTTTGTTTACTCGAATTAATTGTGCTGGTTGGGGATGTAGAACTGCCTTTCAGGGGGGGTGTGTGTGCACAGTGCACACTGTGCCTATCGTGCACGTATTTCAAGACACTGGTTTGGTGCCATCTCTTTGAAACCCTGAAATCAGTTGGGAGGGAGCAATTCCCTTCACTAGCAGGGAAAGTTCAGAGCTAATTAATTCAGTCTCTATTGCCACTCTGATCTACTCAAAACCCACTTTTATTATGCAAGGGTGGCATTTTTGTAGTTTTACGGCTTTTCTCCTGTTTCTTCTAAAACTTTAGGTGTTGTTTATTTAGATGTTGTTTATTTGTGTTAATCAAACCTTTAAACTGGAGTGCCTGCCAACTGCTTCTTGCACTCTTAATTTGCTGGGTTTTGTTTTATTTTCTTTGGTTTTTTTTCCCTCTCTAGAAAGCTGAATTAAGTTGCTTTGGTTTATATAGCAATTTCTAGCAGAATTTCATTCTGTTTTATAGAGACACCTGGAAATAATTTAGATTTGCCTAGCAAGCTTTCATACAGGGATTAAGGATAAAAATTGAGAGAGGACAAGATGAGCAGCAAGTTTTCCCCTTGCAGTTTGTCTGCCAGCTGGGTTGCTCCCTGCAGGTGTGTCAGATGAAGATGGATATTGGTGTGGGGAGCAGGGAGCAATCCTTTCCCACCCCTGCAGACTCAGGGGATGTGCTTGCACTTGGGCATCTCCTTGCTCTTTTCTAAGAGTGCAAATCTTCAGGATAGAGCACCCTCTGGGAGTTTATCTGCTCTGGAGAGTCTGAATTAGAACAACACGAGGGAATTGAGAACGTCTGGGTAGAGTCAGTAAGGGAATGTGCTTTCCTTGTGCCTGTGCTGCAGCTGTCCTGAAGAAATGCAAGTTTGGACATCTCTGACAGCTGATTAATTTGAGGAGGCTCTTCTTTGTCTTTACTGGAATCTCATGCAATCAATCAATCAATCAAACCCTCCATCAACTGAAACAGAACTTTTACTCCACATGTGTTTTGGTTAAATTGCTCTGACTGTGGTATTCTTGCCCATACCCACTACAGGATGTGTGTCCCTGTGCATCTGCAGGTGCAAGGTGCCTTTAAGTAGATTTTGGTGTCATTTTCTCCAGTTTAGACAAGACCTCAGGCAGGCACTTTGTGGAAAACAGTGATTTTAATTATTTTTTCTTTTCCCCTCTGCCTTTCAGCCCTGCAGGGCTGAGGAATGTGGCTGTGTCCTGGGAAACTGCCATGTATCCCTCGTGAGACAGCTGCCTTTGGCCAGGGGCTGGAGCAAGCTCTGCTGCTCTCCCTGGGTTCTGTCACACATTGTTCTGGTCCTCTTTGGATGTTCCTCGTAGTGTGCTGCTCTACATTATTTATTTAAGCCAGCAGCTCACTGGAGTACCAGGAGAAGGGAAAAACTGCCCAGTGGTCAGAATGCTTTTTCACGTGGATAACTGTGGGCACGTGAGCAGGCTTAAAGCCAGTGCTGAAACTCTGCTGCAGACCCCCTTGCTGGGAGCAAGAGCTCCAATATCCTTGAGACAGAAGCTCCTGGCATGCAAACGCTTTAGGAGTAAATTCAATAGCCAGCTTCCCTAAAAATTAAATTACCACCAAGATCTGAAGTAAAAGGAGTTGTAAAATTCTGTCCTTGCTTATTCTGTGTGCAGTGGGATGAATTTCTCCAGTTAATTTGGTCTTCCCATTCTTGGGGAGTGCATGTTCAGCATGAGTCAATTGTAAGTTCTCAGTAATGATTCAGTCACAGTCAGTAGTGACTGCTTTCCTTGTAATAAATCTTCTCATAACCCACAAATTATTTTTGACATAGAAGCAAGAGTGTGGTCAGGGAGGAATTATCTTTTTTTTTTTTTTTTTCCTATGGAGACCTAACTACTCTTTGAATTCTAGGTGTTGAAGAGTAAAGTTTCTCTGTACTTCAGTAACAGGTCTGAAACTCAAATCATACTTGTTTTGGAAAATAAAAAATAGCAGGGACAAACCTAGCATCAGGCAAAGATAAAAACAACTTTTATTGCTTTCTTGGGATTGCTATGCCCATCCCTAGATCAAGTTGCATTGTATTCTGCCCATTCTCAAGTTAAAGCTGCACTGTAAAACTAATTTGCTGGGAGTGATGAAAGAGGAAATATTTGGTCTAAAAGCAAGCTTTTTTCACTAAAAGAAAAAGAAGGAAAGTCACCCCACCCCCAAGCCTAGAAATCTGTCGTGTCTGGGATATTTGCAGGCTTCTTCATGTCTCTTTAGGGAATTCAAAGAATGCAGGTTTGTTCTGTCAGGTCAGGACTGGAGAAGCTTAATGTGATATTTGTAGTGCTCTGGTGCATCTTCAGCAAATTGCAGGCTTCAAAAATGCCAAAAAGCTGGTGCTTCCCCTTCCCCCCCACCCAAGGATTAAATAGAGCACGAGTAATTCTTTTCTCCTTCTTCAAGATGCACTGATTGATCCAGACATTTAGTACATGTTTTCCTCAAGTCACCTGGAATTAATCTTTTTCACCTTTCAGGACTAAAGCCCCAGTTAAAAGACAGAATCCAGAAATGAAGATCTAACATGATTATGATGAGTCTCTTTGGCAGTCAAATTCCACTGACTACATGTATTGAATGTAGGAGCAGACCTGGGATTAACTCTGATAATATCTTCCTTGGTGTGCCAAAATCCCAAACTACCCTCAGAAGTTTATGGTGGGGTTAAGCAGGGAGTGTTGCAGCTCTCTCACAAACAAGAAAATAGTAAAAAATCTGGCAGGAGGTCCAGTCCTTTGTCTCACGTTCAGATTTCCAGGGTTTGGAAACTGAGCATTGATGTAGTAAATTGTTATTGCAGGAGATCCTGGGATGCCTCCATGGATCCCAGTGCACAGCAGCATCCTGGAGCTTTCTCTGCTGTGGTTACAGTGGAGGGTGTGGTGCAGCATTGTGGAACAGGCTGATGGTTTACAGTGTAAAAACGGTATTAATTTATTAAATTCCTCATTTTCCTCCTAATCTTGTCCTTTGCAAAGCTCCTGAAGCACAGCCCCTCCAAACTCCTTCCCTGTCACTACCTGTGTCGCTTCACTGGGGACATGGGTGATGTGTTTCTTTCCTTATGGAGTAAGTTCCTCTGTAGGTGGGAAGAATGGGAACCAGAATTTTAAAAAATGGAGAGAAAACACTTCAAATAAACTTGCAATACTTTAGGGTATTACAATACTTTAGGGTTGATGAGAAGCTGAATGTGACCCAGCACCGTGTGCTGGCAGCCCAGAAATCCAACTGTGTCCTGGGCTCCTTCCAAAGCCCTGTGGGCAGCAGGGGAGGGAGGGTTTCTGACATGGACCTGCTGAGGTGAGTCCAGAGAAGGCCACAAAGGTGATCAGAAGACTTGGAGCCCCTCTCCTGTGAATACACATGGAGAGATGGGACGGCTTCAGGGAGACCTTACAGCCCCTTCCAGTGCCTGAAGGGGCTCCAAGAGAGCTGGGGAGGGACTTTGGACAGGGCACAAAGTGACAGGACAAGGGGGAATAGCTTCGAAATGAAAGACAGGAGGTTTAGATGAGATGTTGAGAAGAAATTCTTCCCTGTGAGGGTGGGAAGGCCCTGGCACAGGGTGCCCAGAGAAGCTGTGGCTGCTCCATCCCTGGAAGTGTCCAAGGCCAGGTTGGACAGGGCTTGGAGCAACCTGGGATGGTGGAAGGTATCCCTGCCCGTGGCATGGGGGTGGAATGGGATGAGCTTTAAGCTCCTTTCCAACCCAAACTGTTCTGTGATTTGTTCTGGAGCAGCAGCAAAATACAGTGTCAAAGGGAATGAATCAATTTGTTAAGTGTTCTTCACTGGTACCTGCTGGGAAGAATCGCACAACTGTGATCCCAAGGACCATTGTTTGTGTGCTCTAACAGTGCTCCCTGCAGCTGCTGGGTCACTGCTTCATATAGACAAAGTTTGGGAATACGTTTGGAGGAGGATAGAGAGGATAAGAGAAATTCTGATGCAAGTTTGCATGAATTCAATAGCTGACTTAGCACAAAAATGCCATTTTGAAGCTTTCTTAGGTTTTGAAAGCATTGAAATGCTCTGCAGGTAAAGAAACAGTTGCTTAGTTTTGGCTTGGTTACAGTCTGTAATAAAAAGGTGCTTATTTGAGGGGTCTGTGTGGTGGATGTGTGAATAAAATAATGCCACTTCTTGGAGTGAAGAAATAGAACCCAAGAATTTGAATTCCAATGCCCCATAATTGCTTTGTCCATTGGAGGTTTTAAATTAAAATATTAGCGTGGGTATTTTCCTTGTTTGTTTTTTTTTCTCTTAGATATTTTTGTTATCAGGTTTCAGTCTGAGTATTTGTATAAAACCAAAGTAGGGCTTTATTTCTTCTCTACATATAAAGTCAGAGCATCTGCCAGTGGCAGAGGAGAAGCTGATTCCATCGGCTCTGAGTCAGGAGAACATGGTCTATCAATCTTTGAGGAACATTTAAAGGTCCAGCTCCTCAAATTCCAGCTCTGAACCTTTCCTTCTACTGATGTGTGTATTTCAGGGACTTCATCATCATGCTTTTGTTTACATTTGCTTGGATTTCCAATGTGTGTATTTTTTTAATGTGTATTTTTAATGGTGGTGCAGGACAGACACACTTTCCATGTTTTTTGGCACTTTCAGGAAGCGACACTGGGATTGGACATGCCCTGGCCAAACACCTGGACAGCCTGGGCTTCGTTGTGTTTGCTGGGGTTTTGAACAAGGATGGCCCTGGGGCCGAGGAGCTGCGGCGGACCTGTTCCCAGAGACTCTGTGTCCTGCAGCTGGACATCACCAATGCCACTCAGGTCAAGGAGGCCTATCTGACAGTCTCAGAGAAGGTGCAGAATGCAGGTACAGCTTTTTTCTCCCCCCCTTACCATGGAAGTACTGATGTAGCAGCTTAGCAAGTGCATCTTTTAACTGTTGGCTACACCACAGCTTAGGTGTGTAGGTCATTTCCAGATCAGTCTTGGGCAGTCAGGGTGTTTCCATCCATGGCTGCTGTTTTCTGGGACACGGGAAGATGGTAGTGACTGGTCATGGAGTGGGGACTGTGTATCTGCAGCTGCAGATCATCTCTGCTTTGGTCTGGAGGCACCATCCAGCTCATCAGTGCACTCCTTGTGGAGTTGTTCTCCTGATGTATTGCAGCCCTGTGCTTTCTCCTCCTCCCAGGGCTCTGGGGTGTCGTGAACAACGCGGGAATCCTGGGCTTCCCTGCTGATGGAGAGCTGCTCCCCATGAGCGCCTACAGGCACTGCATGGAGGTGAATTTCTTCGGGGCTGTGGAGGTGTCCAAGACCTTCTTGCCATTGCTCCGGAAATCTCAGGGGAGGCTGGTGAACATGTCCAGCATGGCAGGTGAGCTGAGCTAAAGCACCAGATAAAGTCCTGGAGCAGCAGGAAAACTAATGAACTTCCTTGGCAAAAACGCCAAGGAAGGTGTTGGTCAGTCTGGCTTGTCAATACACCCAGGGAATAAATGTTAAGGTAATAAGTTCAGGTTTTTCTTTTGTTTGGGAGACTATTTCCAGAAAATTTCTTTTGTTTGGGAGACTACTCCCAGAAAACAGCCTTTAAAAAAGAGTTTAATGTGGCTAAAAATATGCTGTGACAAAAAAAACCCAGTAAAATTCAGATCTTGTGTTCTAGATGCTATGAGTGATAACTTTGTGAGCTTCCATAAAGACGGGTGGTACATCACCGGTATTTCTATAATATGTTCAGGCAGAAGTCTGTGACCACCTCAGTTTGTGATGTCTGCTGATAACCTGGGAGCTGCGTGTTTACATTTCTTTAAAAATATTTTGGATGCCTTAGAAATACTTAGGCCTAACTTATTAGCAAAGTGGTATTTTTCCATGGAAAAAAAATCCAAAACCTTTTTAAAAATGAACATATGCTTCCCATTTTTCCCCCATAAATTTTGCTTACTATATATATATGTGTGTGTGTGTGTGTGTATGTATGTATGAATGTTCAATTAACATGACCTTCTATTCTAGGAGGACAGCTGAGATGCTGAGATGTAGGAACTAATGTAATACAGTAATGCAGTATCTGGTAGCCAACAGCTGAGCAGCAAGAATGCTCCTTTGAAAATGAGACCTGCTAGAAGCAGGATGTCGTGCTGCTGGAAAGTATTTTGGTGTAGGATCTCTGAGGAATTGACCGTGTCGTGTGCTTCCCACGTTTTCCTTTGCCCTTCTGCACAGCTGGAGCTCCCCTGAATCCTGCTGTGTTGCTGGGGTGACTTGGGAAGGTGTTACCTGGTGTTCCCCTTATGCTGAGGATGTGGCTGCAGGCTGGCTCTGGCACAGTTTTCTCTTTATAATCCCAGATATGCTCTGTATTTGCATGGGTGTTTATGGCTCACTGCTGGCACTGAGAAATCAGGGCTGAATTGTCAGAAGGACCTTTCTGCTGCTGCTCTCAGGCCAGACCCCTGTTTCCTCTGCACACCCAAGTGAAGCACTCACTGTGGGTGTTTTGGGGCAGATGCCTTAATTCCTGGTGAGAATCCCTGACCTGCCTTGAAGGGATGAATGCAGAGCTTCCCTGTGCTGAGCAATTTGCCCTTACAGGAGCTGATGATGACCCTGCTTAAACGAAGCTGTCTGCAGAGATGTGGCTGCACACAGGCTGGTTTGGGTGAAGAGTTTCCTCTTAACCCAGGGTCTGGGGGTCCTTTGGTAAAACATTAGTGGAGAAGTTAGCGAGGTCTCATTGTGCTGAATCTATTCCTGTCTGTGTAGGGCTCATTTAACTGGGCTCAGGTTAGCCTGACCTCAGAGGGGAAAGTATGTGATTCAATTGGCTCAAACCAATCCCGCTTATTCAGATGCATGCAGAAGAATAATTAACGTATAATTGGCCTGGCTTCTTCAAGGGAATGGCTCTGTGTAAACAGCTCCTGTGATACCTTGGTCATCCTGGTACAATACCCAGTAGCACCAGTGGCTTACCTGAAAACTCCCCTGCATCTGAGGTATTTTCCTTTAAAATACTCAGACACATCGAGGTGAATGTGTAGCATGTGAAGCAGAGGATGCATGGGAGGATGTGCCCAACTGCCCATGCAGGCAGGAGAAGGAGGGATGTGCCTCAAGAAAAGGATTGTCCATTCTGCTCCCTCCTCCCTGCTGCCAGCACAGCCCGTGGTGGCTGTGATGATCTTAAACCTGTGCGGTGATAACACCCACCTTGTGCAGGAAGTGGGAGGGCTGAAGAGGAATATGCTGAAATCAAACCATGTTTGTATTTTTCTAAAACTGAAGAAGTGACAATCTGCCAGTTTTTCTCTGCATTTAGAAGATAGTCTCTTCTGGAAGCTTTGTTTTTGTAAAGGTGCTGGGTGTTCTCTTAGCTTCCCCATCTGAGCAGATGTTTCTGGGATTGAAAAAGATGGGACATAACAATAGGCAGGGGCTCTGCTTCTGTGCTGGGTCTCAGGGAGTCCTGTCTCTCATGGGGTTTGATTCCAGCTTTGGTTTGTCCCCACTCTTGCATTATTGTCTCTGGCCTTTCCGAAAGTATCTGGAAAGAACAGGAAAATAAATTGGCTTTATAAATCTAGAATTGAGATTACTTACCCTGTTCTAACTATGGTTTATTGTGAGGGCTTGAAATTTGTGTTACAGTGACAAGGACAGGAGCATAAAACTACTGCTTCACTATTTACATGAACTAAAACATTATCTGTGCTTCTCAAACCAACAGCCATAACTTTCAGCAGTTTTTACCCTTAAATGCAAACCAGTTTATTTTTTCTGCCCTACAAGGTGTCTTACCAGGTGTTACTGAGCGTAACTGCTGTAAGCAACTGTTCATTTACACCTTTCACTCTTTTTTAACCTCTAGCAAGAAATTATTCCCTCACTGACTTGTCTTTAACCTCAGTGAGAGAGGCATAATTTCGGTTGTGCTATAATCTGCCTTCTAAATCATGAAAATAAAGGCTGGGAAGAGCCACTGTCGAGGTTTCTCAGGTTTCTATTGCTCCTGCAGGAGGCATTCCACTACCGAGGTATGCTGCGTACGGGGCATCCAAAGCAGCTCTGTCCATGTTTTCTGGAGTAATGAGGCAAGAGCTTTCCAAATGGGGCATTAAAGTCGCGGCAGTTCATCCATCAGGCTTCAGAACAGGTCGGTGTTTGACATTTCGGGATGTTCTTTCTGCCTCTCTTCTTTCCCTGTAGTTCAGCAGCCTCAAACAGAGCCCCGAGTGATTCTCAGGAATCGGACTTTTTTTCCCCATTCTTTATGCAGGTTATGGAAATTAAGTTCTGTGTTTTTTGTGAGACACGTTCCCTCCAGTTCTGCACACAACCTGCCTCCCCTCTCCTGGGCAGAGCTGTCCTTGCTTTGAGGCAGGGCAGGATTCAGGCAGCTGGTGCCTTCCCTTTGCTCCAGCTTTGTTGGAGCTGACAAACGGAGCAACGTGGTGTGTCCAGTGTGAGTGTTATGGCTCACTTGTCCTGCCTGAGAGCTTCAGGTCCCCCTGTCACTGCTCCCTTCCTCGATATCAGGGCTCTCTTTACTGAGCTGCTCTGTCTTGCATGGCAGTATCTGCAGCAATACCTGTCATCCTGCTTGCTTGCTGTCTATATCCTCTGGTCTTTCCTCTCCGCTCCTTCCCCGTGTGCTCCTGCTGCTTTCTGTTCCAAATCCTTCTCCTCCTTCAACTGAACACTTTTTGCAGAGCCTGTACAGGTTCCGGACTCATCTCCTGCTGCACATGCCCTCACTGCACCCCATGCCTGCCCAGAGCACTTTTTCATGTCAATGTAAATCAAATTGGTCTTTTTCATGAAATGCTACTTCCCTGGACACTTCTCTCCTGGGAAAGGGCCCTGTGAGGCTCTGGGCTCTGACAGCCTTTTGTGGTCAGTGGAACCTGCCTGAGGCTTCACCTTCAGGGCTCTGCTTAGCTGTTCTCAGGCTTAGGGGTAAAAATGAGTCCCAGGATTTGAGATTTAAATATTTATTTAAATATTTTTCTTTCTTTGCAATGCTTAATTTTTGGTAGTTAGGCAATAATTGCATTGGAGAAGCCCCTGCTTTCATTCCTACACGATGCAGATGGGCTGGAAAAATAGATTAAATTACGGTTCTAAATCTGTCCTAATAGAAGGCTAATCCTTCAGGAAACTAGTTATTGAAATACTAATGTCACTTGTTGAAAGGGCAGCTCAGCACTTGGCCAACCTAAGTGAATCCTGTCCATCTTAGTTTGCCTGTCTGTCCTCAGCTGTTTATAATAAATACGGATTGGAAACATCCACAAAACGAATCGGGACAGAATGACAAAATGGGGAGGAGGGGGAAAGAAAAAATGCTGATTTGGCTGTGAGAGAGCATTTTTAGGTAGAGCTGGGAGCCAAATGGGGCATGAACTTTGTGCTTTTTGTGTAGCACGAAGTACTCATGCTTTTCCTTCTCTTCCAGCTAAAAGCACTGGCCGCTGCCCAGCCGTGGTGTTTGTTCTCCACTGACCCAGTTTAGATCGACTCCGACTATTAATTACAGATTTATTTTTTTTTTAAATCCAGCCCCAAACCCACTTGCTGTCCTGTGATGTTGCCACTGCAGGTATCCAAGGCACGGCTGAGCAGTGGGATAAGCAAGAGAAGGAGCTGATGGAGAACCTCCCGGCAGACACCAGGCGGGCCTATGGAGAGGAATATCTCCTGGGGCTGAGGAACCACCTCCTCCACCTGCCCTCCCACTGTGCCCCCGACCTGTCCCCCGTGCTGGGCGCTGTCCTGCACGCTCTGCTGGCCAAGAGACCCCAGGGCCTCTACACCCCTGGCAAGGGGGCCTACGTCCCCCTCTGCATCTTCTGCTGCTTCCCCCTCTGGTTCTACGACTTCTTCATTAGTAAGATGCTGAGTGCTGGCTCCGTTCCAAGGGAGCTGAGAGCGTCAGGAGATGAAGGCAAGAAGCTCTGAGGTGTCCACTGGTGGTTATCTCACTGGATGAGAGAGCTGGGAAGAACTCTCTAAGACACTGCTACTTATTGTGCTGTCTTTGTTAAGTTGCATTGACGCTGCCTTGCAAAGAGGGAGATCTTTGTGTTGAGGGTAATGTTTGGGAAAAGCAGTGGGTAAACAGAAATAGAAAGCTATTCCCAGATGGGGCATTTTTTGAGGAATTTCAGTGTTTTCCTGATGTCTTTGTATCCTGCTTTCTGTGTAAGGTACCTCATGAAATTATATAGTTCCTGTCTGCTTCTAAAGGCATCACCAACACAAGAGATACATAATGTGTTTTTTTTAAAGCAAAACAAAAACCCCTTGAGAGTCAACAGCCTTAAATCTTGTAAGAAGTTAAATATATTCCTGTTGTTGAAGAGACTTAGAACTGTGTAATGCAAGTCTTTTTCTCTGCAGCCTCAGCCTAATATGTTTGGGATTTGGTGTTTTGGTTCTGTTGCTGTTGAACCTGAGAAATAATTGTCCTTTTCCCCCCAAGTTTTGTGATGTATAAAGTTTATGATGTGTTCTCTTTGCTAAACTAAGCAACATAAATTAGTTGGGGGGAAAAAATGAATGCAAACAGATCAAGATCTTTATGAAGAGCTCATTTCCTTCCTACAGTAATAGAAATAGTCATAGTGAGTGTATCAGCTGCTAATTTGATCTGTCTGGGTGATTCTGTGCATTGCCTGTATATGCCTGTGCTTATCTAATTGTGAGTAAACTCTGATTTCACTTCTGCTTTTTGTACAATTCCTCACTCAAGTCTGGGTTGACACACAACTCGTGTTTTTGCCCATTTCTCCTGATACCTTCTGGTGTCTCCCTGTGCTTTGGGGGGAGTTTCTGCTCCCCTGTCTAAGGTCAGTCAGTCTTCATGTGGCTTTGCTGGAGTCCAGTGTCCAACTTCTGACAGATTGGGGTCGCTTCCCTTCCCTAATTTCATTCCAGGAGTGCCAGGTGCCCTCCCTGGTGCCCTCCACCACAAACCCCTCACCAAGGACAAGTGGTTGGGCAGCTCACCTGTATTTTTCCTGCCTTCTTCTCTTTTTGCATTGTCTGTCACATTGTTGGACTTTGAAAGGCTGTGATGTTTTGAAAGAAATCTTCATCCCCCTGAGTCCCACGGTTTGGCCACGTGTTCTGTCTTTTACAAGATGCATTTCTTTTCCAATGATGAAAAATTAAAAGTTGATCCCATTCTGGGCTTTAAATGTAGACAAACTAACTTTTTTTGCTTTCCTTTCTGAGCAACATCTAAATCTTCTGTCATAATCCTACTGCTGTGTTGTGCTCTTGCACCCAACTGCACAAAATCACTGTTTAATTTGCATCTATGGCATTTATTCCATCACTGTCCTGTGCCTGTTACCTCAGTGCAAGACTCCTGTAAATGCACAGGGGATGCTCAGAGGGCTTGGGCCATCGTTCCAGTCTGTGTCCAGTGGGGGAATCCTCCTGTCCTGTACATTTTGTCACAATTGCTGTTTTTGCTACTGAGGTTTATCACCTGTTGGGTTTATATCAGTGCCCTGATTGCAGACTTTTGCTTTCCTTTGAGGAAGTGTGCTCAGTGTTTTGAACTCAGGAAGTCTGAGACTATTTCTCTCTCTCTCTCTCTCTCAATTTTTCCTTTATCTATTTCCCTAATTTTTTATGTGTCAGCAAAAACGTGTAATAAAAGAATATAATATTTAGTAACCAGCTGGTTGTGACTCTTTGTCTCGTCTGATCCTTTCTGCTCTGTGGGGATCAGTGCTACATGCCCTCCCTTGTTCCCATAGCAGGAGAGCACTGAGGAGGAAGGGGATTGAGGAGCTTTTCCAGGGAAAAGGGACAAAGATGGCAGCTGAGGCCCAGTTCTGGGTAGGATGTGATCCCAATTGGTTCAAAGGCAGCTTGTGAGCTGGAAGGAGAGATGAGTGTGAGCTGGGGGTGTGCTGGGTGGCAGCCTGTGAGTTTTGGCTGCCTTCAGGGTGAGGGAAGGTGCTGCCAGGGCGCCTATCTCGATCTCCATCGTGGATGGAGGTGGCTGTTTTTCCCTTCACGCCCAATTTGGGTGTAAATTCTGTGGGCTGGAATTTTGCCCTTAGGCACATTATACATCATACAACCGAAATTTGTCTTAGCAGTCAGTCAGCTGCTTTGCCTAGCAATCTCCATAACAATCTTTAATTGTTGCTTTGCTATTTGGCTGCGGTTATAAAATGTAATTTTTTTTTCTCCCCTTGACTTTCCTAATAGGAATATTATCTTGCACATTGCAGACATATTAAATTAGGCATTTACTTGGAAGTTTTGATTTCATTTTATTTTTTTTAACTTTTATTTCCCAGGAAATTTCTGCTCTAAATAGTCATTTTATGTTTCTTCACCTAACTACAAAGATATTTTAGCAAGTCTCTAATAATTGCGATATCAAAGATTGTTATTATTTTGTCCCTACAGGGACCTTACTTTGTGTTTTAAAGATAATTCTGTTGTAACACATTATTGAATTATGTGTCACTTAATGGGCTGTGGTATTAGAAGGAAATTTCTTTTGCTAATGGCTTGCATTGCAAATAATCCCAACTGTGAGAGGGGCAGAACTGCAGAATAAATCGTGGGTGTTTGTGGCCAACAAGCCCACGTGGATGTTAATGATGACACTGGCTCATGCTCTCGAGGACAAATGTCTGGGTATTTTGGTCCTTTGCTTACCATAAAGGCCGATCTGATACAAAGATATTTGGGGAGTTGGAAGAGGAAGTTTTGTTCTAGCAGTGGAAACTGTTGTATTAAAACCCCCAAACTCATTATCGTGATTTGGGCCTATTTTCAAAGATAAAAAATTTTTAACAAAATGCATGTGGTGTGAGGAAAAGCATCTGAGAAACTGAAGAAATTTGCTGTGGCCCTAAAAAAGGCTAATAAATAGTCTGAAACATCACGTAATGCCCCACAGTAACCAAGTGTGTGCATATATTGCAAACACATGTGTATAGTGTAAAAAGGGGTTTTAAACCGTGGAAATCATGATTAAAGAGCAAATTTTATATGCATCCCTCTGATCCAGCCTCTGGAATGCAGGCTGTGACCAAGAAGTAAATGCTGTTGGATGCTTTTTACAAAGGAATTCCCTGGCTGGTGTCCTGGGGGTCCCACTCTCCTGCTCTGCATTCGTTGCTCTGGCTGCCACGTTCTTCATGTGAAGAATTATTTGAAGATATGCAGCTTTGAGGAGATGGAAGGTGAGTTATAAAGCAATTTGTTTTTATAACTTTTTCTATTCTGGCTTCGTTTCCCCTCTTTATGAGGCCCCTGATGACAACCCTGCCTGGTGTGTGCCTGCTCCATGGCAGGCTGGGAAGATGGGTAAAACATTGTGCATTTTTGGGGTTGTGTCACTGACTGGCCATGGTGGGGAAGCTTTGGTGGCCACTTGCCAAAGGACCAACGCTGCATTTCATGGAGTGTTATGTGTGGGACTGCCCCTGTGGCTGGAGGTAAGGAAAAGGGCTGAGAAAGTTTAAAGTGTGCTCAAATGAGAGCTCTGACGGGGGGGTTTGGGTTGGATAAAAGAGGTGGTGTAGGAGAATGGGGAGCTCCAGGTCACTGAGTGCAATGGACTCCTGCAGGGACAAGGATTAATCCTAAAACGGCTTTTGAGCTCTGTAGGAGTTTGGGCAGACCCATTTTTCACTAGCAGGGGCCAACAACAGCAGTGGGGAGGAAGGTAATAGTCACTTTGTCTAATTTAACGAGCGTGAACAGAAATGTAGTTATTTCTAAACGAAAGTATTTCAGATCTTGCCATTTTGAGTCCCTGCTGTCTTCCGAAGAGAGGGAATAACTTCCATGTTCCTGTGGCATGTGTGAGGGAGTTTTTTTGTTTATAGTTGCATATGAAAAGTTGTTAGGATTTTTGTATGTATTCTGTGTATGAAGAGGATGCTGCCAGGGAACTTTCAGCTCTCAGTGATGCCAAAACACACTGGGTTCACTCTAAATTTACTGGCCTGGGCACAGCACTGCAGAGGTACAACAAAAATGGGTCACATTTCATTTGCTTAAAGCCAAGAGTCCACATGTAGCCATCAGCACCCATCTGGGCACCAATCGTATTTGCAGCATGTTTGGGACAAATGTGTGAGTTTGGACAGTTTTCCTAAAGAGATTGGTTCTGGGATCTTTTCTGGGTCACGGTGTTGTCTGTTTTACCCTGTTTATGTCTGTGTTTTGAAAGTCAGCTGGATTCCTAAAATGATGCAACCCCGGAGGGCATTGTGCAGCAGAGTCATCATATTTCTAGGAACGCTCAGAGAAATTAATTTGAAATCCAATTCATGCAGGCTTCAAAGAAAAAGCCTTCAAACAAAAAATCTTGGCACTTGCGAGGAAATTGGGTGGGGGAAGTTTTTTTTTCTCCCAAAAGTCTGAGGAGACATAAATGGAAAGTATTGCCACTGCACGATGGATCCTGGGGTGCAATCATTCCTGACAGAATTTTCCAGCTGGTGCAGGGGTCCCTGGAATGCAGGCACCATCCCAGGCAGGATTTCGATAGCCAGTGCTTTTGCCAGTCAGGCTGAACGTCGGAGCTGTTGCTGTTCAATTATAGATGTATTCTGGCAACCTTGAGGCAGTGGGCTTTCACCACAGAAAGAGAGGTAATTGCTTTTACTTTTAAAGCATGACCAAACCATAAATCAAGAATCACTGACATCTCATGAAAGGAGGCGAGTTTTAAATTCCTTTAATAGGATAAATGGGTTTTAAGCATGTTGTATAGGTCATTGTAACCTAAGCTAATGAATCTGACTTTAACAACCTGTATGAAAGTAATTACAGTGATATAAACTCTCCACAGGTTTAATGCCTGGAATATGCAGGTTAAATGATCCAAGTTTATATCCCTGTTCATGTTGTTGCCTGTAGCTGTGGAAAGAGCACTGAACAAGCTGGAAAATAATCCTAGGGGCTAAGAATTTGGATCTCAGCATCTGCCATGAGTAAGAAAAGGGGGGACAGCTCAGTGGTCAAAGGGTGGCTCTCAAATCCTGGTGGAGCCAGCGTGGCCTTTGTTACCAGTCTGCCAAATCAGGAGAGCTCTGGGAGGTGCAGAGTGTGTCGCTCTTTCCGCAGAGCCTTTCAGAAGTGACCCGTTGATTGGATGTTTTTCTTCTATGAGTTGGACATTCTGGCCGTGTTTCCCTCGTTTGGGACTTTTCCCTTGTGGTACTGAAGGACATGCTTCAAAATAAGAGCCAGAGTATGCAGCAAGGATCGAGGGGTGTGAGGATGAAAGACAGAAAGAAAACAAAATGACAGTGACTGGTACAAAGGGGAGGAAGGCTCTAAAGGGAAGGAAGGAGCAGGAAGGATGATTCTCAGGAAATGGAAGTTTGGGCAGGTTTGGCTCTGATGGCATGTCACACTCGGGGTCAGGCTGACCTACTCGCTGTCTTCCACCACCTCCTTCAACACCTGACTTTTTAAAGTGTCATTTAAGAGGCTGTGACCTGTGATAAATTTACTTACTTTGAAGTCTTACATTATTTGGTCTTGTAGCATCTCATCCCACAGAGAAACAGGACATGGGGTGCTGTGGTGAGGACAGGGGTGGATGCTCCAAGCTTGACCTGCGTTGGGTGGTAATGGGAGACACAAATCTTGTATTTCTACATGCCTGTGAAAGGGGAGATGCTGGTGAAGCACTGCACTCCCACACTCAGCCCACACAAGCCTGGCAGCACTGACTTCTTTACGCTCTTTCTTTGGGGGAAAGAATATCACAGTGTACTTGGTTTTGTCATGGAAAAAGAGAAATTATTGGCCCTTAGCCATAGCAATTTACATATCAGCAATCTGTGAGAGCACTGTTGTCTGTCTGTCTGTCTGGGTTTCCTGTGGGCTTGCACTGTCAGCAGCCAGTGCCAACACCAATCCACGGCGTGTGTGGAAAGCTCTGGTGCGTGCCTGACACAGAGAACAAAGCACTCGGGATGAAGATGATGATGTGTCTGAGAATGGCCCGAGGGTGATTTATTCCCCTGCTGTGTGGGCAAGCCCTGCCTTTTCAGACAAAGGGTTAGGAATCAGTGTTATGGCTTCTGTGTATCTCAGAAAGCATCTTTTGGCCTTTACTTTCTCAGAGAATTTACATGGTTTGGGTCAGAAAGGACCTTTAAAACTCATCTCATTCCACCTCCTGCCATGAGCAGGGACATCTTCCACTCTAAACCAGGTTACTCAGAGCCCCATCCAACGTGGCTTCCAGGAATGGGCATCCACAACTTCTCTGGACAAACTGCTCCATTCACTGCCTGAAGAACAAAATCCTAAAGGACTAATTTAATTAAAAGGATGAATTGGGGAAAGCAGAGCAAACAGTCTTAATTAACAGCGTTCTAATGCATATACAGCAGTGTAATCATGTTGTGTGCTTGGCATAGATGAATTCAGGGAATGATAGGCTTTAAAAACTGAGCATTTTTGAAAATGTTTTATCACGTAGAGATGTGTTAGAAGTTCGTAATGGGAGTTGGCTGTTTCATGGTGTGATTTGAAATGCATGTTCAGGCAATGGTATAGTGTGGTTTACATCCCTTTTTCCCAAATGTTGCCACTATGGTTGCAAATGATAGAGCAGGAGGCGCTGCTCTTAAAGGTTAAAAACCCCCAACCAACCAACAACCCCACAAAATCATCCCCAAAACAGGATCCACTCACCAGCATTGACACAAAACCATGACTTCAGGCCATGCCAATGCTCCCTCTGCCTTTTGCAGGTGTTCTTCAGGATAGGAAAAGGCTAACAGCAATATGAAAGAAGGACTGATGTTAAAAACAAGAAGATAAATGATTCTGCTCAGCCTACTGGTTTAACATATGGTGTGGAGAAGCAAATGGGACGTGGTGACAGACCCACGTGGACCATAATGGATGGTTGTGTTCAAGGGGAGCGGCGCAACAGCCCAGCTCCACGGGAGTCAGCTGAATTTGGGCACCAGGGAGGAAAGGGTGCCTCAGCTCGGCTGAGGGCAACGTGATGGATGTGCCAGATACCAGTTAGAGCTTAAAGCTGAAATCTGTCAAGGTGGTTTTGTGCAAGGGAGATACAGGAACTCCTGGCCTGGGAGAAGTTGTGTCCCTGCTGGTGCTGAGGTGCACGGGCAGTGGCTGACTGAAGTGGATTTTTTGGTTTTGTTTGTGTTGTTAGTTGGTTTAAAGCCTCTTGAAAGCATTGTTAAACATCACAGACTTCCTCTGTGAGGAAGGAAGGAAGGAAGGAAGGAATTAATTTTTTACGGGTTTTCACCCTAACACCATCTGAGACTTTTAACTGTAGGATGAGATGTTTGCACCCCACTGTCTGTCTTTTAGGGGATTAATGACTGAAAATGTGGATCTTTGTGGCTGTAAGGAAAAGCTTAGGGTTTCCTGTCTGTGAGCTGAGAGGCAGCTCTTGAGACCTTTTGCATACCTTACTGCAAAAAAATATCCAGCCCCTGCAGAAAACAGTCAGTCCCAACCATTTTGAGGGAATTGGCTTAGAAGAACCCAATTCCTCTGAAAGGGTTAATCTTCCCCACGGAGTTTGCACAACCTCCTGGCTGTAGGTGTGTACTGAGTGCAGGCACTGCTTTTGGTTTCCTCCTGTTACTCCTCAGTGCTTGCTCAGCCCCGAGGACGCTGCTCTGGCAGTGCCCGTATCTGGGTGAGGAGGGGAAAATGGGCTGATGAAAGAGGGTTTGCCTGTGGTTGCCCATCTGTTATGGTCTGATGGTCTCATGTTACTGAGATCACTTTTGCCACCACGGAAACTGGCTCCCCAAAGCTGCTGCTTGGTCTTGATTTGGGCTGGTCTTGAAGAATCCTTGCTCCTGTGCTGCTCGGTGAGCAGCTGAACATCTTGTGGAAGCAGGATTGCTATGGAGAACAGGGAGGGACCACTATGAGGCTGATCCTGGCTTCATCACAACCTGAGTGGCCTGGAAGGACCCTACCTGGGTGTGTGACACACCTTCACAGGCCTTCCTCTTTCCAGAGTGACGTCAGAGCTGTTTGCTCAAGCAGGACAGCGCTCGCACATCAGAGCTGTGTTAGAGCTGCCTCCGTCTGGGTGTATTTATTGCTAGGAGTGGAGTCGCTGGGAATGGAGACAGATGCTGGCTTTCCTTTGGGGAATGGGCAGTTATTTTGCATCCATTAGTTTGTTCCTGGCACACAGGAGCAGCTTGGCAGGAATGCTGCCAGAGCACCAGTAATGCCTGCAGGATGGCCAGGGCAGCATCCCATGCACGCTGCTGCTGCAGGAGGCCCTGGAGATGAAGCAAATGCTTCCACAGAGAAATGGAAGCTCTTCAGGCTTGGTTTCCTTAACCTTTTGAAGCCCTGTTGTAGCTTGGGTTGTTGCTGGTTCTTAATGGATGTTTCTACATCTAACAAATTCCTGGTGCAGTAATTAGTTTTTCAATACTGAAGCATTTAAGTGTCTTAATTTTTACACTAATGAGCTGGGATTCCCCACGGGTTGTCTCACAAGCTGTTTCAGCATCACAGAATTTCTCTGTGCCAAATATTGCCCGTATCTTTTGGGAAACAGGAGTTTCTGTGACCCCTCCGTGCCATTAAACTGGTTGCTCTCTGCCTGTGTCAAGGGTGACTTTGACAACCCAATTTCCTCTAGGCAGCAGAGCTGCTCACTGATCTTTCCCAGGAGCAGCTTTCTACCCACTTCCAACCTCAACCAGCTGAAGCTCCTCCTTCTCCTCGATCTGATTTATTCAGCAGCTTCAGCGTGACTTGGGACCAGCCATAAAAGTGGAAAGTAGGTGTTGCTGGGGCCCAACCCATCTCTTGTGTGCAGTGTTTGGAGGAATGTTGCTGGCACCTCTGTGCCAGTGCTCACAGGGACCTGGTGGGATAGGATCCATTGGTAAAATCCCCCTTTCCCTAAAATCCAGACAGCAGAACATGTTGCTGCTTGCTTGGCTGCAGCCACTCCGAAAAGTGCTCAGACAGCAATCAGAGGCTGCGTCTCTCTGCCAGCATATTAACGAGACAATTTACTATGCTTTGCTAAACATTTACAGCGTATTTACACCTGAATTTGAGCAACAAATCCTCTCACCCACAGTGATGCTTTGGGCTGTGAGGAATGATGCAACGTACTAAAAAAAAATATTCCCAAGGATCTCTAAAAGTCACGCCAACAAACACAGCTCCCCTGTCGCTGAGCTGTGGTCTCCTTAACTCCAATAATGCAACTTTGGTAAGATTTAACAGGGAGACAGGCAGATGATTTAGCTGTTTTTCTGTGGTAGATGGAGAGGAAAATCAGGCTGGAGTGGAGTGGAGGTACCACCTGGAGGATTTGAAGGAAAGCAGGGATTGCCATGGCTGAGCTGCATCTGTTTTGAGGATGTGTCATTTTGATGTGCGCTGCCAAGAGGGACAGGTGGAACGGCGCCCGTCTGTGAATGACAGAGGTGAAAATGACAAGAAGCGAGGCAATGGTGTGTTGTGAGGCGCCATCAGGAGCAGGTAATGAGGCATCCCGAGTGCCAGGCGCAGGAAATTCGGAGTTGGCTGCAGGACGTCTCCCATCAAACCTAACGCTGCCTTCCCGAGGTGTCAGGAGATGGCCTTGGTCGGCTGAGCACAACCCGTGGAGGCAGGCAGGTACCAAAGGCTTCTCTTGGCAAGGCTGCCCTGCACCCAGCCCAGACTGGTTCTTACTGGTGCAGTAACCCTACAGCTCTAGAAGACAGAGGAAGGACTCTGGGTTTTGCACCTTTGAGATCACATATTACGTAGAAAGTTTTTGCTGCTTTTATTAAAATATCAGTGCTCTCACATACAGTTTTGGGACTGAACACGTGGCCAGTTGCTGGTGTCACAGTGATGGGCCTGCAGCAGGTAATCCTCACTGTTTGCAATGAACAAGTCTAGGCTACTTTTTTAATTGAAAAAATTATGTTTTTGCACTCCACGGACATAAACTTAGTGATAAAAACAGTGGGAGCCCTTCTGAATGTACTAAGGAGGTGGTTTGCAATGAGGAGCACAGTACACACTGTCCCAGCCTAGAGCTTTAATTACTTTGAACAGCAACTAACTGCAAATTTTCTTCCCAGGTTAAGGAAAGAGAAGTGCCAGCCGTTTAACCTCCTTGCAGACACACAGCATCCCCTTCTTTAGCTAAATGCACCGAACTGAGGTATCTGATAGTCTCATCCTGTGTAAATGCTTACTGCCAGGAATATGTAGAGTGAGATTCACAGGATGTTCTCATTAAAATCTAGATCCTTGTAAACAGCAAAAGCCAAAGGGGAAAAAAAAATACAGGGCTTGAATTTACAAATGAAATCATATTTCATGCGTAATTAAGAAGAAATTGTGAAATCTTCCCAGGCATGGGAAGCACTGCAGTTTGATGCAGATGCAGCTGTCTGTCCAGAGCCTTGCCAGGGCTCCTTGCTTGTTTATCCTAAGAAAAAAGCATTTCAAGGGGAGGAAGCCAAGCCCCAAAACCAGCAGTCTTTTCTTGTGGTCATCTGTGTTGAATTGGAAAACACGAAAGGTTCGAAGCCCATCAGCCCCTTACCAGGACTTCAGTCTTTGTTCATAATGTCTGAATAAGTAACACAGGTAAGAATTAAAAACAAAACAAGACATGAAGAAATGAGAAAAACTGTCTCAGCTTACTGCACTGAGGTTAAACTGGAGAGAGCTCTCCAGACCCATCCTTTCCTGACAGTGGGCTCTATTTCTTTCTTTGTGCCCTCGATGCCCCTCGGGCTGTATCTGGTAGAGGTCCCCACCAGACAGCATTAATTAAAGTGCACCTCTCCCTCCAGAGCCCTCACACCCCTCTCTTGGATCCATCCAGGCAGATTCAATTTTTCACCTTGAAACTTCTTTTTCTTCTTCCTAATCTATGTGACTGCCTGGCTGTGCTTCTTAATTAGATGAGTTTTATTCTTTTAAATCTTATCCAGAAATACAATTTTATCAATTCTGCAGAGGTTCAGAGAAATATGAATGACAGCCTCTTACTACTCCATGATTTCACAGCAGCTGCCACCAAGGGCTTGTGCAATGATGGAGTTGATGAAGCCAGGAGGGAAAGTTGTTCTGCAGTTAAAGGAGATGCTGTAGTTGTGTCACAATCTGCCATCTGCCATGAAAATACAGCTGAAAAAGGCAGAAAGGGTGGAACTTAGAGCATGAGTGCATCCTTGCAGCACCTGGTGTCCTCTCTGTCCTACAGAAATACTCCTTGACCTCAGTGAGGTGAAGCTGTGGCTGGCCAGCAGTGGTGGGTGTCCGTGGCAATGGCCGTGGGGTGGTCAGCGAGGGGTGTTGGCCTTCTGTGTGCTAAGGAATCCCATGGGCTCCTCCTGAAGTTTACTGCCCATGGCAGCAGGAGAGGCTCAGCCTCCCTTTTCCCAGCTGGGCGTGATCCTGCCATGGATCAGATGGGCTGGGTGTGAAGGGAAAGCTGAAGAGAGCACCAAGATAACCCTGTCAGACAGAGTAATTCCTGCTCAGCCACTGGTGTGAGGAAGCGTCTTGGATTTCAGAGCAAAGTCATCTTTGCTTTGTCTCATGCAGAGACCCTCAGCTGGATCAGAGGTGTAAGTTTTGGGTGTCAATAGACGCTCCTGAAACATCTGCTTAGAAAAAACACGCAGGAGAGCTCCTAGAAGTGCTGGCAGAGCCAAGCTGTGTCTCCTGTCCTGGGTGTGAGGTTCAGAAAAGTGAGTATCAGCTCCAGTGTTTCCCTTGCAAGGTGTCAGGTGTGGGATTTGTTTCCTTTCTGGGATTTCTGGGGAGCTGACCCTGCCACAGACACTGAGGCTTTGGGATGTGCCCTGTTTGTACTGGGACACGCTGGGCTCTTTGCACCTGATCTTCTGAAGCAGACCTCTAATTAAATTTAAGATCCAATTATTTTGAAGGTCTGTGCGTGCCAAAATTTGGAGATATGTTAATGTGACTTGGGAGCCTGCAATTCAGCACTTGAGCACAGCAAATGCCCTCCACGAGTTCCTGCCCATGAGTCCCACAAGTGCTGATCTGCACCACCAGGCAAGTGGCTGCCTCTAAAAGTTTGTCTGTGCAAGAGATCCCTGAGCTCACTCAACACACCTGTCATGGAAAATGGAACTGGGTGTCTCTCTCCAGAGTCCTGTGTAATGTCCCCACCACCAGCCTGTTCTCACCTCCAGCACAGCAATAATACTGGTTTTTAGCAGTCAGATTTGCCATTTTTAAGCACGAAGCCAGAAGGAAGCTGGATAATGCGGTTCATTTAAATGGACTAGTTCACTTAGAAAATCCTCTGCTAATTCCTGCTGTTTTCCAAGCTGCTAAAAAATTTAAGAAGACAATAATGTATGTCACTGTATGTCACTGTAGACAAGTAAAATAGCACAATTAATTGCATTTTAATTTTTTTAACCTCTTTTGTCTTGAAAACTTGCGAGAAGGTTGAAAACTAGGATATTAAAGAGAATAATTAAGAATAATAAGAGGTAGGATTTGCATCAGAACAGTTTTACCGTGAGATATATCAGTTTTACAGTGGGATAAATCAAACATCTGCATGTAGGAACATGCAGACCATTTACTTTTTGCTTGTCTAGGCTCATCTTGAGCCTGTGTTGTCTCCCTGAGCCTTCACCTCCAGGTACAGCACTGTGTCAGTACCTGTCTTTTGCACGAGCCAGCTCCAGCTGGGATGTGCAGGGAAAAGGAAGATATTGTTTCACTTGGCTTCCCCAGTAAATCTATCTCCTCGATGTGACTGGAAATCTGATGATGCACTTCAATTATTCAGCTAATTGGGAGATGAGTTAATTTTTGTGTCAAGCTGTGCAAATGAGTCAATGGGTTTAGAATCCTCCCAGCCCAATACCAGTCTTTTTGACATGCCTCTGAAAGCCCGTTCCTTTTCATGCTTTCCTCTACGCTGAAAGAGAGGTTAATATTATTTATTCTTTCCAGAAAGAGAAAAACAATATCAAGTGTTTTGAAAGCTGTGACCTGGAGGCTTTCATTGTGCTGTGCAGTCAAGGGCAAGGCTTGTATTCAAAATTGCAGAGACAGAAAACAACGTGGATCAACATAATAAAAGTTATTCAGCTGAAAGAGAAAAAAAAAAAAACTACATCAAAAACCTGGAGATTAAATATTTACTGGTAAGTGCAGTGAAAAAGGTATAAAAAGGTGGTTGTGTTCAGAGTTTTGAAGACCAAATTACCTTCCCAGCAAAAGGGCTGCTAAGTGAGGTTTCCATCCCACCAGCAGCTGCTTCCTGCTGACGTGGGTGGCTTTTCTGTGAAATAATGGGGCAATTATAACTTGTTGACCTCAGGCGTGTTTGTAGGGAACAAGAGGGGAAGCACGAGCTGGTCAGGGCACACTGGAACAGCAGCAGAGCATCACCCATCAGCAGGAGCTCCAGACTCTGGGACAGCAAAGATGAATTTTAGTTTTGTTTTTTTTCCTTCTTGCAAATAATGCCCCAGGCTGCTCTGACTCTGGCTGTTGAAACACGTTCAGTCCCACACAATAGCTTTGACTCATGCAAAATGAGTGAGTGGGTCCTCGGGCTGAGCAGGGGAGATGGAGGCAGCTGATGTCCCTGTGCTGAGGAGCCGGGTGCTGCCACATCTCCCTTTCCCATCTGCAAAGGGCAGCCTAATGTGGGAGCACGGCAGCAGCGCAGATGGGCTGAGCTGCAGAAGGTAGCAGAGCACTTCCCCAAATTTTCCCTCCAGTGCCTGAGCTTCTGAGGCTAATGAAGCTTTAAGGGATAATGTGAATTGCTGCATAAATTGATATCCTTTGCTAATTGCATCAGCATTTTGCTTTGATGAAATTCTAGTATAAGGTGCCAAGAAACTAATAACATACAACATCAATAGCTATTTTACAAAAAACAAAAGTCGAGGATTGATTGATTGAACATCTGATGATTCATGGAGCCGTGAGCCAGGTCACCAGGAAAGGTTTCTAAAAGTTCAGTGGAAAAGTATTTTGACATGGTAAAGGATCATCCCTTTAAAAAAATCAACCCCTAAACATTGTCAGAATATGATCCAGGCTACTAAGAGGAAGGTCACCTTGTTCTGCTCGCTGAGATGAGACTTATCACCACCCACAAGATGCTTCAGTCCTCTCCTGCTTTTCCCCCTCTTTGACCGCCAGCCAGTCGCCTCGTCCCAGTTGCAGGAGATCAGGTGGCCAGAAACACTGCTGAAGGTCTTCAGAGCCAAACTGCTCTCAGGCCAGGGCTGCTGTGAATACCTCACCAGCATTTTCATGGCCAAATTGGAGAGAGGCACATTGATTCTTTTTAGCTCGGGGTCTGACAGAAGGAAAAGCTCTGGTATCCTTGCACGGCGCTGCCTCTGCGTCAGATGGTTGATAGCAAACAAATTGTTATTACCTGGCAGTTGGTTGGAAAGAGAAACTCATTCACTCGAGTTGTTTAAGGACATAAAAAAGCTCATTGAAGTGGTGCCATTCCCAGAGAGCCGGGGGCTGCATCCTGCCTGACTGTGGCCTCCTTTGCTGCTCCCTGCCAGCTTGTTTACCCTTATTCCAGACACTTCTCCCTTGACCTTGTGGCAACCTCCTCTTACTGCTGTGATGTTGACAAATGCATTTCATATCTCCAGCTTCTGTGCTCCAGTGAGACCCTTCCCCACCACCACTGTGCGAACCAGAGGTGTCTGCAGGGGCAGCAGGGTCACACAGGGTGACAACGGTGACACCAAAGCCAAGAGCTGATTTTGCTGTCTTGCTGAAGGCAAGGATTCAATGCCCTTATTTTCTTAGGTGTAATTTGTGATGGAGGCTGTTTGTGATGGCTGTGAGGACGTGGCTGGCTGTCCACTCCTGTGGGAGGTGGGTGCTCACCCCGCTGGCAGTGCAGGAACAAAAGCAAACATCCCGACAGATCCTGGGAACAAGTAACTCCTGTAAACCATGGACAGAAGCACTGCTGCTTCCCGAAAATATACAAAATTTGAACGAGAAGAGAGTAGAGATGAGCCCAAAGGCGCAGGGCCATGGGATGGTGTTCTGGCAATGTGCACACACCCACCTACCTCCTCAGGAGAGCCAAGGTTCAAAACACGTGTCAGCAGATGAGAAAAATCCACCCAAGTTACAGAAAACCATCGCTCATTTCCAAATGAAGGAAGACCTGGAGAATTCCACTGAAACCACCTAGGTCATCCACCAGGATTTCCTCCCCCTTCAACTCCTGCCTCCTCTGGTTCACCTGCATGACTTTTATTCCCATGTATTCCTTTGTTCATTGGCACCAAGCATGTTACTGGAAAGCCTTATTGAATGATAGATAAATGTTTACAGGAAAATACACTGCTAAAGAGGTTTCCGCGAGCAAATAATTTCAATCCAATCTAATTTATTTCTAAGATGGAGCTGCAGAATGCATTGATCTGTCTTTATCCTCACAGGACTTTTGACGTCGTGCCTGTGACATTCCTTTAAACCAGTGGAGGAAACACAGGCTAAAGAAAATTTACAACACAGCGGATGTATCAAAACGGGAAGGATGAGAAGACTGTTTACAAAGAGAAGTAGGAAAGGGTCTGAGCTCTGCAGTGGTTTAAAGGCAGGGGGTAGGATTCCATCTGCTCTTGCTATCCCATATCCTGCATATCCCGTGGAAGTCTCATGATCTCAGCTCTGCATCCCTGAAAACCATCCAGGGAAAACTTATGGATGTTTTGTCCAGCTGCTCAGGCCGATTGCACTGGAAGAAGTCAGTTCTCGCTTGCATAAAGGATAAGGTGATTAAACTAAGGATAAGATGATTAAGTGTATTTGAAGTTTCTGTGGTCATGGGCAGCAGTGTCTAAATCACACCAAGAATTGCTATTAAGTCCTGCCAACATGAAGAATTTGCTCTTGTTTAATCTGATTCCACTTTTCACATTAATTCAGCTAAATGAATGCAAGTCACAGTGTATTGAGAGAGTGGCTTATTTTAATTAATCTTAAACCAGTTCCAGGTCAAATGCAATAACTAGGAAGAAGTCACTAAAACTGATGTGTGTCTGTATAGGGATTTCCCAGGTTAATTAAATGGGGTTTAAGACATGCTTTTATTCAAAATGATGCAACTTTCACGTGCAAAGGTTTGGATCAGTTAAGCAACCTTAAAAATTTAACTCTAAAAAGTTACAAATTAATAACATAATCAGAGAAGTCAGCAGGAAAAGCTTATGAGAGAGATCCAGGACATTATTTTCATTATTCAGTTGGTTTAGTCATTGGGTTTCCCTGTCCCTGTTGGCCCTGCAAGCTGTGGCACTGTGGAGCTGCCCGTGGTAGGTGTGAAGCAGCTGAAATCTGCTCTTCAGCTTCTCCTTTCCTCCACATTCCTGAAACACAATGAATTTCTGTTGCTTTTTGAACAGCGTGGTGAAAGCAGTGACATTGCAGGCACTTGGACTTGGCCCAGCTGGGGGGATGGCACTGAGGTAAGTGTGGAACACTGATGGACCATTTACTGGTTCAGGACAGGGGCTTTGTGCCACAAGGGTGCAGTTCCCAAATGAGTGGATCCCAGGCCTTGCTCCCTCACAGTCATATACAGCTCTTATCAATGATATGCTTTGTTGGGTTTTTTTTAAACCAACCCAAGGAAGTGTGTACTTACGGAAGATAATTGCTAACAGCACCATTCATAACTCTTCCTCTGCTTCCAGTTTATGCCTCAACACTTGATGTTACCCATTATGCAGAGATCAATGTGTCAAAACGAGGTAGATTTATAGTGAAGATAATTCTGCTTCTGAGTTTGAAAAAAAGAGAGTGTGATATTTTCACAGAGTTAATCAAAGGAATTCAAAGGGGGTTTAAATCTTTCAATTTTCCATGGCTCATGGAGAAGATGAAAAGTGTTTGACCTCTAGTAAACCAGCTGAATTCATATGGTGGCTCTGTAGATAAATAAAATGTCCACCCAGACAGAATATTGATTACTTAGGTGCTGTTTGCCGAATCACAAATAGGACCATCAAACGCAACAGCAAGAAAGTATCATAAAATACATCAGGGCATCCAAAGTGCTGGGCTTAATGCAAAGAGACAGGTTAAATAAGTGGTATTAAACTAACAAGGCTGAGAAGTGGCAAGCTGCATTGTTCCAGTGCGTTTTTCATGGCAGGGGCAAGTCCTCTACACCAGCCCCCACTCACTCTGGCACTTAGGGAGCGACTTGTTAGAGGGACTGAGGCTGTCATGGAAAATTTGGCCTCTGAATGCTCTCACCGTGCACCTGGCACTGAGACACGAGGCCCTGCACAGGGTGATTTACCAGAGAAAGAATTACCCATCTGTGCCATTTGCAGCTGTGTTTTTTTGAAGTGCTGGTTGTGAGTCGGAGCTCACGGGCTGCTGAGGTGACCAACTCCTGGGGCTCCCAGTGCCACTGGAAGTGTCATTGCTTGGGACAGTGGCCACTCTCACACCATGGTGGGATCAACACACAGGGAGGATCCATCACCTCTTGTTAGACATCAGGAATGAAAGGACAGGGTTTTCTCACCTCTTAAGAGACCATAGCCCTGCCTCGTTTAAACGATGACAACAAAAAACAACAAAAAAAAGGCAAATCTGGAGATTTTGAGTAGTGTCTGATTTCTGAGCAGACACCTTGTGGCTCTGGTCCTGTGGGGGATTATCACAGGTAGAACCTGTGTCTCTGGGTGGGCAGAGGGTACAGGATCACCTTCCCCACCTGTAAGGGGGATCTTTTCCATGCTGAGCAGGGTGGTGTGGGAAGCAAGAGAAGAGGATCATGGAAAATGTGGCATGAAAGGCAGAAATACACTTATTTTTGCCTTCCTTATGGAAGTGAGCTCTGGCCAGTCCTGCTGGGTATTACACAGGTTTTACTATCAGAAAAAACTGAACCAGCAGCAGGGTACAAAGAGACAAAGTTACAGATACTCTCACAAGCAAAAAATTAAGATAAGTAACTTTTGCTCTTTTATATTTGTGCAAGAAGTCTCCATGAAATGCATATCCTGTTTCACCTTCTTTCTACAGAAAATACAAAACCTGCAATTAATTCCAAGTGTAGCAGCACTGCTGGAAGAAGTGATCATGAACCAAACCTCAGACTAATAATCTGGGTAATGTTTCTAAGTTGAGATAATTTTGGACTTGTCATCTTTGGCTGAAGTTCCAAGCCAGGCATATTTTCTTTTGTATTAAATATGTTATGTGTCATGAGGCAAAAATGAAAATAACCCCGGACTTATTTTATAAAGCTGTCTTCAGACAGTGCTGTAAAAACTGGTTTGTTTGACTTTTCTTGGATGACAGTGAACTTCAGATTGAAAGAATATGTGCTGCAGGAGGCCTAGAATAATCCTTTCAGCAGATGTGGGTATCTCCAGTAATTCTTGCTGTAGGGTATAAACATCTGGGTCTGAGCAGAGAAATGGGATGGATCTGGGTCTGATGGGGGTAGGGACACTTTCACCCCACTATGGAAATCTTGAAGGGAATGCATTCAGAGACCCCTATGTACAGTAAATGATGCCTTTCAGGGCTTACCCAAAGCCAGACAGTCTCACAGGGAGCTGCTGAATTACTGCCTGAACTGAGGTCAATACCTCAGCTCCTTCTGATGGGCTTTTATGTTGCTGGGCTTTGGTGTGCGTGAGGGGGATGGACTCGCACAAACATCTTCTTGGACCCAAAGAAGCAGAACAACAGGACAAGGATGAGCTGGACTGAGAATTTAACATCCAAAGAGGAACAGGCAGGCAGGATGGTTTGTGCCGGTATTTGGCCATAGGGGGAGGATTATGAAAATATCTGTGTTAAAAAAACCCCAACAGTTGAAGGCCAGAGTTTTTAAGAAAAATCCCCGAAAGAATTCTATTCAATTCAGTATCTAAGTATCTTAGAAGTCAGACCACAGGTTGGAAGTCTAATGGGCACACACCTGAACTAGCAGCAGCTCCTTGGTGTTAATGAGGGAGAGAATCACCCAAAGCAGAGAGGGGTTTTTAGGCTTCAGCCTGGGCTGTGCTGCCACCGTGGGAGACTTCAGGAGGGACCTGGTAGGATTTGCACACCCCCCCTTGCTCTGTGCATCCCATGTTTGAGCACATATTTGGGGAAGTTTCCTGCATTTTATGCTGGCACAGTTTGGATGTTGGGACACTGCAGTCAGGCTCCAGTGCTCACTGAGCAGGTGGTGGATTGCCAAAATCCTGCCTCTGCCTGGGGCTGACTTTATGTGACTTTATGTGCCTGCGAGGTGAGAGATAAAGTGGATCTTCCTGGGGTTACAAGCACAATATCTAATCTTTATCCCCTGGATTATGAATGGTGTGATTCCAGGTTAATAATTAACAGTGAAGGTTAATGGAAATAAATTTGTCAGCTGCACTGATCATGGGGGCCCTTTGTTTTCCTATGGCTTCACACATTTTGGAGATGGAGGAATTCCCAGAAGTGGCTTGGCTGATTTGTTTGTACATGGGCCCATCTCATCCCCAAATCTTCCCTTGTCCACTTTAATGCCCAGGTGGTGTTGCTTTCCCTTAGCTGCTTCTTTCCAGGCAGGAATACCAAACAGGGGGGATAACTTTACAGATAACAAGGCTGGATAATTAAACAGGGCTCCCATAAGTGCATTAAGGTTTAGCCCGATCCCTAGCTGGAGAAACTCGATTTTTAAGATATCAAACAATCCTCCTGCCATGTGACAAAAGTCATGTGCACGTGTACAGGTGCTCTGTCTAAATCCCCCCAGAGATGGGACACACAAAAGCAGGATTCTGGGTCACTTCCCCCTTCTCTGACCTCTGCGTGCATTGCAACGGGTGGATAATTTTTTATTATTAATGATTACTTATTTTCCTCTTATTTTCTGCCAGCTGGGCACAGACTACTAAGGAAGTAAAATCCTGGTGACATCTAGTGGCTGCTGGGGCTTCTCTGAGGCATTAGAGGTGAGACTGCCTCTGCTCTGGGCATTTCAGCAGGCTGTGCACAGAACAGAGATGCAAATGAGCCTTTCAAGACCAGCAGACTCTCACAACCTGAATTTAGAGACCTTCCCATCTTGCTCAAGGACAATATTGCTGGAATTTCTTTGGTTTCTGCAGCAGTCCAAGCAGTCCTGTCCCATGCTCCTGGTCATACCCAGCACCTGCGATGCTTTAGAGATGCCAAAAATGGCCTTTTGTACCCCAGATCCTGCTTTTCTTTAGAACAGCCCCCAGTGTCCCACTGCCTGGCTCTCTATGGGTGATGCACTCACCAACACCCACAGACTGGCTGTGAGCTCAAACATATCACAGGAAGATTGGCTTGCAGATGCCTGGTGAGAGAAATTTGGGCCAATTACAGAAATATTTTGAAAAGCCAATTTGCAAGGAACATAATGTGGCACTACGTGTTAATTAGCAAATCCAGAAGGAAATACTGCGTGAAGCTGGAAGATCTGGGGCGGGTGCTAGAACACGGGCTGGCTTCATGCCAAGTCCAACTGGTACTTAGACGAGGAACATTGATGTGATTTGAGTTTGGACACGTAGTTTTGGGCAGCCTGCAAGAGCAGGCTACTGCCAGTGTGCATCAGCAGCTGTGGGTAAGCGTGGCTGAGGAAAGGTTTGAAAGAAACAACTGCAGAAAGGAAGCAGCACCTGAGTGCTGGAGGGCTCGTGGCAGCTGTTTCCCCCAGGGCAGGCTCGGGGAAGGGTTGCCCTCATTAAGGCTGAGCACAGATGCCAGCTTGGTCTTTTCCCACTGCTCTGTGCCTGGAATGGGGAAACAGGCTTTGATTTCGTGATGAATGAGTGAAATTGTATTTGGGTTCTGCTCGCACAAATCAGCAGTAATTTCAGAGTGCCTGAGCCAGGGACGAGGCTGGCACGTGTGGCAGCGCTGTGTCTCTGCTGGTGTGCTCTCCACGCCTCAGCAGGCAGCCACAGCCTGGCGTGAGCTGGGCACTGCCTCAGCCAGCCAGGACTCCTCGGATTCAAACACGGAATCAGCACACACACACACACACACAAACCCAGTTTCAATGAAATAAAAAATACCAGAGGTGTATGGCCAGGCAGGTCGTTCCTTCCCACGCACCATCTGCCCCTGCAGTCCCACATCTCCACGTGCTCCCGTGGCCATCCAGCTGGCCTGGCTGTAGGTTGCTGGCAGCTGGGCAGCACTCATGGGTTGCTGGGGCAGTTTGAAAGCGAGAAATGATAAGGGAAACTGAGGCTTGTGATGGTGCAGTTGACAGGTTGCAGCACGGCCAGTCAAGGTGTCCAGCTAGTAATGGGGGGGCGGCCTGTCATGTATAATTCATCAGGAAATGAGAGCTGCAATTATCATGTGTTTGCACAGCAATATGCCTGTAATTACTGCATATATTTACACCCATTACAGCTCAGTGCAGAGAGAAATGAACCCCTTCCCCTTTCGTGCTGGGGTGCTTCCAACCACAGCAAGAATCCTCAGCATAGTCAGGGCTCAGACCACCAGCACCCTTCTAGGAGGAAAAAGCAAGCAGTCTTCTTTTTAACGGGAACCCAGGTTAAAAGTGATGATTGGGTACCATCCAGGCAGCAGACAGGCTATGTGGGAATACAAGAACCCTACAAATAAAGAGGCAGAAAGAAAATCCCCGAAGGGAGCAGGCTGCAGAGAGGGGAGTGCAGCACATCCACGGCAGCAGATGTGGCTGGAGAAGGCTCTTGCCTGCCTTCCCCTGGCTCTGGGCTGCACGGCAGGAGCGGCACCTCCCTTGTCTCCTTCCTCTGCTGCAAACCAAGAGAGAACTGAACCCACTGCAGGTGAGCAACGCCTTGTCCTGCAGCCCCTGCCGGCCTGGGCTGTGCGGGACACTTTGATAAGTGAGATCTGTTGATAGGGGGCTCTTACTTCACTCAAGGCCACTCGCATCAAGTGCCAGTCAGAGTGAATTAAGGAGGCAAGGTCTGACCATGAATAAATGTTTTGAGACTGGGGATTCACTTTCGTTTATAAACACCTAATGTTATTTTTGCATTCAAGTCCAATTTTCAAAATGGAGTTGAGAGCAAGGCTCCCTGGAAGCCCTGACCTCGGGGCTTGTCTGCAGGAGGAACTCTACCCGCATCTCTCCTGTAGTCAAAACGTAAGTGAATTAAAATAAATCCAATTATGGCCATGTTTTCTCTGATGGAGCACATCCACACAGGCTCACCATCTGCTTTAACTAATCTATGCTATGAATTCATAGCCCTGTATTGTTCGAGTTAGTCTTCTGGGGTATTTTTGGGTAAACAGAGATTAAATCTGTTCAAAAGTATGATTTACAGTAATGTTTATGTAAGGGTGTTCTACATAACTTCAGTCTTGTTTTGAACCATTTTCCATGCAATATTAATCTGTTTTTCCAACTGATGAAATGAAATGTGTGCTAACTCTTAATATGCAATCCCTCACTTTGGACTGACAACGGTTTGTGCTGGGTTTTGTTGAAAGGGTTCCTGATTGAGTTGAATTATGTTGAAGTAAGTCAATGACCTGGAGAGACATTCTATGTTTAGGGACTTGCCCGTGTTTAAATGGGGCTTAAAGCTGTCACACCTGTAATTGAACTGTTTCAATGCATTTTATGTATGCACAATCAGGCTCCAGGTAATCTGTGGCTCTCTAAAACCAGTAAGAAAATGCATGCAGCTCCTCAAGAGGAGCCTGCTATATAGATGAAAGCAGATTCAGGACGTTATTTTCATTACTTAGTTTCTTTAGACCTTTGTTTTCTCTGTCCCTCCTTACCTTTTTTACCAGTTATCTCGAGGAAAGACCTTCCAGTGCTGCTCCTGGCAGAGGAATGCGATGAGAGCTGGCATGATTTCACGTGCCCACCACGGGCACTGGCCCTCAGGACCCTGAGCGTGACGAGGGGTGAGTGCAAAGCCCAGGTGCTGCGTCCAACACACCCCAAACCCACTCCTCCCGCCCCAGGTAAACCCCCAGTGGCTCTATATCAGCTTTTTCTCAGGGCTAATGAGTCTCCAATTAACAAGGACTTCTGTCTGCTGGGCACTAATCTAACGGAGATGTGGTTGTAGTGATGCAACAAGGTTCCAAGTCATGCCGATAATTGAGATCTGTTTATGGGGACGATAATTTCATTCAAGGCCACTTGCATAAAGTGCCAGTCAGAGTGAATTGAGCAGCATAATCCTAATGTTTGCCTAAATTCAGTGGCAAAACTTTAAACAGTCTCTTTACCTTCCAATTTGCCTGTTGTTGTTACTCATCAGACAAAACATGGTTGTGTGCTGTTGAGTGAGACATGGAGGAGAGTTTCTAAAGAGGGAACCGTGCCACTTCAACTAATTAACACCATTCAAAGGAAATTTAGGACTTTTTAGGCTGTGGCTGACACAGAAGACAAAAGGTGTTTGATGTCATGACCAACAAATCTCCTCTGGTGGCTCCACAGAAAAAGAAAATGCTTGCCCAGAGGCATTACTGCTTGTTTAGGCTCTCTTTAATGAAGCCTGGATGGTCATCAAAACCAAGATGGTGTTGATACCAGATGTATCAGAGCAGCCAAGGTGTTGGGATTTCTAGATGTGGACAGGCTGTGCAATTTGGGTGAAAGTAGCAAGCCAGAAGGTGCCTTTATTTGTGGAATCACCCCCTGCCCAGGCAGCCCATCCATTTCTTGGCAGCATCCACAATCCTTTAAAATCCTGCTGATCCCAGAAGGAGACAAAGTCCACGTGGATGAGTTGAAAGGGCAAGAAATTGTTAAAGAAATCTCATTTGGCTTCTACCCAGCACATCCCCCCAGCAGCTCTCATACCATCCTGGCTCCCTGTAACTGCTTCACAGAAAATTCATTTTCCTGGCTCTGAAGTTCTCCTGGACGTGGCCAGGCTCTGCCACCCATCCCCTGCCACTGCAGGGACACGGACACTGCCGTGGCCCTTGGTCCTTTCTCCCTGCTCACCAAAAGATGCCAGCAAAGAGCTTTGGTTCCTCAGGCTCAGCTGCCAGCGCTGCACACCCAGTAACTGATTTTTCTTGAAAGACCTGATTTTGGCATATTCCCCAGTGGGACTGGAGTGCAGAGTGAAGTCTTATTCTGCTGATCTGGATAATGTCATCAGATGGAGACAAATGATTTTTAAGCAGGCATTTCCACTAATTTCAGCAGTGGATTTTTTCCAATTAAAAAAAAAAAAAGAAGACTAAATCCCATGTGTGCCCGTGCAGGAGTGTGGTCTATAATATTTAAATTTCCATATCCCAAAGGCTGAGTACAATGGAGAAATCAACAATTCAGGAAATAGGGAGAGTGGATTTGCATCGGCCTTGAAGAAATGTATTCTGTAAAATCTTTTAAGGTAAGGGAAAGAGGCAAGATACTTCTATAGAGTTTTCTGAGTTCTAAAACCTGTGGCATTGACTGAAGTTACAGTAGGAATGAGATGATGGGATGGAAAGAAAGGAGATGGGAGTGCTTAGATGATGGTGAGGAAACCTGGGCTCTGTGTTTGGAAGAGAAATGAGGTGATTATTAAGGAACAACAACAACATTTTAAAGGCATTTGGTCAGCAAAGCTACAGGGAAATCTGCAGAAGAGCCTTACAGATGTCCCAGCCCCAGCGACCCGCACACAGCCAGAGCTCTGCACACACCATTTGCTGCAGGCACACACCAGAGGGGTTCCCTAACTCACACAGAATTAACAGGGCTTTCAGGTGCTGAGCACGAACCCGGGTGTGCAGCCACGCGTGACACCTGCACACACACGTGTGTGTGTTTGGCTCCAGAGCTGCTTGGTTTTGCATTATTCACACACCAGAGCCAACAACTGCCCCCAAAAACTCAGCCAAAGCTGGTTCTCCCCTCCCAGCCCAGGAAACTCTCTGTCGGGATAGCAGCTGGGCAGTTTTCTGATCACTAAAACATTCTTTGGAAGGATTTTAAAGCAAGCTCTCCAGAGCCCAGGGATCACGATGGTTCAGGAGGGCTGGAGACGGAGTAAAATCACAGTGACATCTAGTGATCATTAATGTTTCACAAAGATGCTACCAGTGGAAACAATGAACATATATAAAAAAAAAAAAATCAGCATTTTAAACACATGGCACAAGGATTCAGAAGCCGGGAAAAGAGGTGGGCTACAAGTGAGGGGAGATGATGTGAACCAAAGTGCTGCAGGGCTGACAGAGAGCAAAGTGCCGCAGCTGTGGAAGGGCTGGGGGATGATTTCTGCAGGGATCTTTCCTAGGTCTGCATTTCTCCCTGCTTCAGCAGAGTTTGCTGATGGTACTAAATTGCGGCACATTCATATAAAAGAAACTTGACGTTTTGGAGACTGGGAATAGAACTAATAAAATGATGTGCAGCTTCGAAAGTATGAGCTGGTCCCCAGGGAGGGGAAAGCAAAATGAACCCTATTCCGTGGCTGGAATATGTGGTGTGGCAGCAGCTCTGCCTCGGTGCCAGCCAGACACTGAGAGAGAAGGGAAATAAAGAGGCAATGCCAGCTGGGCATCCGAGCTACAATTCAGGTTTGCATCTTGAACCCAAGTGGGATTTGGGTTTGTGCTTGGCAGCAGTAGGAACTAACTGGTTTTGTGATGTTGATTGAGTGTTTTCCACTCGAGGTTACTGATTGACTGATGGCAGTTCGAAGGAAAAAAAAAAAAAAGGATTTTTCTTCTGGTTGTGAGTATCAGCCAGGCAGTCTGGCCACAGCCATGCCCACTTGCCCAGGCTGGAGTTCAATTCTGCTGTCCTGCCCAGGCACCCTGCTGGGGCTGAAACCCACTAATGAGCAAAGGATTAGGAAAAACTCTTTCTCCAAGGAGGATGGGGCAGGACATTGCTTATTTATGTCTTCATTGTGCAGAGTGATGAAAACCCAGTCAGACGGATTAGCTGGAGTTACCACGGGGATCGGGAACTGATGAGGTTGGTGAATTGATTTTGCAGCTTTAACCCAGGAATCTTTGTGGCCACATAAATATGCAGGCAAATTTTCGTATGATGAAACATTCAGGAGCTGCTTTGACAAAAGTTGAGAAGGAAGCTCTCAGCCAATTTCCAAGCCCTTCCCTTGAGTCTCCAGCAGCCAGGCAGGTTTAGTCTCTCAATTATTAGCTGAAAGCAGAATATACATTCTCACTGTCTGACTCTGGCTGCCGCAGGAGAATATCCCTCAGATAGATGCGTAAGGGGAGAGACAGATTCAGGCACATCAGATGCTGTGGCTGCCTCTGACTGTTGTGAGCAATAACCACAGAATGGGAGTTTATTAAAAATGGTAGCACAAATTAACTGCTGGGTTTCTATGATTAGGTATGAGATTTTCTAGAAGGAAGAAATGTGTAGTGGGACTTCAGGCGCTGCATTTTCAGTAAAGGTTTTGATACAATGCTGTCTGGAAATTCATTAGCTATGCTGACATAGACAGGAATTGGAGGGATAATTGCAAATTGGGTAAGGACCTGGCATAAGACAGATGATTTGGTGAGGTTGCTTAGTGCTTTCATGGGGATGAAGGGGATGGTGCTCACCCGCTGAAGGATTTACAGACCTGCTCACTCCATCTTCCCTGCAGAGCTGGGGAGCACCTGGTGCCACTCGTGAAAGCTGGAAAACGAGGAAAAAAGACATTGCAGCTGCTTTGCTGGCCTGGCTGTCTGCTGAGGCCTGCTGCATCTTGGAAATTTCCCAAAGGGTTTGCACAGCTCGGCTATTTTAGCAGAAAGCTATCCTGAGTTGAAGGCACTTTATTCCATCACCACCCCGGGTTCAGGGTCTCAGCCTCCAGCCCCAGAGACAACAATGTATTTGTCAACATCATGTTTGAGTCTGTCTGCGTGGCCCAGGGGATGGCAGGGGCTTCACTGGGACACAAGGTGCAGCGCCTGGCGCTGGGCAGGTCCCAGCACAGCTGCTGAGAAAGCAATTAAAAATAGCATTAGTGTGAATTGACAAATCTAGTGCTTGGTTTGGTCTCAGAGGGACGTGGCTGAACCGCAGGCTTTTCTCCATGACAGCTCTATTTATTTCAAATAGAGGAGCAGAAGAGATGTGCCTCCAGATGCTTAAAAAGCAGGTGGTTACTTTTCAAGGACTATTTGACCAGAATTTCACACCACAGCTCCTATTAAATAAGGGTTTGGGAGGCGGATGAGAATCTTCCACCATGACAGAATCCTCAGCGTCTGCCTGTGAGGAAACACTGCCCTGGGTGTGGCATCAATTTGCAACGATGGGATGAGGAAAAGGAAGTACCATGACCACTGCAAGGAAATCAGTTGCCTTTTACCTTATGGGATGAAAATGCCCAGGGATGATGTATTAATTAATCAAGTTCATCATCTCACAGCAAAGGCCATTCAGTAGTTTGTATGCTCAAGGATCAAATTACTCCTTCCTAGGAAAAAAGCAATATTATTGTGGGTAATGTGTGGGTCAGCACAGCAGGGGTGGAGCTGTTTTTTGGGAAAGGGCTGCTTCTTGGCATAGCTGGATTCCTGAATGCTGGGCTTCTGACTAGATTCAGCAACTTGAATTTTTCTTTTACAAGACTCACTCAGCTCCCAGTGCAGAAGTGGATGTGATTTTAGATCCCACCAGCTACGACAATTTACACTGAATTCCCTTCCCCACTCTGCACTCCAGCACATGACTTCTGCTCTGACCACATCTAAAATCTGCTTCCCAGCTTTCAGCCCCTCCCAAACTCCTGGAGGACTCTTTCCTCCTCCCATCCCTCCTCAGGTACCACAGTGCAGTGTGCTAGCCAGCAAATCCACGGGCAATTCCTTCCAGCTCCTTTGCTCCCCTCCTGCTCCAGGTATGAAAAATTCACCTCTCTTCTTTTCTTCACATTGCTTTGTGCTGTCCATACCAGCTGTAAACATACAGGGTAGGCAGAAAAAAACTGTGAAAAGGGTATTTAAGTGTGCACAAGTCCCTGCAGTGCCACTTGGGAGTCACACCAGTGTCCCCCCCGAGCGCGTTGCAGGGCAGAAAGCCAATAAAATCCCAGTAAAGGTAAGTCTGGGAGAGCATTTTTAATCCAGAGCATCTCTCCTTTCTTTTCCCCAGTTGTACACCAAATTCAGCAGTGGAGTGGTGGGAATTCTTTGTCATCACAAACATATATTATTTCTGTGATGTGTGTTAGTACATTGTAATGAAAATGTGTTTTCCAAAGGCACAGTTGCTTTTTTCCCCCCTTTGCTGTCACCGTAACACTCTTCACTGAGATAAAAGGTTTCCTTCCCACCTACCTCCAAAAAATATATAGAAAACCTGAGTAATGGGAATGACAGAACTCGTGTAATTGTTCCTGCTTTGCGTGCTTCCAGGCAGATTGGCTGGACTATGACTGAACATTCCCACTGAAGCCCATGAGAGTCTTTGCACTGAAGGAACAGTTTGGTTTTAGAGGAGCTTTTTTGAGGAGAAAGCCCAAAGCCATTCTATTTTTCCTTCAAAATCTCTATGAGATAAAGCCATTCATGTAGAAAAGCCAGTTGTTCCCCTTGTAATGGAATTTAACTGAATTACGACCATTTACATGTCAGAGATTTACGCTGAAACCCTCAGAGCTGGAAGGATCTGCAGACCAATGTGGTCTCCTCGGTCTGCATTAACACCCTCAGAGCTGGTTTGTGTGAAAAGCCTCATCTTGGCAGGGTAAAATAAGCAGAGGAGATATCTTTTGACACCCACCAACCTGCAGAAGGATGCATCAGACAGTGGAAACACTAAAAGTGAGATTTGGTCTCTTCTTCACTGAGAAAAGCCAAGAAATGTCCAGCACAGCTGCTCCCTTCTGCAGTCCCATGGGGAAAAGTTTCTGCTGGAGCTGCAGGCTCATCTTTTGGCCTGTGGGATGGAGAACACCCCACTGCACATGGTGGATGTTGAGGATATAAATCCAGAAAGATACAGAGCCACAGCTTTGATATCGGGAATTGCATAAGGAAGACAATGAATGTCAAGCATGAGGGAGTTCTGCCATTATGAACATGTTTATAGGTGTGAATGTTGTTACCAGTCTTGGATTAATTAGGGCAGCCTGCATCTATTAAATTCCCTTTGGAAATGGAAGGCAAGAGCCACACACTTGGCTCAGGGTGTGCAGTTTTTCCTTTCCCAGGAACTCAGAGTCCAGTAGGATCTGACCTCGTGTAAGAGTTTAAGATTTTATACTAAATCCATATAAAACACCTCAATTGCTTTATTACTTTAAAAGTCTCTCTTTATATATATATATATATAGTTTGTATATTAAGTGTAATATAATATAATATAATATCATAATATATAGTAAGTATAGTAAATATAATATAATATTATGCAATGTAATGTAATATAATATAATATAATATCATAATATATAGTAAGTATAGTAAATATAATATAATATTATGCAATGTAATGTAATATAATATAATAGTATACCTTGCTTTTTCATACAGTGTGCCAGAGAGGTGATTATAGAAGGGAGAAGACACTTTTTTACCTCAAATAGAGTGCCCAATGCTTTTATTTCCCCAAGCAAATATTGCAGCATCTAATACTCCATTAAAGCAGGGAAGGAGGGATATTTGATGAGGCCTCTCAGGAGTGTCAGGATGAGAGAAGGATTTCAGTATTAAATTTAATGTTGTCAGCAGTTTAAATTTATATAAAAGTGAGTGCAATTACATTGAGGATCTTCTGGAAAAAGCTCAGCCAGCTCCAGCTCCTGCCAAGGCTGGGAAATGGCGTTTCAGGGTCCAGGTGGACAGCAGTGTCCTTTCCAAGGACATTCCCATTTGCACCTCCACCCTGTGGTCGTGTTCCCCATCCCAGCAGGCCCGAGCTGGGCTCTGCCCTTTGTGGCTCGTGGGGACAGGTGAGGGCACGTTGTGACCATTCCCCACAGCTGTGATTGCCATTTATTGCCCCACCTGGAATTACCCCTGATGATCTTGCATGGCACTGAACAGATTCCAGCAAGGCTTGGGGATCAAGGTCAGCCTTTCCTTACTTTTAGCACTCCCTGACTGAGCTTTGCCCTGTGCTGGCCTTGGGCACACCTGGGGAGGGTGGGAGCTCGTGGTTTCAATGGCTTGGCTGCAAAATGTGCATGAAGAAAACGGAGAGTGATGCAGGATAGTAAGTTGGGATGAGAATCTGAAAGACACGGAAGAAAATGCTCAATATCAGATGGGTTTTAGGGAGAGGAGTTGAGAAAAGCTGAGTATCAAAGTACCAGGGAAAATGGGTTTTGCTCCGACTGGGTTAGAGAACACCTGTGTTTAAAAAGGACCCCAGAGCTCTCTGGAACAGACCCTGAGCCAGTTCACACAGGGGAACATGGCAAGCGTTCAGTTCTGGCACCATCTGTGGTCCCAAATAACTCTGGACAAGGAGCATGGATGGGTCTCCTCACATGTACAGAGATGGGTCCATGGAATTTCAGGATGGTTCCCATCAGGACTGGCATCTACCTGCTTGACTTTTGGCTTCTCCCTGTGAAAATGAGGGTCTGGGGGAAGAGAAGGAATTATTCCACGTCAGCAAGATCCAGCCAGGAGTGTGAATTTTCTCATTGTACTGATTTGGATCTGCCCAGATGAGTCCAACAAGGGCAGGTTCTCCTTTCCCTTCAGCATCTCTTGGCTTGGGCATGGGTTGTCTGTTGTGGGGTGACACACTGGCCACTGAGGGGATGATAAAGAGCCAAATTTTGATATGGGAGTAGAGCTGTGTAATGGGTTATCACAGATATCTTAGTTTCATCTGATTTATTATCTCTGCTAATTATGGCAATAAATCAGTGTTTGAATGGAACTTGGCGTTGACACTAAATGTGAAGGACTGGAACTACTGTTGGGGGGCTAACAGGGAAGATCCAGCTGTAGATGTCAGGGAATGAATGAGACTTAAAGTGCAAGCAAAATTGGGAGATACAAAAGCAGCATGAAATACACCGAGAGGATGGAGCTCCCCGTGGGTTAATACTTCACAGTCATCTCTGTGCCAAGAGCATCTTCACCACCACTAACATCTGCAGGTGATTCCTGTGGGCAAAGACCAAAGGAGACACGCTGCTGGCCCAGTGCTTTCGTACCTTCTGTGAAATTTGCTGTAATAAAAACCACATGGAAATCACACAGAGCAAAGGTTCCTGTGACTGAAGTTCCTGTGCTGCAGACTGGGGTAAGCAGGTTGCAGGTGCAGGCTGCCGTGCTGAAATCTTGCTGTTTTTCAGAAACAGTGCAAACCCCTTCTCAGACTGAATGCACACAAGCTTTCCCTCCCCATGTTTCCAAACAGACAGTAATCTGATGGCTGGGAGAAAAAAAACTACATCACCCGAGTGCATCCAGCAAGCTACTGAAACAAAAACATACCCTTCTGGTGACAGCCTGAGCAGGCCCCTGCAGACAGCATCAAACAAGTGAAAATGTGAAGCAGCCTCTGCTCTAACAACAGCCAGGTTTACACTGCTGCTGGCTTTGCTGGCTCGCTCCAGCTCTCACGCTCCACCCTTCAGGGTTGGTTTTTTTCTTTTTTTTTTTTTTCAGCTTTTGCAATCTGACAGAGGCGGGTGAAAGCAAGTTGAGGGAAAGGACATTCCCCCGAAGAGCAGCTGGAGAGCAGTCCTCAAGCCCTGTCTGTGCTAAGCAGAGGACAGCCAGCCACGCCACTCGCTTTAGCCTAGAACCACCCCCAAGCCCCGGAGGTTCACTGGCACTTGAACTGATTTTCCAGGTAAGCCTTTTTCTTAACCCCCGGATCTTGCTAGCTGAGCGCTCTCTAACCAGGAAGTTAAATCTGTCTGGAGACAGAGCACAGCAGAAATGGTGTAAGGGCAGAGCAGGGAGCGCTCAGCTGCTCCGTGTTGTAGATACACTGGTTTATTTACTCAGTTGTGAGCCTCAAGCAACTCAGGCATTTCTGCCACCTGCCTCCTTTCAGCAACCCCATTAAAACAGCCCTGTAAACACCCTCAAGAGATGGACAGACAGACAAACCCCACACTAACATTTTCCCTGTAAGTAAAAAGTTACTGCACATTGTTCTGCTTGCTGTGGTGGAGGGAAAGGAAGGGAGAAAAAGGGAAAAGCAGCTCTTTGCTGGTGATGCTGGTTTAAAATTCACATGGCAAGAACTAAGCTTGTGCCAAGTTTTCAGAAATGAATAGAGTTGTAGTTCCGGGAAAATCCTGGGAACAGCCAAAAGCTGAACAAAGAGAATCCCCTGCCTCTGATGCTCTTAACCCCATCGTGGATCACTCAGGCCTACTCGGATGTTGAGACACGGTGGTGGCCATGATGCAATCAATAGTTAAGAGTTCTGTAAGGCTTCTATCCTAAAGGTCATGTGGGGACCCAAACCACGGCACCCTCTGCTTCTGCCAGGATATTACACCCAAATGGACTGTTTCATTTTCATTGCTTTGTTTATGTACTGAAAGTACCTTTCCAAAATTCCCATGCTATTTTGTGTATGCCATTTTTCATCAGACTGGGAATATAATCCTGTTGGAACAGTTGGATATTTTTCTTTTGATTTTACTTTGGGAGTTGCATACAGGAACTTGAGAGCATTTTTGGACCTCTCGGGTCAATAATCGGAACAACATTGCTCCACACTTACAGATGTGTGAAATTTAGCAGTGCCTGGGGAGAAATAACAAAAGTACTTGGCTCCATCAAAATCCCATTCCTTCCATCAAGGGCTGTGAGGGCTTGAGCTGCTTTCCACCCCCGTGTTTGTGAAACAGCCTTGCACTGAGCCCTCTGCCATCCCAGAGGAGGGCAATGCCTGCTCCCTTACCCACGGGCAGCCACCCACCAGTGGGAAGTCCATGAGCAGAAGAAGCAACTGCATCCCAAAAAATAATCTCAGAAAATGCAAGGCCCTTGAACCCTGTCGTTTAGGCCCAAACCTTGGTTTCCTCCTGCTGCTGGAATAGGGCTGTGATGAGCAGGGTTGGGGAGCTAAGCTGTGCTGTGGGGAGGCAGCTCACAGCAGATGCAGCAAAAAGCCTCCCACAGCCTTTTCTGCCCTAAAAAAGCCTTCTGCACTCCAGGTCACATCTGCTACTGCCGGCATGGAGAGCAGGAGCAGGTGAGACCAGCTCGTGCCAGGCTGCCTAAATAATGAATGAAACACCATGGCAGGAGAGATTTGCTTCAGATTTGGTTGCAGAGGAGGCTCTGGATCACTCTTTGAGAGTGGGAGGGTTTGTTTTCTGCTTCTGCTTTGCTGAGTCAAACCACGAGCAAAGCAGTTCAGATCTGGAGAGTCTCAGTTCCTATAATTTCTAGCAGAGAAACATCGCTGCTGCTGCCTTTGTTCCTTCCTACGGAGATTTGTAGCGTTGCTGGGCAGGAACTCTGCTGAAATGTGCTTAGCACAGCTGGAGCCTCTCGTCACAGCTGTAAAAGAGGCAAATAAAAATAACATTTGTGCTCATCAGCAGCATCCCATTGGCTTCTCTCAGCACTATTACTCAGCTGCCTTTGATACAGATATTAGTCAAATCCCGCTCCTCTTCCGAGCACCCCATTATAAGGGATGGGGAAGAGCCTTCCACCACTTCTGACACAGCCTATTATTTTTTCCCACCCTTCTCTCAGAGGCAGCATGGACATCCAGGAGTATTTTGCCAGGATTTCTTACCGGGGCTCCCACAATAAGCCGGATCTGGCTACCATGTCAGATATATTCCAGCACCACGTCCAAGCTGTCCCTTTTGAAAACCTCAGCATCCACTGTGGGGAAGGCATTGAGCTGGACCTGGAGGCGACCTACAACAAGATAGTGAGGAGGAAACGTGGGGGCTGGTGCATGGAGAACAACTACCTTCTCTCTTGGGTCCTGAAAACTCTTGGCTACGACGTCACCTTTCTGGGAGCAAAAGTTTATGTCCCAGAGCTCGACGCCTATCCAGACGAAATTGATCATCTGCTGCTACAAGTGGAGCTTGACGGCAAATTCTACATTGTGGATGGGGGGTTTGGGATGGCCTACCAGCTATGGCAGCCGATGGAGCTGATTTCGGGGACAGATCAGCCACAGACTCCCGGGATCTTTCGTTTCCAGGAGGAGAGTGGGACCTGGTACCTGGAGAAGGTGAAAAGGAAGCAGTGTGTTCTCACCCAAAGCGCCTCCACTTCCCACAACGTGGAAAACGAAGTTTGCCGTCGGGTTTATCTCTTTACCCTTCAGCCACGAGACATTGAGGAGTTCAGGGGCTGCAATGCCCACCTGCAGACAGCGCCCGACTCGCTCTTTGTGACCAAGTCCATCTGCAGCCTGCAGACTGCCGACGGCATCCGGGCACTGGTGGGCTGGAAATTCACGGAGATAAAGTACAATTACAGGGACAATATGGATCTTGTGGAAATCAGAATCCTTGCAGATGAAGAAATAGAGAAAACACTGAAGGAGAAATTCAATATAACACTAGACAAGAAATTTGTTCCCGTCAATACGAGCAGGTTGTCTCTGTTCTAACTCACTGCCTGAATTACAATTCAATTCAGTGGCATTACAGGCAATTCTTCCCTCTCTTTCTGACAAGCATCTAAAGGTTAATCTTTCTCCTTCCATTTACACCCGTGGAAGGCAGAACATACTAGCATGAATCTGGAAAAGAAATGGATTTTCACAACTATTCCTGCATCTCTTTTTGGTTTGGGTACAAATAATTTCTGCCTAGCTCAATCAAATCATTGCCCTTCTGTTTGTGCTTAGCAGGAAGCAGACTCTGCCCATTCCCTACTCCTTCCATCTCTTAAAAGCTTTTCTAAACACACTCGGTGTGGCTGGGCAGAATGATGGAGCTGTACGTCTTTGTCTTTATTACCTGGTGCTGCCGCCTGGGGAAAATCATACCTGCTTCTTAAATGAATACTGTATTATTTTGGGAATTTAATAGCCAAAACCACAAAGACATCCTGTGCCGAGTTTCTCCAGTTAAGCCATAAGCCTGTTCTTTTTGCTCTCACATCCACAACACCCTCTCAAAGCGGCAGTCAGGCCATCCCACACCTGTGCGAGTTCACCCCGTGAGTACTTGAGGACAGGCTATTTATGACCTAGAACTGATGATAAGAAACGTTAGTGACAAGTCTGTGTCGTTTCAGACTTTGCACAGCTCCTGTTCTCTGGGTGACATAACCAAAGAGCAGCATTTCTTTGAACCGAAAGCATCTCCTGAGCATTCTGTTTGCTCGCGCTCAGCAGCAGACTGCTGGGAATACACCATCCTCTCATCAGACTCTACTCCGGGTGTTATTGCACATTAATTATTACAGCTGAACCCAAACACATGCACGGAATTATTTTTCTGAAACGTATCTGTTCTACTGAGGATGTGTTTGCAGTGATACTAATTATATTGATATAAGGAGAAACGATGAATCTTAATCACATACCTAACGGCTAAGATTTCTAGTAGGAGAAATTACCCAAATGTGACCACTTTGCCCTTTGAGAAGATGCTTGATGTTCCTTTATGTACAAATCTTGGAAGCATTACAACTATGCACTTATAATTAAGCAAATTATATAAGTGAATTACAGTTAAATAAAAAAATCAAGCATTGTGAACTAGAATTATTCAGATTTTTTTCCCCTTAAATTACGGCATGTATTCCCAAAGTAAAAAAAAAATTCATTAACTACTGAAGTTGTCCTGATTATTTGTGTGCACTAATATTTTCCAGCTAAGGCTTTTAAAAACACAGTAACTCACTGAACCTTTTCCACTTGTTATGCAGTATGTGCAGCTTTCTATAACTAGCAATTTAGATTTAATAAAAGCTGCTGCTATTCTGAATGTTCAAAATGTATTTCATAGCGACACAGCAGGCTCCTGAAACCCCTGTCTTCCCAGAGTCAAATTCACCTACATGTACTTGGCTGCAGGTGAGCAATAGTCCTTTATAGCACATGAGGCTCTCCCATCCTGCAAGAAAATGAAAGGTGGTTGTAAAGGAAAGAGGGGTTTCTTATGGTGAGGACCAGCAGCTTGCAACACAGATGGTCAGACGAAATTGTCTCAGGATCTGGCTTGTTTATGATCTGTGTTTTTCTGTGGTCCCCACATTGGTGGGAGAGCTAAAAGAGCTAAACTCAGTGGGACAGCAGGGACAAAGCATTGGGATGCAGGTAAAAGTCCAGGCAGGTCTTGCAAAGCTCTGGGGCCGGAGAAGATCCAAGCAAGGCCAAGAATCTCCATCCTTTCTGGGAACAAACATAGCAAACACCTAAAACCGGCTGTGACCTCTCCTGTCCCTATGCCAGGGTGTCTCTTGCACTTTGTGCTGTTCCTTAGGCTCAGAGGAACGAGCACAGAGATATAAACTCACAGACCTTTAAGACCAGAGAAGGGCGTTACGTCCATTGCCCCCGAGATGCAGCGTGTGGAGGGCAGGAACAGGGAAAGCCTCTTCTCCTTCCCCTGGCTCAGCTCCCGGAGCGTGTGCCCGGCGCTGCCCGGGTGCTGCCCCTCCACGGCTCAGCTCGGGGCTCCTGCTCTCCTTCTCACCCACAGAGGCACAGCGTATTGCTGAGCAAGACAATGAAACTCGCTGTTGGAAGGGAAAAAAAAAAAGAGGCTTTTCGTCTCAGATTGCACTAGTTTGTTTTTCCCTTATCACTAACTTTGGAGGCAAATCCTTAAAGGCACAGCAGGCTCAGGTGATGCCTTAGGTTTTAACCTTTATATTTCTCAAACCCTGCCCTGCCTGGTGTGTGACTCTGCAGTTCCTTGTGCCCTGGGAGCTGCTGTTCTCTCCTGCTGCTCACACACAACAAACCTCTGCAGGCTTCCACTCCAAGGACTCCAGGCCCCAAATGTGTCAACTAAAAGCCTCTAAAGGGGGGCAAACTTGGGGTAATTCCATCATGAAACTGGGGTGATAATTGGAGAATTAACCCTGATATGCAAATGAACCAAACTTATCAAAGGGTGAAGAACTTGTGACCCATCTCGGGACACACCATCTTGGGTGTCCATCTGGGGTGGAGCCTCTGGGCTACCCAGAGTGTACCTTTGAAGGCCTTCAAATAAATACCTTCCTTTATTCTCTTATTCTTGTTCGGTCTCTGTGTTTTAGGTGGCCAGGTAAGGCACCACAGGGAGCTCAGAGTTCTCCGGGAGCAGCATCTTCCCTGCTGAAGGACAGGGTTTGTCTTTGAAGCCAGGGGAATTTAGACAACTACGTGACTTGGCAAATCTGACCTTGTTGCTTTGCAGGGGCCGGTGTCAGCCATGAGGATGGTGTGATTAATTCAACAGTTGCCATCCCCACCAATAAATCAGTGACTTCCTGCCCTGGATTACTCTCTGTCAATCATAAGTCACTTCCTACAGGGATCCAGACCACATCAATGCCAACAATGTAAAATCTGCATCAAAATTTGCACGGTTGCTTTGCTGTTTTAGCATGGGAGCACCCACCAAGGTGCCCCAGAGACTGAAGCCCCTGGGTGACCTGCAGGGTTAGGCATGGGTTTATAAGTTATAACCACTTACAAAAGTTGCCATGATACCCACGCTTTGCACTCCTGGAGGGCTTCAGTTCTTATTCAGTAACGTGGAAGGTTAAAACCTCCTCAGTATTGTAAACACTTTGGGGACTGGATCATTTTCAGCCTCTCCGTACAGCACCTAAGACAATGACAGGGCTTTCCACACATGTGCCAATACAAATAAAGCAATAAAACCATCAGAATATAAACTACTATAAAAGCAGAAACGCTTTCCCCTCTTTGGCTGCTCTGCTGGAGCACAAGGCTGTCCCTGACAGGCAGTAAAGGCAGCCTGGACCTTTAAGAGCAGCAGTTCCCCCTGCAGCTCTTCCTGGGAACTTTGGAACACCCCAGGGTGGAAAGCCTGAGCTGACTGCCTGCGAGGTAAGCGCTGCGTGCCTGATCTTTAACTTCATCCTGCAGCTTTGCGTCAGTCCCTTTGGGAAGCTCACCCCGTGATCTGCATCCCCTGTGCGCAGCTCTGCAGGCATATTAGCAAAGCATAAACTACAGGAACCCCAGGGCTGGTGGTGAGCGTTGCATTGCAAGGGTGTGTTCCAAGTGCACCATCGAGTGTTTGAGAGTTAAAACTAACCCTTTATGCTGAGCCAGGGTGTATGAAAAACACAGCTACCGACTCACGGTGTACCTTAGAATTAAAACAAATAGTATAGGCATATGCAAGAGGATCCGGCCTTGGGAGTCCCTCATGGATTTTAGCAGAGAAGAACCGATCCCAGTATTCAGCCTAATTACAAAAGGACCCAGCGATCCCGAGGGACATGTGCAGAGAGGCAGAACGCACATCTGAATCTCGCTACCCACGAAGCTGCAGGAGCACTGAGCGAAGCTCAGCTGCTGCAGGGGCAGAAGTAAACAAGGCTGAGATCCGGACTGCGGCTCGGGATATTTGGCAACTGGGTTTTGGAACGCAAACTGTCCCCCGGGAGAGGGCTTGCTCACTGCTGCAGCCTCATCGTTCGCACAGCGGGAAGGGCTGTGCCAAGGAAAAATCTGCCTCCAGGAAGGCGAGGGAGTAAACGCTGATTTATGTGGATGCTCCCTAATGTCAATGGTGTTGTAGTGCAGCTTTATTATACTTAAAGCTCTTTAAGTGTTCATTGAGATCGGAGCACATTTTGTCAGCCACCGCAAGGCTGTCTCTGAAGCAGACTTGAAATTGATGAGGCCAGAGAAGGGGCAGCCGGGGAAACTGAGGCACGGGCAGGGAATTTCCCAAAGCGCTTTCCCAGGATGTTTTCCCGAAGCCTCATTGCCAGCGCCCCATGGGGGCTCTCCATGGCTGGATGAGGGGAGCTGGTTTTATCCTGTGCCTTCCCCATATGATGGAGACACCCAGACCCAGGGGATGGGTTATAGGGAGGGCATCAGGTCTTCTGCTGCTGGCCCAGGGCAGGGACTGATCTGGTTTTGCTTGAAGGCAAATTCCAAGCGTATCAGACCCACCAGGCTGATGGACTCCTCTGGACTCCTGCTGGTCACAGAGGTTCAGCTCGACACCCTCATAGGGAAAAGATGTTTTTATCTTCCTATGAGAAATTGCTGAAGGTGGGAATAGAAAGAAAAACGAGACAGAGGACCACAGGAGGAGCCTGCCAGCGAACACGTGCGCTGTGTGTTGGGAAGGAAATGGCTTTCTACAAGTGTTTCCAAGGAGATCCTACCAGAGATGAGTGCCCTTGTCCTAAAAAAGGGATGGAAAAAAACCGTAAAATGCAGTATCAAAGAGACATTACTGTTTTTTCATGTAGCCTCCTTGGGTCCTTTTGAAGTGAAAATGTTTATTTCTTATTCCCTTATTGGGATAATCCTCTATTCTACCACATTTTCCTGTGGGTTTGCATTAGCCAGTCTGAATGTTGGTAGCAGTGCAGATTAGGAGCAGTACAACCCAGTCATGTGAGTTGTGCTGCTGGCATCAAGAATGGGGTTAAAGTCTAGAGATTAGGCCATTGGATGTGCTCAGCTGCTGGGGTGGGGACACTTCCACCTATGGATTTGAGGTGGGATTTTCACAAGCTTCTGGCATGGACACGGGGTCAGACTGCTGGGGGGAGCAGCTGGACCAAAGCTGAGAATATTCAGCGGAAGGGAGTTTGTCCCATCTCATCCACATCAAAGGATTTTTGGAACCTCCCAGGGAACATTCAACCATTTGCAGGAAGCAAGAAATCCTCAGACTTGTTAGAAATTAACACAGCCCTTAACAGATTGTGAATTGTCCTGAACATCAAATATCCTTGCATGGAAAAAAACCTGAATTAAATCTAAACTAAAGGCAAAAGAAATCCTTGCAGAGACCAGATGAGTCACTGGATTAGAAGTCTTACAGGGAACCTTTTGTATCTTGGCCACACAACCAGTGCCAGTGTCTTTCTGCTAATGAAAGGAAAGGGGATCAGAGCTACAAAGACACAAAATATTTCCAATAATTTGAGCTGAAACTAAAGCCTTGAGTTTGTAAAAGATGGTCAAATAAACCAAAAGATTATGAATATGCCTTGTATGTATTTTTAGATCAATTCCTTTGATGCTTAGGTTAGAAACATTAAACTCCCTTCCTCTCACAGCCAAAGCCCTGTTTAAACTCCCCAGGGAAATTTAAGAGATTAAGAAAACAACGATCTACTTCACATGGAAACCTGTCTGCAATGGTGACACGCTGCACGTTAATCCCAGTTAACTGAATCCATGAATGCACAGCCTTCCAGTTCAATTACCTGTGGGATAGAGAAAGAATTGCTTACCTGGCACAGTAAAAGAAACAGTAAGAACTTGCTGTGGCTTTTATGCCGGTATGGTGTGGCAGCTTTTCTGCAAACCTGTTGTTGTTTCCTGATTTTAGAAAACTTTTGTCACATGGGATCCTCCTCTGTGGTCAGAGATGCTGCTATGGCACGTGCTGTGTCTTCCCATGGGAAGGACATTCCATGGTTTGAAGGCAGCCCCTGAGAGAGGGAAAGCATTATTGCCACCTGCTCCTGTCCTTGCCTTTTTTTAAAGAAATACTTAAAATTCTTTTAGATCCTCATTAAAATGGCCCAGACTGCATTTGCAGGCTGGTTAACCTGTGCTACAGAAACAGGAGTGAACCCCTTGACAGCTGCACAGCAGTAACTGGCTACTTTTCTGCTCACACAGGCAAAATGAACATTCAGGAGTATTTTGGAAGAATATCTTACAACAAGCCCCATAAGGATGCAGACTTGCAAACCTTGACAGCCATCTTCCAGCATCACATCCAGGCCATTCCTTTTGAGAACCTCAGCATGCATTGCGGGGAGGCCATCGAACTGGATTTGCAATCTACTTACAATAAGATTGTGAGAAAGAAACGTGGTGGATGGTGCCTGGAAATCAACCACCTCCTCTTTTGGGCCTTGCAAGAATTAGGGTATGACGCCTGTATTCTTGGTGCACACAGCTATGAACCCTCAGAGAAGGGATACACTGCTGAGATAAACCACATCCTGCTGAAGGTGGGGATCGAGGGCGATTCCTACATAGTAGATGCTGGGTTTGGGGGTGCCTACCAGATGTGGCAGCCACTGATGCTGATTTCTGGGAAGGACCAGCCCCAGGTCCCCGGCATCTTCCGCTTCATGGAGGACAACGGCACCTGGTACTTCGAGAAAGTCAAAAGGAAGCATTATATTCCTGAGCCAAGTGATACTGACTTCCCCAATACTCCAGAACTGGGGAATATCAGAAAAATATATAGATTTACTCTTGAGCCACGGCACATAGATGACTTCCAGGAGCTAAACGCGTACCTCCAAGTCTCTCCAGACAACATACTTCGGAAGAAGTCAATCTGCACTCTCCAGACCACCAACGGGGTCCTCGCCTTAGTTGGATGGACCTTGACTGAGATGAAGTACAACTACACGGAGGACATGGACCTGGTGAACATCACAACCCTTGCAGATGAAGAGGTTGAGAAGACACTGAAAGATAAATTCAATATAGTCCTGGAGAACAAACTCGTACCAGTAAATGTTCGTGGCTTGCCACCTAATATAGTGGATAAGATCTAAGTGTAACACTGTGCTGGATGGATCTTTAAATAGCCAACAGGAAAGTTCTAAAATTAACATTAATTACATTAATCTCATTTTTGACTTGAGCTAGTGGCAAAGCTTGGTAAATTCAAGTACTTTGCTAATTAACTGCATATATCAATTGCATATTTTTTATTAAACCTCTCCTTCTTTAGAAACCAAAACATCTTACTGGCTCTGTTTTGCTCATATGCAAATTGCTTTTTGACTCCTTAACTTTTTGTTCACCTTCTCAAGAACTCATTTTATTGCAGATATATTTTGTGGCAAATGAGACCAAAATGATGCAGAAGGAGAGGTTATGTTACCGTTTAACACGAAAGACCTCTAACCTTTTTTTGGTATTATTTCCAATCTTCTCAGCAATTTTTACAAATTATTCACTTCCCTTAACAGTCTTAAAGTTGAGCTGAATTTGGCTTTTAAAGGCTTTGTAGAAAAAGAAAGGTTAAGACTTTCTCAAAACAAGCCACCATTAGGTGCTGATTAGTTTATGAAAAGTTGAAAGACTTGAGCCTTGTTACCTTTCCAGAAATTGGCTTAAAGAAAGATATTTATCCAAGGGTACCTAAAACCTCCCAAAAATCTAATTTTGAGTACCCACTTTTTCTGAGTCTGATTTATCTGTGTCTCTGAATTCAAAATAAAATCCGTAGAAGATGAGATAATTCAATGGTTTCCAAAAAATCAGGGATTTGATATCAAAACTGGAAAACACATCAAAGTCAGATCAACCTTTGCAAACCATAATCTAAACTTTTGGGACCAAGGCTTCATGTGATGTCAAGAGGACATGACAATATTATAGATAAAACTCTTCATATTTATTACAACCAGCATTCTGCACAAAAGCTGCCTTAAAAAGTGATATTGTGGATGCAAAAGAAAACCCTGGGAAGCGAGGACATGCCACCAGTGTGGTTTCACAGCAGGATGTCCATAACACAGAAGCCTTTTATCTTGTGATACCTGTGGTACTGTACAGGATGTGCCATGAAAGAGGGCGACGGAAGAACATCAGTCCTCAGCCAAGGAAAAGACCTCGATGCTTGTTTTAGCCAACCACACAGACCTACGGGGCACCTGATGTGCCTAAAACTCAGGTGCCTCCCCAGGTGCAGTCTAATGTGCTCTTTGCCTTCCCCAAAAAGACCTCCTCAGACATTCCACCTCCATCAAATGGAAGGGAAACAGGCTTGACCGGGAGAGAATTAAATACACAGCGCTGCAATGCTCTGAGGGTGCAGGAAGCCAAGTTTTAGAGCAGAAATGCATTACTTCATGCAAATAAATATTTGCCATGGTATGCATTAGGTGTGGCAGTCCCACAATAACTCCCTGCTGCAGCTGAGGAGTTGAACAGATTGAAAAAGTTCCTCTGTGGGCAAAGAAGGGTCATTTGTTCATCCATGGAGCACACGGACACACAGCCTGCAACACCTTGGCACCTCAGTGTCCCCACCAGGGCGCAGATGAACATCCTCCAGCACAAAGTGCTGGTTTGCAAAATAACAGTGCTTAATTTCAGAAAGTTACAACGCCATTTGCAACAGCCTATTGTAATAATTTTACATGGAAAACGAGTTCATTCTGGTCTTAACCGGGGGAAGACATAAACATCTACTAATGGAGAAGAAACAAAGTTTAATTTGCTCACGGATCAGTGAAGTCCAAAAATGTGAATTCATTTTGGGTGGACTTTGCCCTTTCTTGGAATTTAAGATTCAGGAGCAAGGGCCAGCAGAGCTTAGAAAGACAACCCTCACAATCTGTATCCGCTCCTGGCGTCACTGACTGCTGCCCCTGTAATAAACCACCCAGAAACTGAATACCTCAATAAATAAAAAGGGATCTTATAAGAGGTAAGTTTATTTTCTTAAGAAAACCCCTCCAAACAAAGATACAAAAAACCTGGTTTCTTTATGATGGTAAAGGTCATGGACAATAACATACGCAACATTCCCTAGGAAAAAAGTTCTAAAAATGTGTCGATGTAGAGCTAAAATATCACCTGCTGTACAGGGGCTCTTAAAGAGGGCAAAACAGTGATATGCAATTTCAATTCTTCTACCTTTCACTCTTCAGGAGAAGCTTCACTTCTCTATGAGATAGATCCTTTTGTTTAGATACAATAGTAGATACAAATTTAGAACTGCAACTTCTTGTTGGAAGTCATGCTTTTAGATACTTAAATTTGTTTAAAAGTATTGCAAGTGCAAAGGAAGCAAAAGTTCAATCTAATAATCAATAGATTCTGTTTTAAGGGAATAAAATTACAGCTCTTTAAAAACAACTTTAAAAAAATTACAAACTGTGGGTTGTGCAACCCAGAAAGTCCGTGTGCTGATGTATTAGGATAAAGGAAGACAAATAACACATTTTTAACAGTAGAATTGCTGATACTGTGTATAGTCCTGGTGAGGAATATTTTTGTATGAACACCTTTGTTTGCACCTGTAAAGTTCTTCTGCTGATGTTTTTCTCTGCATAAATCGTAGCCACATTTGTGGGACTGCCTTTTCAGTACCTGCCTTTTCATCTGGTCTGCTCACAGTTCAAAAGAACGGTAGCTTTCATCTCCTGCAGTCCAGATCTAATGCTGATCAAGCATATTATGGAGCTGCAGAAAGAAATTACAAATAATATAAACTCGAGAACCAGTTTTATGCTGGTGTGATCTGTTTAGCATTCACAGTCAGAGTGATATAGGATCAGATATACTCGGATTCTGCAAATCAAAAAATGCCATATTTTGGCATGAAAGTGTAACTTTTATGTTACACTTACCAAATATTACGTTGAGAATATCCTCCAATGATGCTTAGATATCACTGGAAGCTGAATTCCTCTCTGTAGGAGGTAATGTGTAGTTTTTGCTGGTGCTCTCCGTTCTCTTGGGACAGCTGCCTATACACCATAGGCATACACCATGAATATGCATAGCATGAATCTGCCCCTGAGAACCATCCTGAGGAATCCTAGTTTGCAGTACACATTCAGCAGTTCACTGCTGAGTTTTAGGATTGGTGAGTTTTGAGAAAGGTCGGGACTAGGGAGGTGTAAAGTAGCCCGTCCATTTTCAGAGTGCCCTGTGAGACACAGGGCACAGGAGGGAATGGAGATGTGCTCTTTGTCTTTTAGGCCACTCACCTCCATTCAGATCCATTATTCCAACACCAAAATGAGTTTCTACAACACTCAGAGCAGACACAAGACTCAGTGGTCTGTGACTTTCAAATGTCAGAGTTAAAGCCGTTATAGTTATCTGAATAAAACTTGACACTTCACAAAACGTGCAGGAGTATCATGGTAACTTTTTGTAAGCGGTGGAAGAGCGACGTGTACTGAACGAGCGATTCATTTACTGTCACGTCCATCAGTGGCAGACTCATGAAAAGAACATGTGAATCCTGGCTCAGACTATCCTCCCTCCCACTGGCAGATGACAGTGCCTCCCCCAGTGACAATCCTGTCACCGAACAGGGGTTTTAGACCATTTTCCAGGAACCCTTGTACACACTCCCCAGCGTGATCTTATATTTCTTCTTAACCCCGCTGTTACAATGCAAATGCAGCAAATCCCCATCTCGCAGCTGGCTCGTATGAAACTGAAATGGCATCAGCTGTTTGCCAGAGGGATGACTCTAAGACGAAAGCAAACCCTCATGTGCACTGCTCTTTGCTCAGGGAGCCATTTGATAGGAATACTTGTTTCCTTTAAAAGCTGTTCTGATGAGGTTCAGTAGATTAAAGAATCTTTGCTGGCAGAGCCAGGGCAGCTTTTCACAGCATCATAAATCACCGATGTAAAGAAACCAAAACACGATTCCTTCCTTTACAGGTGAGATGAACCTTGAAGAGTATTTTGCAAGAATTGGCTATAAAGGCTCCACTGAAAAACAAGATTTGGAAACCTTAACTGATATATTCCAGCACCACATCCGTGCTGTTCCCTTCGAAAACCTCAGCATCCACTGCGGGGAGAAAATTACTTTGGAGTTGGAGCACGTTTACAACAAGATCGTGCGGAGGAAGCGGGGTGGCTGGTGCATGGAGAACAATCAGCTGCTGGGCTGGGTGCTGAGGGGCCTGGGGTACGACATCAGCTTCCTGGGAGCGTACGTGTTCAACCCCCACCAGAACGCCTACGCCACCCTCATGACCCACCTCATGGTAAAGGTCGTCGTTGATGGCAAAGCCTACATCGTTGATGGAGGCTTCGGGGTGTCCTACCAGATGTGGCAGCCGATGGAGCTGGTGTCAGGGAAGGACCAGCCCCAGGCTCCCGGCATCTTCCGCTTCACGGAAATGAACGGTGTCTGGTACCTGGAGAAAATGAGACGGAAACAATACATCCCCAACCAGAGCTTCTCCAACTCCGATCTGCTGGAGAAAAAAGAGTGTCGGAAAATTTATATGTTCAGCCTTGAGCCACGGACAGTGGAAGATTTCCGTTCCCAGTGCACGTACCTCCAGACCTCTCCAGATTCCCTCTTCACAAAGAAGTCCATCTGCGCCCTCCAGACCGCTGATGGATTCCGAGCGCTAATTGGGTGGACATTCACTGAGACCACGTACAACTACAAGGAAAACATGGATCTGGTGGAATTTGTAACTCTTGAAGATGAAGAGGTGGAAAAAACCCTCAAAGAGAAATTCAACATCACCCTAGAGAGAAAACTTGTCCCCATTAATGTGAAAGGATCTTACACAATCTAGATGACCGGGAAAACCTACAGCAATGCTACGTGCGTACAGCACCTTCCACTGTCTGTGCAATCCCTACTGCAAGGTTATGGGATTCTTTTGCAGGTGACTGAAGGATATATACATTAATATGAGATTAAAGTGAGTTTCGCTTCGGGAAAAATCAGGAATTTAAGACTCTTGAGTCAGTTAGGTAAAATTACTTGCTGTGAGATGACTGCCGTTCAATTTTTGGCACAAATGTAGGATTTGATTTGAATCTGGTTATAAGCTTGGGTAAGAAATATGTCTGGGGAATTTTGGACTGCCTGTAGCACAGGAGTATGGATTATTAATTGTGATATGCTGCCAACACATTTTCTAAGGTTATTATAGGGAGACAAGTCATCTGTGAGCATTTAGACAATGAAGTACACATTTAAAACTTCATTTTTCACAAGATCCAACCACTCACAGCTCATCTCATTCCTCTACCTTTAATATGAGTAAAACATTGTCATCTTGGAAAGGAGCATTAGGAGGCATAATTCTTTCACCATCATCCTTAGACAAACCATAGTACAAAATGAAAATTATCATCGTGTGCATCCCTCCGGCCATTTACTGCAGTAAACTGCCCCAAGTAATTTTTGGTATGTACCTATTCTTCTGGTGATGAAAATTCTGTATATTGCAGTGTTATTGCGGCTGATGGGCTCCAAGGAGATAACTACAAAGCTTTGTTCCTGAGATGTAATCATACTATAAACTGAGACTGGTGCTTAAGTGTCACAGCTGGCTTAGACTTACTTTTGTCCCAAAAGGGGTGGAAATTCTGTATTTTTAGCATTGCATTATATTTGTTAGGAAGCTAAGCCCACTCTACCCTTAATTCTGTCCTGCAAACATGAGACTCCGTAGGACTGTCCTGAATGGGTACCACAGCCCAGGAACTTTAATGCCATTAGTGTTTGTTCATCTGTATCAAAGTGAAAAAACAGCCGAAGGAGCCAGCCAAATCTAAAGGAAACCTTTTATTTTATTTCACAATCACGTTTCCCCATTTTTCAGAAAATGTTGTTCCTCCTACCATGCTTCTCTGCAAAAATCCCAACCAATGAAACCGCTAAGAAAGGGGAAACATTCTTAAATGCATCAAAAAATAGCAGAAACTCTGAAAAACACTCTCTCCCCCCAGTCTGTAATAAGCCTGAGTATTGGTCAAATGTTGATTCATCCCACTGAAAAGTGTATTTTTGCTCAAAGACATCATCTGATCATTAATCTCACAAATGCTGTTAAGTGTACACCTGAGATAAATAAAAGGAAAATAAAGACATGATGAGTTGTTTTAGGCACAGCTGCCCCCAGCTGCACTGACTCCTGCACACACCATCTGCCAAGTGAGGGCTGGTCATTCATGCTACTGATCTGCTGGCCCACCCTTCCCACCTCACACTTCTTAGGATCACAGGGTCACTGAGGTTGGAAAAGCCCTTCAAGATCATGGCATTCAACAATCAACCCAGCACCACAACCATGTTCACCATTAAACTCTGTCCCCAAGTGCCACTTCCAGGAATGGTGACTCCACCTCTGCCCTTGGCAGTCTTCCAGTCCTTTACAACCCTGTGAAAAAATTTTCCTAGTATCTAATCAAAACCTTCCCTGGCATAATTGGAGGCCATTTCCTGTTGTCCAGTCACTTGTTACCTGTTCCTTGGAACCTGTTACCTGTCACTTCTTGAATAAACAGGCGAATATTGAACAAATGGTGTTGGAGATGGTGAGTTCCTACAGGTACCTGGATGAAGAGGTTGTAGGCTGAGGAAGATGATCACTGAAGAGGAGGCCAGGAGTCATCTCTGCTGGGCTGGTCGTGGTGTGTGCCAGCTCCTAGGGTGGTGGCAGCTCATGGCCTGGGTGCACAGATAGTTGCACAGGGACGAGGAACTGAGAGCCAAGCAAGAGGTGACAGGGGACACTGAAAGATCTTACTGAGGCCAGAACACAGCTTTTCTATTAATAATGGAACTAGGGAATTTGTTCAGTAATTTGTGTTCAGGTTATTCCCCCATATTAATGTCCCATTAAGGTTTTTTACCCCTTTCTAAATGATTGATCATGACAAGGTGTTCCCCGAGACCTCAGGGAACATTACAAGCTTCAAAACACTCACCCCCTCCATTCTGTCCGATGGGATTCCCATGTGCCAGCTCACCAAACCACATTTCTCTGTGCCATCAATCACAGCTGTTTCCTTGTCTTGCCTCCCAACTTCTCTAGAGGTGTTCCTGCTGCTCCTCCCAGATAATTGCTTGGATTTTGGTATGCAAGGGTTTCTTGGGCAGTCACGGGCTCCTATCAGCATTTAACTGGGCCTGCAGTGATAGGACTCACCCAGCTACCCCTTCTACTGTTTGGTTCTTACCAAAGATCTACAGAGTTGCTGGTGGCTGAGGCTCCAACCATCCCCCTGACTCCCATCTGTTAATAACCATTCTCTAAGAGGGATTTTTCATCTTGATGTGACAATTAGAAGCAGGTCCTCACTGTGCAACATGAAATCACACAAACAAATGTCAACACATACAGCTAAGGAACAGTTTCACAGTTTAACTAAAGCTCTCCAAAAGCTGATGAAAGCAGGTTATTGAGGTGTGAATGCCAGGCCCAAAATGCCTCAGAGGTTTGAGATGAGAATGGTGTAAAACCAAACAAAACCAAACAAACCCCGAGGCCTCATCCTGGGGTTCCATTAGCAAGGCAGTATTGTAGAAGCTGATGTTCTCCCAACCTGAAAAGAAAACAAGCAGCCAAGTCCTTAAAGCATCAGCTCTCACAGAAACTTGAATTCACATGTGGAAGGGAACTGTGGGATGTCTGACATCCTTCCCGACCATGATGCTTTATTAGCACTCTCAGAGAAAGGTTAAATGAGAGCCTCAGCAATTTTGCAGTTTTAGTTGTGGACTGTTGTTCAAATGAAGCAAAACAAATACTTAGAAACCACCCCCCTCCGCCCCCAGCCTCATCCAATTCCAAATACAATTTAGAAGTATGGTGTTCCAATTAAGAGAAAGACAAGACAATTTCTTTCAAAGTCTGAATGCTGGATGAAGTCCCAGAATCCCAGCCCAGCCCCCTGTTGCACACACAGGCAATGCCCAATGGCAGTGACAGTCACCCGTGGTTGTAGCATTGCATAACGGAGAGTCTCATTAGGGAACAAGACACAGAGCACAAGAAACACGGTTCAAACTCCATGGTAACGCTGAACATCCTGCCCCTCCCCAAGAACCAAAGTTTAATCAGCTCAAGCATTACTAAAGGGAGGACACTGGATGGCTCACTTCAGTTGGACTCTGGTCCGGGACCTTTTAAGATCCAATACTAAGCAGAATAGAAACAAAAGAGAAACATCAGCAAGAAAGACGAAGTTGTTCAGTACTTCCACGTTTTCAACCCCAGCAGTTATTACAAAATAAGCACCACCAGCCTGCCAAAGGGAGGGACCAAACTCCACATGACGAGGGACAGACGTATGTGAGCTGTCAGTGAGCACCTCCTACATCCACACTTCAGGCACCTCAGGGTCACAGGCACGAACACTTCTGGTGTCTGGTGACACTTTACCAGCTCCATCTTGCAGGTAGCCATTTTCTGTACTAAAAACACTACTTACCCAACTCGCTTCTGTTTTCAAAGAAGAAATACTTTTCATTTAGAAACATGACCACGTGGGAAAGTCCTGCAGCTTAGGAACTTGCACATAAAATGCACTGGAGTCTGTGTCAGAGCCAAGAAAGCCTGAATTAATGCAGGTTTTTGTTATGAATATTTCACTGCTACACTTACATCTCTGTCAAGAGTAGTTCAAGCACAGATTTTGTACAGCAGAATGTTTCTACCTCAGGTAGGAAGCTCGAGTCAGACTTAAATCCATCCATATATACATGTATTTATACCATGGGAAATGCAGACAGGTATTTCAGAAGATCCCACTATGTCTGCTTGTAACTCTGTACTTAAAGTACGTTCAAAAAGTCACACAGGGCTGAGTTTTGCTTTTGTCTTGCTCACAATAACACACTGTGGATGGTGCTTTTAAAGGCACATTTTGCAAACTCCCCATGAATAAAAGATTGCGCTAAAAATAAGTAGCTGGCCTTACAGTAGCACCGAGTCACCAGCTGAACGTGAGCAGCAAAGCCCCCAGATTTAAGGACAACAAACTAAAGTCTACCTTTTCTTCACAGCTGGTGTTGGGCACGCTTAGAAACAGAACTGCCCTTCCTCTGTCCCAATCCCAAAATCATGGATTTTCTAGGAAGCTCTTCAGCTTCTCATGTGCTTATCCATGCACCACGCCACTCGCATGTCCAGCTACCCCTCAGGAAATGACAGGAAATTAAGGAGGCAGAATGCCCTTTAATGGATGAGAATTATCCCCCATTGGGCTGAACAGAACCCTGCAATGCAGGAGAGTTCTCTGCAGAACCTTGACAAAGGAAGACTCCACACGGAATTCATCTGAGCCACTGCTGTTACCAGAATAACCCAAAAGCTTCTTTACATGGCAGCACTGGAAACTTCCCCAGTCCACAGTCTCTCAGGACATGCAATTGCAGTGACATCTCCTGGTTGCTGGTGGTTCACCAGAACACACTTCACCCCTCAACTGTTCAGCACAGCTATGCAGAAATTCACTCTCCATTCAAGAAATGTGTTGAGAGAGAGAGAGGAATCATTTTCCTACTAATAAGCAAGAAAGAATAATGGGATATATTCCAAGTTTTTCTTGTGATGACCAACAATAAATCATTTCTTAGCTCAGGTCACATCTTCCATGGGAAGAAAAATGTCTTGCCATCATTAACTTCTTTTCAGCTAGCAGTAATATATGATCAGGTTTTAAGTAATTGAACCAGTAGCATTTAATTAGCTCTGAAAAACTATCTCAGATCATGAATCACAGCCTTTCCACCTGCACGAAGTCCCCTTACTAGGTTAAAAGTATATTTCTCTTTCCATGTGTGATCCATCTTGAATATCTAATTAGGTGCTCCTGATATATGGATTATAGTTCATATATCACATGCAAAATACAGCAGACACAGTGTGTCCTTCTTTAAATAATTGAGTTTCACGTCTTGCTTCACTGAGCTGTTAAAAAAAGACCAAGAAAAGCCTCGTGCCCATGGCAGAATGGCCACTCCTCGCTTCAATTAACAAATTCCTCTTTCTCCAGAGAGCCAGCATTGAGGATGAGTAACTTGGACATCCTGAGGAAATGCAGTAACAGCAACAGCTCTTGTTGAAAGGCTGCACACAGAGAACTGCTATGATTTTAGACAAGACCACACTGACATTTTTCAACAGGCCCAGAGCACCAAATGACCAAAGAGAATGGTGCTTCCATCCTGATACTACTTCAGATGGCTTCATCACATGCGAAATAAATCAGTGCACTCAGCTAATGTTGGGGGACATCTGTGGCCAGCACAAAACAGGATCGCTCCTTGTATCAGACTCTGTTAAGCACAAATTTTTTCACATTAAATAAGCTAATCCACAATCATTAACAACAAAAGCCCACGGTTTTTATTCAGCTTTCAAGTACGTTTCTGAAACTGTTATTATGCTTTTATGACAGACTCACATAATTATAACATTGGATTTTTTTGCTGAAAAAGAGGCAAAATTAGCAAACTTCTTTTGGAAGGCAGAAACTAAGACTCACAATCTGCTCAGATGTCGAACTGTAAACGTCGCCCAATATTTGGCTGGCTGTATAAAAAAAAGTTTCACTACAAAATCCTCTATTTTTAAATAAACTTTATAAAAAATAAAATTCAATAAAGTGGATTTTATCTCTCTGTTCTTCTCCCATCTTATTTTTAGCGCAGTAAAAAAACCCACAAACCAAGCATGTTTCTGCTGACTTTTTTCAATTTGAAGAGAGCGCAGGTTTCATTTTCGTAATAAAAGCAAGCAGTGAAAGCTGAACTGCCGTACTGAATTGGACACAGCTCATCTTCACTCCAAATACTTCTTTCAGATGTTATCCTAAATTGTAAATAACGTTGCTTTTGATTGCATGCAACACTCAATTTAACTATGCACAACATTTAACGAGACTGAGGGGATGAATGCCCCACTCATGAAAAGCTGCTGAGAGAGGAAAGGATGTACAACATCCATTATACACGCACCCACTTTGAAAACGTCTGTCCTGTGGATGGTAGAAATTTCAATGAGAATAGAACAGATTTACAAATCCACTCTTTACATTAAATAGCAAAAAGTCCAAACAATCTCCAGTTCTCGGTACTCTGTTTGGTAGGCATTAGGTAACAAGCTCCACTTATGTAGCTGACATTAATCCTGAGGTTTTAAGAACATTTTCTTAGCTCTTTTACTAGGTCTTGTGTTACTATTCCCCTCTTCAACTTCATCATCTTCATCTTCATCATCATCCTTGAGTACACGTTGGTCTCTTTTTCTCAAAAATTTCTTCCCTATTGTTCCCACTAATGTTTCATATCTGTGGAGAGAATAAAAAAAATTACGCCTTTTACTAAAATCAGGGGAAAAATTGTGGAGCATATCCCTAAACCTAATCAGCAGTTTAAGTGGTGGTCATTAAAAGCTTGGAGAAGCACAAGTACTACGTGACTTATTACATTATTATTCACTCTGAGAGTTTCAATTTGTCAGCAACTGTTAACAAGGAGGGAATTGGCAGGGAATACCTGGATATCAAAGGGCAGGAAACCCCTGCAAGTTATTTTACCCTCAAAAGTGATGGACATTCCAGTGAATATACACCAGCATTCCTGGAACATCAGTCTGGGACAGTACCATATCTGTTGTGGGCTTTTGTTGTTTTATTTTGTTTGTTTCCTTTTTGGGTTTTATTTCCCCACACATAATACTGTAACACATCATATTCCTAGCTAGTACTGATGATGCCATAAAATGTAACTTACCTTCTGGCCATTTCTTCATCTGACACATCAGCCTCCATTTTATCATCCTCTTCGATTTCTTCTTCCTTGCACTTAGAGTTCATTTGGATCATTAACTTCTGAAAATGAAATAAGAAACAGCTTAAACATGTAACCATGACACAATGGCAACTGTGCTGAAATTCACTAGGAGAAGAGCATAAAAGGTAAGAATCAAATTTAACAGTTATTTGCTGTTCCCGGTTAGGCTATTGTTATGAAAACTCATGAAGAAAAGGCAACATGCCTGTCTGTTGCTATGCTGAGCTTAGAGTTTGCCTTTGGGAAAAGAGGCAACGGAGAGAACAGTGTTTTCAGTGTACTGTACCACTCAAACACCCTAAAGAGCACTCCAAACATCTCCAGACCAGAGAGTTAGATCATAATTAATTTCTCACCGTGAAACTAGCACATAGACCTTGAAATGGTTTTGTTAAGAAGGAAGAATATCTTCAAGGATTTACAGTAAAAGCCATGAAACAATCACATGCTGAGTCACAGGGACAGCAAGTTCAAAATATCTAAAAGAATCTCCCAGTAAATCACCTTGCAGGCCTTCTGCAAAGCTCTTAGTCTTTACACCTTCATGCTCCTGCTTCAGTTCAGTGGTAACCTTTTTATTACTGTCCCTGTGTACTTCTATCAGCATGAATCATGCCAGAAAGAAATTAAAAGACTCTCTTGCCCAGCATTTTTACTTTGGAACTCTAAGCACTTACACAAGTAAGCGTTTAATAAATAGGGTTGAATGTTTGTAGATCGGACTCTGCATTAAACGTCAGGAGGAAAAGTGAGCTTTTGTTTTGGTGAGCAGCACGTGGGATGGTTTCCTCCCTTCAGGGAGGGAAAATCTGCAGGAGTCATGCAATCACTGACCATCACCACGGGCAGGTAAAAAGATTCTATTTACCAGATGCTGCACTGATCAACATCTTGGGTTGAACGATGGAGTTCCTGTACATAGGAGGATTTATGGAAGGTGCTGCAAAGGCCAGTAAGGATGCAGTGTGAACACTCAAATCCCCATCCCCAAGGACTTCGATCCTAATGTGAGACCACCTCAAACCAGGACACTGAAATGGTACCTCAATTTCTGGATTGAATCCTTTGAAGGACATTCTGCCATAGACGAGATCCTCACATCGCAGAAAGCTTCTCTCTTCTATGATACAGCTCCTGCATGAAACCCCAAACCCAGCATTTTGTCAAACAGAGCACTGTAAAATAATCAAATTAAATAAATGCAAAAAGGATTTGCTGTCTTCCCCCCACACAAATAAACAAAGCCACAGTGTATTTTAAACCATCAACTACTTTCTGCTTAATTGCTCTGATAAATCTTTCAGTACAAGGAGCTTGGAGTGCAAAGGAATCCTTTTTGCCAGTAAAGCTGCGCCAGTTTCACAAGCAAAATTAACTCTCCTGACAAAAAGCACTCTTTGCTGGTATGATTCCACCTACATTAATACTTTTTGCCAGAATAAAAATACCATATAAATATCACTCCCCAGGTGGCACTACTATACCAGCAAAAGCTTCTAATTAATTTTTCATTGTGCTGTTAGCCCTGGCATTAGTTGAGTCTGTCAGGATATAAAACACTGTGTCATTCTCTGTTCAGCAGAGACAGATTTCCCCTTCTCCCTCCCTTTTTTGTCCTCTTTTAATGAGCGTGGAGTGAGAAAAGAAACATGACCCTGAGGCATTCACAATACACGTGTCAGATAAAAGTACTTCCCTGGATTGTTCCATCCTTTTCCTCACACACATGTACCTGTTCCCTCACCCTCTTCATCTCCCATGTAAAACAAACTCTCGTGATCACAGAACTCAGGCTGAAGACATTAAGCCCATTGTCCCACCTCCAGGCAGTATCAGTTACACACGTGCCACGAACAGCAGAGGTCCACCTAACCTGTCCTCAAAAGACCTCCCATGATGAAGAATCCAGTGTCTCCTCAGGCAATCTACTCCAGAGCTTCAATAGCCTTATTGTTACAAAAATTCTCCCAATGTCCAGCTTGAACATTCCTTGCTGCAACTGAAGCTCAAATACCTTTTTGTCATATCCACCAACAGCAATGGAAAAGAGTTTATCAATGGCCTTATTCAACTACAATTAATTCCTTGGGTCCCAGCTTCTTCAAAATTATGTATGTTCTCCCTCAATGGAATTTTTTTCCACTTTTGAAAAGATGAAACCCAAGCAATTTCAAAAGTAGTTCTCCCGCTATTAAAAGCAACTTTCTAAAGAGCAGGACACTTTTTTCCTTATTAGCTAAGCCTTCCTTTACTTTCGCCATTATCTCTCCTATTTCAAAACCAGGATTTGAAGTGAGCTGGACACAAGAGGACAGAACTGTCCTGAATCGACTTAACCATGTGACTGGAGCTGGATTTACTAACACAGGGTTTCAAACTTCTTTTCTCAAATGAAGGGAAAAAGCAGCAGTGAATGAACTGGACCCTGACTGAAAGAAACTAATTACATGCATCTAGAAGAATGCGTGAGTGAAAGAAAACAACACACACCAGAATTCGAAGTAGGTCAAACTACACTAGGCAACCACAAGAACAGCCCTGAAAATAAGTAATAAAAGAAGTTGTAATGCCAATCTGTCACTATTTTTGCTCCTGTTAACTGGTTATTTATAATACTTATAGGAAAAAATATGAATATGCTATTTCCATTTCAAAACAATCCAGTGATGATAAGAAGTACAAAAGATTACAAGCTTACTCTTTTTCCTTTAGATCTGGTACATCAAGATACCAGTGCTCTTCACTAATTATCTTCTTTTCTTCTTCTTCTAGTTGTTTTTTAGTTTGTGAATCCAAACCCCTTTGCATGAACTACAAAGAAAAGACACAAACACACAGCTTCAGTTTCTGCATCATGAGTATCTTCTGAACATGCAATAATTACATGATGGCAATTATCCATTACATAATGTTTAGCAGTTGATAAAAAGTACATGCTTTTTGGGATTTTTTTTTTTCTCTGAGTTTGGTCAAAGTTTGGGCAAACAGACAATGGAAAATTAAAACAGCTGCTGATCAGAGCTATAACAGTCAGCCACATCTGTACTTACACATAAAGAAACAGACCTCTCCTGGCTAGTTTTGATGGATTGGAGTTGTCACGATTCCCCTCGTTTGCCAAGGTTTTTCTAATGTTTCAGCAAAGGCCAGAGAAAAGGTAATGGTGTTGAAGTTATTGCTGCACATCAGGAACCAAGTCCACCCATACCAACAGCACTGGAGCTCAGAGCTGGAGGGAGGTCATACCGGGCTGGCTATTTTTTGAAACATCTGTACTTTCGACCATCCTCTTCTTTTCTCAGATTTAATGAACTGGATTGTGTTTGTAGCTCTGAAGGCACAAACCTGCCTTTGGAAGTGGAAAAACGTAAGACTTTGAAACTAAACTATGAGGAAAGGTCTTCTGTCTCCCGCTGTGCTAAAGGAAGATGTTCGCAGCTCTTCAATTCTCACTGACCCACCAAAGTACCGGCCCAGGAGTGGATTTAAGCACCTGTTAACTCACTGCAGGAACAGCCTGCCAAAATAGCCAAGACCAATAATGAAGTTTAGGGCAAGACTGCTATTTTTACCTCATACAAGGACACTCCTGTCACTTGCTACCTCAGTGATAACCTCTGTCAGAGGATGGGAACAGGCAGGTAGGAACAGTAACCTCTCAACAGCTGGGAGTAGAAGAAGACATCTGTCACGGCCTATAAAAAACTGCTGAGAGCACAGAACCACAGTCCTGAGGCCTGTGAAACAGCACTTTAATTTCCATTTGTCTCAAGTCATGTGCCTGAACTGAGTGACAATTAAGTCTCAACAATGTCAACGAAACATGCTGGAAGAAACCAGAACTCTTCAAAATTTTATGGTAATAATCCGTATAGTCCCAACCCCCAAAAGCTGGGACCTTGCTTAGGATCTACAGAAAGAGTTTGAATAACTGGATCTGTCAGAGGTTTACATTTTTAACAAGGTAACTGCCAGCTAGAGACCACTCTAACAGTACAAACAGTTCACACACTGTCCTGTAAAAACATATAGGTGATACAGATGTGTAATGTATGTGTTATACACAACCCACACATCTTTTCAGTCTTTACAAAATGCCCAACCAAACCAGACTCAGAAGTACAAGCCAATAGAGCTAGCGTCTCATTTTCCATTTCCATTTCTATTTGCATCCACTGTACAAGATCTTTAATGAAAGAAAAATTGACTTCTGTTTTCTGAGTCGATTCAAAATATGTCAAAGCTTTCCAATTAAAATTACAGTATCTTCTTGAGGAAAATAAGTGAATCTATCATGTGGAAAAACATATTGCTCAAGGAAATTGGTTAGCCAGTCAGAAATCTCAACACAAGAAATTCTGCTACAAGAACCCAATTAAATAATCATTTCACACTCCATTTTAAAGATTATGTTCCTGAAGATTACTACAGGAAAAAACCTAGATAAAAATTATGTGATTGGGTTTATCTCGAATGTCAACACACACTGATGAATTAAAAATATACCCGTTGTGGTAGACACAGAATATGTAAGTCAGTAACCGAGGGGTTGTTTGGGTGAGTTTCGCCAGGCAATGGGACCTGGATCAAATGGTGCAAGATCTAAAAGTTTGTCTCCATGTGGCCCAGTATTTAGTGCAAATGGTCCTTCCAACACCACCGACCACACGTCACCTCTGGGTGCCACTTCACCCACCTGCCGAATTCTGGCAATACACTGGATCACCACCTGCAGAGGCAGCTGCTAAAGGCTTAATTAAAACATTTGTAAACAGGAAGATCTGCAGAAACAAAGTGCTAAACGCAAGATCTGTGTATGACCTTTTCAAAACCTACTGATCTCTTCAAAGCTGGTTATTACTGCCTGGACTGTGAACCTGCAAATGTCATGGCAGCATATCCACCTGGCTGGTTCTCCACGGCCTTCCGCAGAAAAACAATCTAAAAACCTGCTTTTGAAATCTCCAGGGGGTTAGTAAACCGGCAAACAACAGAAATAGAAATTTCATTTTAAAAGTGTATTATATACAAATAAGGAAAAATAATGGTGCTGCCATCCAGGTTATGGGAGTCCGACTGTGTCACACATTGCTGGCTGACTCAGTTCAACACCTATTCCCTTATGAGAGCGAGGCAAGATGTATTTCCTTCCTTCTGTGTACAAGTTTTAGATTTAGCAGCACCTGTTAATTAGGGTAAATATTCCATCATCCAACTGTAGCAGAATGCACTTTACGTGAAAAATTGAACTGAAGTCAGCTAACTCTTTTCAGCCAGAATGTGAAATATAGCCCCATATAAATACACGGGGAAAAAAATAGCTAAATAAAACACCACAAGCAAGAATCCACAAAGGCCCCATCAGATTCAGTTTAAAAAATTGAATATTAACATTAAAAAAACCAAGGGAACTCAACTTTTCTTGGTTGTTTTCCAGCAATAAAGGACCATCAATCAGAGGAGAACGTAGTCTACTGAATTAGGAGTTGTAGTACACGGTGTGAAGCAAAATCCATTAGCCAGTGAGCAGAGACTCATTTCACACTGGTGACACGAGATTCACAACTCCAAGAGTAACAGGCACATCGGGATCCTGTTACTTACTAAGATCCCTGGCATTCACGAGGTGGGACAGGTGGTTAATACTGGGTATTAATCCCCATTCAGGCTGGGATTTCCTCAGCCAGCAACGTAAACAGGGGTAGAAATGGACACACCAAAAACTAAACTTTTTTTTCTCCTCAATACTAAAAGCCTCACCCCCAAGTAAAGCAAGCAGCATTGATATTTTCATTTCAACGTGCTGGTGGTGGGAAATCTCTTTATTTAGATTCACAATAAGCAACCCAGCTGCAGAGGAGCGAGGTGGAACGAAAGCACTCCCGAGAGGTGCGCTGGAGTTGGCTCTTGAGGCCAGACTTTTGCTGGAATCACGAAGCTGCTCTCCCGCACCAAACCCTGCCGTTTGTAACCTCCGACACCGCTCGCAGTGTTTGAGCAGCTCGGTGTCGGCAGCAGCGATGTGTTGCCGAAGGAGCAGCCCAGAAGCCCGAGAGGGCCGGGGAGCTGACCGTGGATAAACGCATCTGTATTCAGAGTGTGGGCGGTGAAACCCAGGGCACACCGAGGGCCGCCCGTCAGCCCGGCCTGGCGCCGCGTGGCCGGCGATGGGCACGGGATTGTCCCACACCGAGGGCTCCGGGACGGCCGCGTGTGGCCGGGGACACCCACCCCGGCCGCGGCTCCGAGCGCGGGGCCCCGCTCGCCA
>VZTA01010214.1:184428-299722 GCA_013398855.1 Mohoua ochrocephala
CGCACGCCGCGGGAGGAGCGGGGGGAGGCGGCGGCGCGGCTCCACCCTCCGGTCGGGGGCGGCCGCGGGCACAGCACCCTGCCCTCGCCCGCGGGAGCTGCCGGGGCCGGGGGATGCGCCAGTGATGTAAATCCAGCCATAAAAGAACAACTTTACGGTTGTGCGGGGTGAGGGAGATCGGGCGTGTGAGCAGGACATAAATCCGCCTCGGTATAAAATGCTAAATCAGTAGGGGAACCTGACATGCCTTACCCATGCTTGTGTGTTGTTTGGTGCTCCCGGCTTACAGCTTCATCCATAATTTTCTGATATTTCAAAGAGTATAAAATACATCTCACACTGGCATTTGGAGACTGCTTGGCTTGTAAAGCTTTTCTTTTTTTTGGCAATCAGGACTGACTTTTATTTGGGAAAAAAAAAAATCACAAAATGGTCAAATGTGATTAAAACTGGAAAGCACACAAATTCAAAGATATTCCAAATAGCCACAAAGCTTTGCTAGTCCTGAATCGTGATTCGTGAATTCAGCGTTGGCAGCGCTGTTGTTGGACTGCCATGCTGGGCACTGGGAGCTGAGGAGGAAATCCTGATGGGGAATTGCTGGCTGACTCCCAGTCACAAGCATGTACCACAATTTCTCTATATATCCTCATAAATCAGATTTCTGATGCCTGTTTTGACATTTGGCACATAAACTGGGTGATAAAGCAATAAGAGTGAGGGTTCAGTGTTCAAAACTTTAATGAACTGGTGTGCTCCAAAAGACAATTTAGGGAGAAAAATTCCCGTATATGCAAGATGTAGGTCAAAACTTGAAGAGCTCTGTAAAGATTTATGGTCTAATAGAGTCCACAGAAAGGTATAATGAAGGACAAAACCTGATTGCAGTGGGAAAGGAGGAAGAATTATCCACATCCAGGCATCCTTATTACACATTTAAGCTCAGTGGACTAAAATGACCACAAATGCCAATGAAACATGGAGCCACAAATGCTTCAAGGCAAAGTCATAACACTGCATGAAAATATTCAATTTTCATATAGGGAAGGCACCTTCATTCCCAGGCTCTGTAAATGAGTTGAAGCTGCTCTGAAGTTCAAGGCCCCAGTGAGAAAGTCACATTGTGAGTGGGAGCTCTGCTGTTTAGCTCCTTCTCTTTTCCCTTTCTCATTAACAGCTATCATCCCTTCCCAACAAAAGAAGACTGGGAAGAAATTTGCCATTTTCTGAACACAAACGTTCATCAAAGAAGGAATATGTTTGAATCTTAGTGAACAAACCAATAGGGGGAAGCTGTTAATTAACATAACGGCACAGTACAGCCAGAATCTGTCCATTTTTGGTGTTATGTTCTATTTGCCGTGCAGTTTAATAATGCGTTTACTTTTTGTTGATCGTTGCAAATCAGAGCCGTGTTTAATTGCATGACCTTCAACGTCAGGGCTTTTCCGAGCAGTTTCAGTTCATTTACAGTCCAGGAATGTACTTTGAATGATTTCTTCTTAAATACTGTGCTCTCCTCAGCACTTCTGCAGCCACTGAGCTGCGGCGGTGCCCGGCTTTGCTTGGTGGCCTTTGCAAGAGCTGTTTCTGTCCCTCCACCCTGCAGAATGCCCCAGCTCAACAGTTCCCCAGCAGACTCTGCTTACAGCCTGTTCGGGATTTGGGCACTGCACCTAACAGCTCCCCTGTACCTTTGATGGGAAGGATGTCTAACCCCCCAACTCTTTGGGAGCTGAAATTTACATCACTGTGCGGTGTCTAACTGGGATGGGGAGAGTGCAAGGGGTTTCCACCTTATCCAACCACGAAGATTATTCCCGGTGCTCCCTGGTCCCCGCTGCACCCCGTGTCTCGGTGCTGCACCCTGGGCTCGCACGGAGTTGCTGCCACTGTTTGTTGGCACATCGGCTAAAAACCCTCCTCGATACAGGCAGGGAGAAGCATTTTGCAGTAAAAACAGTATGGGTTCTGTGATGTTTATTTAGAGAAGTGGAGATTGTAAAAAGTCTGCCACAGAATGTGATCTATTTTGGCAGTAAAAAAGTCCGAAGGAAATTTTTGGGTTACATCTCCCATCGCTTGAATTGGATGGGGAGGTTATAGATAACAATCAGCTGCCTTGTGGAGCAGATTACACTGCCTGGTAAATGTGAAGACATTCCATTGATTGTAGGAGAAATTTTTATGATTTACTGGCGGTGGTGGAGGCAACTCGGAGAAGAATCCAGCCCTGTAAATACGCCTGCTTGTGAAGTGGAGCGAGGGTGAGGAGAGTTAGGAGAGAAAAAGAATCTACGTTTAAAGAAGAATCGAGGGTCATTGTAAGTGACAATTAGACGCCTCTCCCACAGCTGTGACTGCTGCACAGCAACTCCATTTTCAACCTGGAAATCCATTTCTTTTTCAAAACAAAAATACTCAAGGAAATAACTCGGGGGAAAGGAGCTCCATCTCATCAAAGATTGTACATTAAACAAGCAGATAAAAGATGTTTCTTCCTAGGAAATGTGGTCCCTTCTCCCTCTAGTAATTACAGAAGTCAAATCGAAGTTGTCATTAACATTATTTAAGGAGTAATCTCTCTTGGAGCAACACATGTGGTAGCTGTGAAGTAATTTCACGCCAATGGGATCTAATTTGAGGGAACTCGTGGCTTACTTTTTCCATAACCTTGTATTTATTCATATTCTCGTAGTAGTGTGATTTTCGTGCAAAGTGGGTATCTCAAACCTTACAGCAACCTATCAGTTGATTTGATTTCTTCTGAGCTGTCTTTGAATTCCGAAGCAGCTTTTTACAGCTCTCAGAATACCTGAAGCCTTTTTCCCCCCTTGCAAATATCAAAATTCTTAGAGTATGACAGGTGAGTCATTAATTTGTGTCGAACTCCTCCACCGTGTTTTAAGTAAGGATATTATGTGTTTTTCTCTATGAATGAGGAAAAGAAAATGAGAAGTGGAGCTGCCGGAGGTCTGTTTGCAAACCTGAAAGGAAGGTGTGAAGTGCTGCCTGCGACTGGGTGGGATCAGCAGAGCAGTTTTGTACCCTGTGCTCCCTACAGAGAGAGCGTGAAATCCTCCGCGTGGCAGAGGTGCCGTTTTCAAGCGGGGGACTCGTTTTTCAACTCTCCTGCTCCCACCCCGCTCTGAGCCGCTAATGCATGCGGTGTATTGGCAGCTGCTGAGGTGCTGGGTGCCGGGGGATTTGTTACAATATTCATCACCTTTGATGCGCTCATGTACAACCCGCGCTGCTCATCCCGCTTTGTACCTCATCCACGGAGGATAGGGGGTAGCTCCAGCTCTCCTTCACACTGCACTGACTCATCCTCTGAGTTTTTGAAGCCCCCTTTTCAGGCATTGACACCGGTTTCGGTGGCAGCTGGCGCACACAGAGCGTTTTAAATCCCTGCCCCGCGTTCCTCAGCTGACCGCGAGTTTTCCTGTGGATGGGGGCCATAGGGAAAGAACGCAGCAGGAGCCAGACTCCTGTAATTTGGGTAACACGGATCTGTAAGCACTGTTCACGTTGCTGACTCTTTCCTTTTAATAGCCTGAGGTGGTTCACAATTTATGCAGCACGGAAAGGTGTGTTTTAAAAATGTGCTCGTGGCAAAACAGTTACAAAATCTCCAGAACAACCAAGACGCGTCTTTGGAGAAAACACCTGGTGTCAGTTTGGGAGAGGACAGTTGGTTTTGAGTGCTCTTGGCTGGTCCAGTGGCAGGGTGACCTCTGGATGAATAAATAGAGTAATTCCTTTTTGATTACAGAAAGAACCAGCCTCATGATGGTAGCTCCCTATATTCTGCCATGAGCTGAAGTGGTGGAGGGAACACATGCTGGTCTGTCATTCTGCTGGCATGTAGAGAAGCCTAAATATTTGAAATTGTTTGATATATCCCCATATTAGGAGTCAGAGCAAAGAGAATGACTGCGGAATGGTGTGGAACATCCTTCTCTTTGCTTTCCTTTAAAAATCAGGAGGCTTTTAACTTTTTGGATTTGACGGAATCAGAATTAAAAGAGAAAAGGAAAATATCACCTTCCGTCTGTTAACTATAAAAATGCAATCCAGCAGTGCTGCTGGTGCTTTGCTGTTTCCCAGGTCAATAAATGGCTCCCCTGACTTTAATAAACATTGATGCTGCAGGCTTGTTCTACAGTGATTGAACATTTTTATAGTTTCAACCACTCGCATTGCATGAAAGCTTTAAGATTTTTTTCTTTTTTTTTCCACCCCTCTTTTTCAGGAGGATTGGTTCTGATTGATTAAATTGTCATTTTCAGAGTTAGTTGCTGAATTATAACTTGGCATTTTTAACCATGCAATTTGTTTAAAGAGACAGCGTTTTGATATAGCAAAGCAGCTGAGAATTTTTAAGCAGTAAAAGGAAATTTTGTTCACTTTGTTCTCAGCCTTTCATCACTGCCTGACAAAAATGCTCCTGAAAACAACATGAAGGCTATGATATGAAGAGAAGGTACTTAGATCCATGCTCACTTCTTTATTCCATCGTGGAGCTGATCTGTGCAGAACTATATTGCTTTCGATTAGTAGTCGGATATCTCCTTGTTGTTCACATGTTTATCTTTCCCAGGAGGAAGGAAGGGAGGGAGGGGGAATTAGAGACATAAAATGAGTGCCACCCAGTGTGATATTAAGAGTAAGTGGCAGCGCTGTACTTTGGACCAACCCCTTAATACGCACGATGGATTTCTTTGCACCGAAACGGTGGGTTCTGAGTCAAATAACTGCCGGGGTTTCACCTAAATCCAGACTCAGCCTGGTTCAAAGGGACAAAGGCCTTGTGTTTCTTTAGAAACTGAGCAAGTCACATCCACCTGATGATGCATTCATTTATTGATTCAACCAGCTGCCACATTCGTTCTCGGTGGATAACTGCTTGGTTTCAAGGTCTGGTTTTTTTTTTACTTTCCTTCACTCCCCCCAATTTAAATCTGTATTCAAGACAATAAAACTGAAGTAAATGAGACTCACATAAAAAACATGTGTGTTCAGAATGTGTTTGAAAAGAAAGGCCAACAAAACTGTCCTCTAAAACATAACAGGATGTCTTTTGCTTTTGATTTACAGTGCCTGCAGGGGAAACAGGATAATCTAATGGCCTGAATATGGGAGATCTTACACTGCAGTGTTACCCTGGTCAGACTCTGAAACAGTGCTTAGCAGTGGAAATCTCAGGGTATCAATATGAAATACTGAAGTCCAATTATACTTCTGCTTGTACACTTTCCCCTCTCTGGCCATTTCAGCTTCTGTTATGAAATAATAACTTACAACAGCGCAAAGCTGAATTTCAGCAGTGAATTATATCCCTGGCCTCTAAATTTAATTGCGTAGTACTGCAACTAACCCGCTATCCATCTTGGTCCCTGGAATTCTTTCTGCCTCTTTTCTTCTGCTTCTATACCATTCATTCGAGACCTTTAGAAAACACAAAATAGGTGCCCAGAAAGAAGGTGAATTGTGAAGGGAACTTTTTAACTTCTTACCTGGCACCAATTCTTGGCAGTCTTTAACTAAAAAGGCAGGTAGAGTTCAGCAGCAGTGGGGTCAGGATGAAGTGCTGCGGGCCCTGGATGTTTTCCTGCAGCGCTGGGTACACCTGGGGTCAGGAGGACAATTTACGAGCGCCATTTAGGATTCAATCCAGCCGGCCAGGTGCTGTACAGGAGGTCCTTTTTCCACCCTGTAGTGCCTGAAAAATGGAGCTGGGGTAGATGTCAGATCAGGGCTCTGATTCAGCACAGCAGACCTGGTGTTCCTGACACCGCTGTTCTGATGAGCTGAAGGTTTCACAGCAAGATGTTGATGGCTGAGCAAACCATTAATAGCAAAAGCAAAAAAGATATCCTGCAGTTATCATAAATACAATATGATTGTGTTTTTAGGACAGTTACTCATGTTCGTTTCAAAATCATCTTAAGGCCGTTTTATAGGTTGGGGAAATAAGCTGTAACATGAAAAAGCGTAAAATATTCATTAATGCTGTAATGATTTATATCAAAACATTATGGGGTAGCACACTTTGCCTCGGTACAGTTCCTCAATGAATGTTTTTCTAATTTCCATAAGTAATTGACCTCTCATTAGTGACTCATTAGAAAAATTGAGGTGATGTGACAAAAGCAAACCCACTGCGACAGAACCTCTGCATGTGAATAAATCATTGAAAACTCTAATGGATTTGAAATGAAGGACCACAAGAACCTTGCTTTCTCTGACTGAAAAAGAATTTACATCTGTGAAGTGAAACACTTTTCTCTGAAAAAAAAAATATATATATATCTATCTATATATATATGTATGTCTCCTTAAATCCATACTTTGGCTCATGGCTTATTTTCAAACACTGAACACTTGCATGTAGCTTCATAGGAAAAAGAATTAGCCAAAAAATTCAGATACATCTGTAAGTGGAAGTCTATGGAAGGTCCTGGTACACCTATAGACACTGAGGTTGGGAAAATGGAGTACAAATTTTGGAACGTGGACTAAATACAAGACTTAATTTTGGAAGGAAAAAACCATCAACTGTTTCTTCTTCCGATTCCATCCTAGAAGTAGATACCTTCCAGAAAAGGCATGGGGCTGAATCCTTGTCTGTGAGCAGTTGTATCAGAGGGGAGGGGTCTGCCTTGTCCTTTTTATATCCACTGTGTTAACCAACACAGGAATGTTAACAAGCCCAAGTAATAGATTTTGCACATATTGACGTATTAACTTAATAACCTTATATATCTGTCTTTTTAGAGATCAATAAATCAATTTTGAGCTAGTTCTTCATCACTGCAATATGGTGAAAAGTGAAGCTGATATTTAATGTAGTTTTATGAGTCCTGGATGCTACTGGACAAATCCAGAAAAAATCCATTTCTTTTTTAATATGTCCCTTAAAGTCTTGATGCCCATCTGAAACTTATTTGAAAGTAACTGGATTTATGGGTTCCAAGTTAACGTTTCATTACGAAGTTACCTGAGTATGAGAAAGGAAAAAAAAATCACTGTCTGAAAGTTTTGTACAGCGGAGAAGAGCTGAACTGATGAACCTCCCTGACCTTATGCAATGCTGGCTAAGAAGCTGCAGGTCTAAAAGGTGAATAAAAGCAGTGGAGTAATATTGTAAAAGAATGGGAAAAGCTACTGGTTTAGACCTGCCTTGGGAAAAAGGCCGCTGAGAATCTCATTTTTCCTCATTTGGGAAGTGTATCTGTTGTCTGGCTACCCTTCTTACAGGGGTTTTTTAAAATTTTTGTTCCTTAATTCTCCTGCAATGGGCCATTGCATGGCACTGCTTCAGTATGGGTGAATATCGCTCTTGTTTTGCCAGCTAAACTGTAGAAGAAAGGAAGCACAGGAGTGATCGTGAGAAATTTCCTATTAAGGAGGAAAAATGTATTTTTAAAGGCTCACTCAGAAAAATCAGACTGCTTAGCTTTCCATGACATTTAAAAAGAAAATATCGAAAAGAGATGGTGGACAAACAGTGAAGTTTCGCAGCGTATTGATTGTTTCATGCCATGGGACTCTAGCAAGTGATTAGTTTTGTGACGATGCTCCCGTGTCTTTTTTTTTTCTTGTGTTGTTGCAGGAACCGTGGTTGCACAGTCAAGTCCTGATTGTTTCAATCCAAATTTACAGACAAATCTGATCTCTAGTGCCTTTTAGCACCAGAGAGCTCCTCTTCCTGGAGCCGTGACTGAACTGATAGGATACTGATAGGAAGCCAAACATGGTACAACAGCAGAAAGCTGAGACTGGATTATGCAAAGATCTGTCTCATGTCCAAGTAGGATTGCCAGAGCTGCTACAGAAATGGAGCTTTTAAACTCCTGGAGAGCCTTTATGTCAGAATAAACCACCCTCATCGAGTTTATCACTGCATTTCTCTGCACAGCACTGTCTGCTCCTTAGAGCCCACCCTTTCCCCCACAGTTACACGCTCCTACACCACCAGGATGTCAGATGGGGCAGAATTTCTTTGGGATTTAGGAACACATTTGGATTTCAGCCAGGCGTGAAAGATATACATACTTCCTCTTATACCCACGCACGTACTCAATATATTCCTTTACATATGGAATCCGAATCAGTAATACTAAAAGCCTGAAGTTGAAGGAAGGACAAATACATTTATAGCTGTGTTCCTAAAAAAGGTTTATTTTTTTAAAAAAAATCATTTATTCAGTCATTTTGTGGGAGTGACACACTTGATCCGTTGCAAGGTGGAAATAACACGCAGAGAGGTAATTCTCTCTGTATAGAGTGACTTTCAAGAAGTCCTAGTCCTAGGCTTAAAATTTATAATTTAGCTGAACTAGTTAAAAACACTTCCTTTCCTTCCCTTGAAGTGTAAGGGAAAGGCTCACCTGGGGCAAATGTATGTATTTTGCAATATTTTGGGGGTGCCCCTGCACTGCCTGTCAGGGGGACTGAGGTTACCTAAGACTGGCTGTATCTCACTGCTTTATGCTGAAAGCTGCTAATGGGAAAAAGAGAGTGTTATGATTAGGGGCCCACACACAATTTCCAAACCTGCAATATCAGATCAGTATTCCCTGGGGCAAGGAAAGCTGTAGATATTCAGGAACCCACCAGATTAGCTAGGAAGGGCATCCTTAATGACACCAGCAGACGAAAACAGCTAGTTTTTTTTTTTTGTTGCAGCATGCTTTTGGTTGTTGTGTGCAAAGTGGTTTAATATCACCTTAATCTCAGCTTGCCATGTGAAAAATGACCCTGTCAATTTGACACAGAAGTGGAATATTGAGAAGTGGAACATTTTGTCTAATGGGGAAGAGCTGACAAAGACAGACTGAATAACACTTAATTGGATAAAACTGACTTGATTGTGAATTCCAAACAAAATTAAAAATATTACACTAAGATTTATAGGGTTTGTTTTCTGTCTTTTTTTTTTTTCCCGTTGGGGTTTGCTGGGCTTTGCTCGTGTCACCAATATTTCAGTTTAGCAGCTCCATTCCATTCTTTATCGATAAAAGCCAAAGGCTAAATATTGCAAGACATTTGGCAATGCCAGTATAAATGGGACCTCTCAGCAGTGTGCAGCCCAGTTATTGATGTTTTTATTAGCAATCTTTATAAGGGCACATTCTGCTTTCCTTCTCAGTGCTGTTATGTGGAAGTGAGGAAGATGCCTGCTGGAATTAGCTAAGCACAAGCCAGTTTTGATGGAACACATCTCTGTCCCGTGCCCAGCCACAGGGCCGGGGTGTCTCAGCAGTGCCTTTTGCACCTTTGCCCGTCTGTGACTTCTCTGCTGTCCAGAATATGGGAACAAAGCGGAATAATCTTCATCTGCTTCACCCCTTATTTCTCCAGCTGCTTAAAAGAGCTCTCCACAGCCCACTGAGCTCCTGCAAAATGCATTATCGTGTTTCTTCAGGGCAATGCTTCGGTCTGAGGACGCTATAGGGAAATTCTTTGAGAAAATGAATTTCTTAGAATTTTCACAAGCCACCATAAAAAGTTTTATCTGTGTTATTTTTTTCCTCCCGCTCTGCTTTATAAACAAACATGACACTTTATTCTACAAAGTGATTTCTTTCTGAATTATAGAACCACAGAAAAAACATATAAAACCCACAAACCTTATTATTTTTGTATTCTTGAAACTCAAAATTGATTTAAACCAAGTTCAGCCAGCAATATTTCCTCCCCATCTGAGAAACTATATCCTGAGCTTCAGACTAAAGTAAATTTTTAAAGGTATGTTGTAATTATAAACCCTTGAGAAGCAGATTTTGTAACAGGGACACGGGCAAAAAGCTTCCCTGTAGTTACTCTGCCGAGCGCTGATGCGAAGAGGCTGAAAATCCATTCTCCCAAGAAGGAGTTTATTAAAAGACTGCAGTGGTTTTAATGACATTTCTTGTGACACCAAAATTATTTCACGCAGAATCACAGAGCATCTCTGTTTCTGCATTTTTGAAGGTCCAAGGGGGGAATACTGTGGCAGCCTCACAGTGACTGAGGGAAGCAATCCAGAGAGATAAATTTGCTCGGGTGCTCACATCCTCCCATGATGGGAGACGCAAATTAAGGTGTTTAATTAGAACAGCATATAATAATCATCACCAGGAAGGCAGGAGAAGTGTTTGGAAATAGCATACAGGTTTTGAAAACACTCTGGATTCAGCTTTTCCCCTTAAAGTGATGAGTAATGGCTGAAAGGTTGGTGATAACTGAACTCAGAATGAGGGGGTTTGGCTCACATCAGGTGTATTTGGTAACTTGTGTTCTTATTAAAGTCTGTAGAGATCCTGGATTGATTTTCATGCAATATTTCAAGCCAAATGGGTATTTTCAAGCAAAATACATTTCTGATTGGACTGATCATTGTATTATTTATGTCACATCATTTGTGCACATGAATTCAAATCGAATGATGGCAGGGTGCTTGGCCCAGATATATCACACTGTAAGAAATTAAATCTTTCTCCCTTGATCAACCTTAAATTACACTTCTCAGCTATATAGGTATGCAAATACTTTGCAAAGGTGGATAAATAGCTTTATTATCATTTTAGAGGTGTTCAAAGACAAGAATTGTCCCCAAAACACACACTAGCTCAGGGGCAGATGTCTGAACTGCATCATTCCTCATCCCACATCCACTGAAGCCAACAGCAACATTTTCACCTAGAATATCCAGCCTCTGCCAGTAAATTTGCTTGGCTTTCTTCTGATCTCCCTGGGTTTACTCACAGGAGGAAGGGGCTAAAGTCTGACACACGTCCCCAAAAGAGATGTATAGAACAAGTGGTGGCAAGAGCGTTCAGGGAAGGAGGAGAGTTTGGTCAAGCAGGTGGACTGTGGCAGGCTGGTGAATGTGAAATGGCACAGGTTGTGTTACAGCCCTTGAATTCCAGGGATTTTTGGCATTGGCTCTTTGATCAGTCAGACAATGAAGGGGGAAATGGAAAACCACAGAGAGCTCAACTTCACCCACAGTACATGCGAGTAGCCAAAAATAGCTGCACGGATTGAATAGCGGGGCTGGGGAAGTTTTCCAAAGTTTTTCAGGATCTCCAAGGAATTTTTGGCCCATATTCTGAGAGAAAAATCATGTTAGCCTCCCTTTCCCTGAGCCAGTTCTCTCATCCGTGCACAGCTAACCCAGACACGTGGGACTGAACCCAGCTCCTTCTGAAGCCAATGGGAAAGCTCCTGCTGGCTTTGGTGGAAGCAGGACTCATCCCTTTGTGAGACAATCATATTTATATTCAATACCCTGCAACTTAAACTGAGGATTAGCAGAATTAAACTCTCCTAATTTGTATATCTCAGACTGCCAAACCGCAATTAACTTTTGTGCGTTTGAATTAATAGGGAAAATTATTAACCACCCTTTCCTCATGCAATTATCATTTTACACTTCTGGAGAAAATTTCTTCAAAATATGAAAAGTAGCCTGCACCCCTGTGACCTTATCCCTCTTAATATCCTTTAGTTAGTAGAGTAGAAAACAATTTTTCACCCCGCTGCTTCCATGTGCAGGCGGCGCTTTCCCAACGCCGCTCCGTGGGTCCAGTGGCTTTGTGTGGGGCACTCCTCACGGGGGGACAGCACTCAGGGCTTTAAATCCACCCAAGGACAGCACCTGTGTGTGCAGCCCTTGGCAAAGCTTGCATCCAGCTGCTCTGTGTTATTTTTAATCGTGCAAAGTGCAGGATCAGCGTTGTCCCTTTTCTCCCGTGCAAGTCCAAGCAGGACATTCATTTTCCCCCTGGGCGCAGAGCTACAGGTTGGCAGGGCGGGGTAAAGGCAGCCTGATGCAGACAGAGTTTTCTGCCTTGTTTTCTGCCCTTCTCTTGCACGTGCTGGCTGGACTCTGCCCCTACACTGCACTGTGAGGGCCCAGTTGGTTCCCAAAGCTGGCAGAGCATCCGTGCTCCCATGGGTTTTCCTTGTGCTGCTCCACTCCTCCTCCACTCCATCTAGAGGTGGTCATTTCCTCTCAAAAATTTAGTTTCCTTAGAAAAGTACAATCTTAAGCTATTTTTTTATTAAGGGAAGGGGGACATATGCAAGGCCAGATACATTTTAATTGATGTATCCCCCTTTTATAATAAATATGTTTGTAACAACATAATGAAATTGTTGAACAAAAGTTCTTTTCCAGAAGAATAATCTTTAGCTGGTGCAAAATGTCTCGCTGGGATTTTGTCAGGTTTTAATTTCAGTTTGAATAAATAGTGTGAGACACCAGGCTGGAGAAGATAAAGGTGAATTTCATCTGCTTGCAGCTTGTCATAATGGAAATAATAACTACTTGAGCTAAAAACAAGTTTCCAATTAGTTTCTCTAAAATAATATTATCCCCTTTTTTAATAGATACTGCAGCTCATTTTGGAACCTAATTTTGATAATATTTAAACAGTTCTAAAATAGCTATTTCCACCAAAAAAGTGACAAGCACAGATTTTGGCAGCACATGTTGGGAGCCTGTCTATACTGAAAAGCAGTCTTTGCTTTTCTGAGGTGAATCTTAATGAAAAATAGAAAAATCAATTTAAAATATTCTTTAGGATGAAGACATCTTTCCTAAAAGACTTTATTTTAAATGGCTGGATCATGGTCATTAAACAAGACATTCTAAAATTACAAAAAACATTTATTTGGAAAAATACGTAGGCTACTTATTTTGTTATTGTTATTATTTTAAGACTAATTAATGTGCTTTGTGGGAGGTTTCAAGACACAGGAAAAGTGAAATAGCATTGGCTCTTAAATGCAGCTGAAATTGGCTGATTTATATATAACCCTAAATTCAGAAAGCAACAATAACATGGCTCAGGAAAAAGTAATCTCAGGTTAATGTGAGGATTCTTTGCAGGGACGCAACAGGACTGTATTCTGTCCAGTCCCACCCTGGGATCTGTGGGCCATTTGTCACCTTAAATGCCAGCAAAGTGGAAATAAATGGACTTTTACTATTTAGGAGGGGTTTTTTTTACACAAGAAGAAAACAAAACCCAAGCTCTGGTATCCAATGCAATGTACAGAACTCACAGAGAAACCATTCCTGCAGTGGCATGGTTGGCTTTGGATCTTACCTGGCACTCCAGACCCCTCTAGAGCTTCCATCTGTGCTGTTGGCTGAGCAAACACATCCCAGCAAACCTGTAAGGTTTGTCCTGGATCTACCTGGCCACACCTTTTCCCCCAAACACCTCTGACCTTCCCTCCTCATTGCACCTGCACCTCCCAAGAGCCAAGCCCAGCACTGAGGTGAGGTTTTAAAGACCCTCAGAAGAAGAGCAGTTTGGTCAGAACCACATCAGCTGTGGGGCTCACCAAGGGCTTTCAGCTGCTTCATGCCACGGGGATAAGGCACATGCCATGGCATTGGCTGTTTAAATTAGCATATCACAGCACTGCCTTGTTAGTTCTGACTAATGCACAGTCGGGGTGGTTGTTTTTGTCCCCACAGCATTTGACAACAGCACTGACAGTGTCACAAGCATGGCCTGAGATGTGGCCCTCTGTGAAGGAAGCCAAGATGTGCGGCCCTGGTGATTTATCCATCCCTGCCTAAGCAAAGAAAATAAATTTCACCAAAAAAGTTTTCCCAGAAGGACACAGAATTTCAAAGACTTGGTATGACAAGACAGCATGAAGTGAAACAGCTATGTTAAAACCCCCACATCTAATTTAAAAACTGAATTTCATAATGCATAAACCTCTCATCATCACATGTACATATGTGTGCAAAACTGTGGGGGAACAGATTTGGGAGACACTGATAGTTCCAGGGATGTTTTTCTAAGTGTTGACATTTTGCAGCGTGTTTTAGCTGTAGTTATGGAGCTGCATGGAGAGACTACTGGAAAATTCTCTCGTGATGAAACAATGAAAGACTGGACAAATAACCAGTATCTGTTTTTGATGAATGTGGCTGTCAAACTGGCTTGGGTGAGGGTCCTTCTAACCCATTGTGTTGTCTCTGCCAGCAGCTGACGGAAAATACTGTGGATGAAAGTGTAAAGTTCATGCAGGAAGCAACTGTGAAAGGATTCACCCTTCACACTGGCTTTCAGTCTTCTTTTTTTTGTAAATTCTTGCTACCCATGTTTAATATCACTAAATGATTTCAGCGAGTAAACCTCAGGCTTCTGGTATGACATGGTGCTAACAAGAGACTCTTTCAACTTTTGTGATGATACAAGAAAAGTCTGTCATAAACTGCCATCAAAGAGCTGCTTGTTAACACCCAGGCTGGTGTTTGCCCATAAAGTCGTTCAAACAATTCTGAAATAAAACATTTGCAAACATCATGTGCTATTTGCAGATGCAGATCTCTGACAATGCCTCACTGCCACACAAATTGTAATGAATAATTAGATCAGCACAGGTAATTTTCAATGAAAACAGGTTAACAAAACAGTAGCAGAGCAGGGCAGAAGTTGGAGGTAGCAGTTGCTCTTTATGTAACATGCAAAATATCCCAGTTCACCTGGAGGAAAAAAACTCATTTGCATGTGCTTCCTGCTCTGTTGTAAAAGGAAAAGACATTATATCTGTGATTTACAGAACTATGGTTTACACAAATGAAAATATGGCGCTGATCTGGCCAACCTGAGCATGGTAATTTTTGCGGTGAAATGCAGAAGATTTTTGTGAAATCCCCTCTGAGATGCCCAGTCACTCATAGCTCAGCCAGGCCTTGACCATCTGTAGCTGGGTTCATTTTTACTGCCTGAGTAAATGGACATTGGAGGGGAATTCCATGACGAAGTTAGCAGAAACTGATGTCAAATGGTGTTGCAAGGGGCACTCACGACTGTATGGAGGCTTTTGACACCTAATCAGCTCCTTAATCACACACCTGAGCTTCTTCCATGGAAATACAATGGGACCAAACTCAGCAAGAGCAGCAGCCTTCCCAGATGGGATTAGCTCATAGGTGTGGCATGCTGAAATCTCACCTTGCCCAGCAGAAAAAGAAGGCTTTGTTTTAGAGACCTGTGTGTTAGTCAGTGCAAGGTAAAAGGAATCTGTTACTCGAGAGCTGGAATATGAAGTTTATATTCCATGAAAACTGTCTCATGAAACTGTGCATTAAATGGGTTCTTAGAAATGTGCAGCCCAATAAATAAACCCAGTAATTCTACCCGTGCAATAAGAAAACGAGTCAGTAAAGGTGTGGAAAAATGAGGGGATGACAGGGAAGCTTCATCACTGTTATGCTGAGGGTGTTCCCAATTTGGGCAGGGAAGGGAGCTGTCATTTTTTCAGGCTTGCAAGTAGAAATCATTGGCTGGAGAGACAGCAAAACTTATGCTTGATGAAATGGAAACTTAATACCAGCATAAACAGAGCCACTCAAAAATAATGAAATGAACTTTTAAAAGGCTTTATCACACTCCGGGTTCAGCCCCAGCAGCTGGATTTACATAACTGCAGAGAAGAAGCCGCAGAGGTGGAAGCTAAACAAGTTCTGTTAGAGATGGGAGTGCAGAGCCAAAGGGGTCCCAGGAGAGCGATAGCAAATTCAGAGTTGCTGAATGTTTCAGGATAATCCTTGAGGATTTTGAGTTTCTCTCAGTCCCTTCCATGCAGAAAGAAAAGAGTTAATAAATATTGTCAGCGCCTGGGGAATTGTTCACAAGGGATCTTTTGGAAGAGTAATCTTCATATTTAGAAGTATTTTCTCATTATGGGTAATAGGATGATGAACTGAGAAATGATCTCAGCCACTTATGATTCTAAAAGCCCCTAGCCTGAATAATCTATGCTGATTTAGAGATAATGGCATCAAAGGCAGAACTCATTTAGCACAATGTCCATTTACTTACTCCGAAGACTTTTACTATCCCGCACCTATTTTATGGACACTTATAAAAAGTTGATAATGATATTAAAAGAAAAATGTAATCAAAACAAAAATGTCAGTGTGTGCTGAGAACTGCCCTGTTCCAGCCTGTATTATGGACCTGCCGAAACCGCTCCTCATGAAGAGCAATACAAATGCTGAGAGAGAGAAAAAATAGAGAGCGCTCGCACTGTGGTGGGTCACAGCCTCCTTCAGGCATCCACCTGCTCCAGCGTGGGGTTCTCCAGGGTCTGCAGGTGGATTTCTGCTCCCCCATGGGCCTCCAGGGCTGCAGGGGCACAGCTGCCTCACCGTGGGCTGCACCACGGGCTGCAGGGGAATCTCTGCTCCAGTGGCTGGAGCACCTTTTCCTCGTCCTCCTTCACTGATCTCAGTGTCTGCAGGGCTGTTTCACTCACAAATTCTCATTCCTTTCTTCAGCTGCTGTTGCACAACAGCTTTTCCCCCTGCTTAAATCCGTTATCCCAGAGTTGCTCCCAACCATCCCTCAGCCTTGGCCAGTGGCGGGTCCGTCCTGGCTGGAGCTGGCTCTGTGGGACACAGGAGGAGCTTCTGGCAGCTTCTCCCAGAAGTCACCCTTGCTGCACCACCTGCTACCAGAACCTTGCCATGCAAACCCAGTACTGTACTCATTAAAATTTATAAACCTATAAAACTGATGGAGAGGATGGTTTTGTGTGCTGGACGCTGCAGCAGCGCTTTGAGGATGACAGTCACAGCCTCAGGCCAGCAAGGGCATTTGCTGCTGGGCTTCCCTTTGGTGGGGAAATCTTGATTCCTCTGCTGCACCAGCTTAGACTTTTGGAGGCAGAAGTCCTCTTGGATCACCTCTCTGTGCAGATTCCAGAAGTGGTCTCTGCAGCAGGCTGTGCGTTCTCCTGCAGCACACGTTAGCCCACCAGCCCAGGCAGCTGTGCCTAATTGCTCAGGATCGCAGCCAACACTTTCCCCATTTTGCTTCCAAGTCCTCATGACTGTAACATCTTATTTTCAGCGAGGGTGTTTTCCCACGCATGGGACAGCAAATGTTCAGGCTGACCCGAGGATCTCTTTTTCCCTACATTTTTTGGGTTCTCTCCTCCTCAAAAGGTGATGATGAGTTCTTTCAAATGCCAATTAGATTAATTAATAATTAATATTTCACTTTGTTTTTCTCAGGTCACAGAGCTCTTACTTGCACACGTCTCTGGTTTTAGGCAGTTTTTGTACCTCCCGAGGTGATCCCTGCAGGGGTTTCTGAGAGACTGCGTCATCCTGGGTGATTTGGGCTCAGGCATTTGGACAGTGGAGTCAACATTTCCAGCACTGCAGTAACAGAGGATGAGGGTTGGACAAGTGTTTGGCTCAAGGCAGGAGGATATTAAGAAATAGAGGAGACTGTGATTCGTGTCTCTGCATGTTTTAGGATGGAGCTGATGACAGAGCTGAGCCAGGACAATGCTGGTTGCCTCTCAAATGGGGCACTCCTCATCCCTTCTCTCCTACCCTCCCAAATGCACACTCCCAGTGGAAATCTTAATTTTTGACATCACGCTTGTAAAATGCTATTTTCCCTTCTAACCGGTTCTTTCAGTGGGGATTTTTGGTGTATTTCTTTCCTCTAACCAACCCTTCTGTCGTACAAACACAGCCTGACCCTCGCAGATCAGAGGTGAAGCAAGCTGGTGGTGTGGTGTGTGTATGAGCAGCTGTCCACCTCCCCCTCACCTCATACCCTGAAGGTTCTGCATTCTTCCATTTCATCCTTCCCTCTGCTGTTTCCTCTTGTGCTGAGACCTTCTGCAGTTGGATTCCTGTTTGATTGTGTAATAAACCCATGAATTATTAACAGTATATAAAATATTGACAAACTGTTCTCTGAGGGAGAACAGCTTTAAAGTATTGATTGTGAATCTGGAGAATTATAATTAGTTTCTGCATAAGAGATAATTAAGTTATTATTGTTTCTCTTTTCTCTAATATAGTGATGGATAGAAGGCATTTATACTAAACTGTATGTAATCTTATTAAAATTAAGGCAATAGGTTTATGAGCACTCAAGATAATGGGAAAATAAAGCATGATGGGGAAGCGTTTACAATTCCAAAGGGCTCGGTTGGCAACATCCTCTTGTTGTGGAAAGAAATAATTTCAGGTTTGCTCGGAGGAAACTCCTGGGCACAGAGATGTGATTGACTTCAGCAGAGTCAGAATCTCATTTTCATTTGGTTTTAGCGGAAATCAAACCAGCACCGCAGTGCTTTGTGTGCTTGTGAGCATTTTGAACCCAGGGGCTGACTTCGGTCAAATTTGGCTGAGGGGGACACACTTAGACATATTTAGTTTCTGCAGTTTTTATACCAGCTTGCTGGCAAAGCCTTTGAAGTGTTAGTTTAGCTCTCATTGGGCATCAGAAAACTCAGGCCGGAGCTCAATTTCCAGACAACATGACACTGGTAACGAGTTTTTATGGATTCTGCTGCTCCAAAGTGATTTGTGCATCCTTTAAGTTAGATGCTTTTGCCACGAGGCTATGCCTTATGGAAACCTAATTTTATTCCATGGATTACAGTACAGGCAGAGTGTTCCCAGGCAGAACTGGGCAGCAGGGAGCCATCCTGCCAGCCTTAGTGTGCCTTCCAGTGCTGTGCTGTGCAGCCCTTGGCTCTATTCCCTCCGCAGTAAACAGGGAGAGAGGTTTTCTTCCACGGTGCAATTCATCCGAGCACGTTTGGGAAGAGAAAAATCCCTGTAGGCATTTAAAGTTAGGCAGGGTGAATCCCATGCTCGGAGTGTGGTGTTGCAGTGGAGCCAGTATAAATGTCAGGACTGAGAAGCTCTGGGCTCTGCCAGAGGAGAGTGGCCTTCAGTGGATCCCTGCCTCCTCCTGCTGCCTCTGCCTCCTCCTCTGCTGCTTGCAAGGAAAGGAGGTGCTCCAATGATGTGCAGCATGTCCAATCCAAGAACTGGGTGAGAGCAAAAATAACAGTTCCTGGGACATATTCGCTCAAAGACTGAGGTTCTCCTGTTTAAAAACATATTATTTATTCATGGGAAGTCCCTTCTCAGGCTGGTGTGTGGAGAGAAAATAAGGTAGAAAGAGAATTTAGGAAGATGATCTTCCACCCCCGTGCACCAGGGCAGGATCAGCAGTTGCAGAAACCTTCTTCATTAGACCATTTGTTCCTCACCCCCTCAGCGGTGGAGGTTCCCAACCTCTCCTCAATCATGAATTTCATGAATTATCCTTATGATTACATTTCCTAATGTATAACCTTTTACAGCCAGGAACCTCAAGCAAAGAGAAATGTTGGACAAGTTAAATTCACCGAGTGAATTAGTGCTTCAGTCTGTCTTATGAGAAAGCCCCAAAACTGTATAACATACCCGGATACCAGCAGCATCACTTTGGACTATGCTTGAAAATCCTGAAACTTTTGTATATTTTCAGTTGCTTCTCATCATTTGAGGTTATGAACCTCTTGGAATTTCTGTTTTCTTGCACAGCATCATTGGATGATTCTCACTACCAAAGAAGGCCTAAAGGCAGAGCTGAAGTGACTGCCTTCAAGACTCACTTTTATCCCCAGAAACAGAAAGGAATCTGAGACAGCACCAGGCAGACAGCACTGCCCTGGCCCTGGCCCGGCGCTGGGTGCAGAGGCTGCAGCTTGGCTTTGCTGAATGGCCACTTTCCAATGCCTCTCACCCCAGCAGCTTGTCCAGCTCCATCCAGCAGCTGCCTGACCTGCTCCCCTGCTGGGCTGGAGCCAGGAACCAGCTCAAATAGCTGCTTTTAACAGCTCCTCATCTCCCAGCTTTCCTGTGGCAGCTGGTGGGGGCAACTCGCCTTGTTAGACTTCTGCAATCGGAAGGAGCTGCACTGCCAAAGCCGTGTGGGTGACAAAGCCACGTTCAACCAATGCTGTCCAAGGTGGAAATTTAACCCAAAGAAATACTGCATTAAAGAAGCTGTGAATAGAAGCATGCAAGGAATTTATTTGCAGACCTCAAGAACTGTGTTGAGCAACTCATGGAACACGTGAACTCTATGAGGGAACGTGCTGTTAGAATTTCCACCAAGTTTGTTACAGCCAACTCTTAAATCCCACCTTCTAGGCCAAATCCACTCCAGATCTCTGGTATCTATGTGCTAATGGCAAACAAGGCTTGGATCTGGGTGTTGCTAATGCAAGAGGAGTCTGGGGGAGCGGCTGAGCGATGAACATCTCCCGAATTGTGAAATGAAGTTGAAAGTGCAGCTGTCGGTCGGGAAAGCGGACGCGACAGCGCTCCCTTAGACTTTAATAGGCTTGTGTGGCTGCTTTCATGATTTAACATTTGTTTGATAGTCTCCCTCTCTCTTTTGCTTCCGTATGGAGATATGAGCATCCTCGCAGAGGGCACCGGTCCTGAGCAATCACTGTCTGCCTACGGAACAGATTAAAACGCCTCCCCAGCCCTGCGAACAAAATAGGGCACCTAATTGAAAGCCACGCCACGAGTGCTTCTCCATCCCCCTCCCTCCCCAGCACTACATCTTCATCACGTCTTTTGTCTGCTCTACATCAGATGCACCTTTCTTGCTTGCTCTGAATGAAAACAATCCCTGCCTCCCTGCAGCGAGGATGACAGCCTCTTCCCCGAGCGCGAGCGCTAAATGAGAGCCGCGCTCGCTCTGTGTACTTTTGGAGGCAGGGATATTTCGAGGGACTAAATTAATCCCTCACATTTTCAAAGTGCGTGGCACAGATTTGAACTTCAGCTCCCACAGCGGTTGAAGCAAAGGAGAGGAGATGGGGTCCCCTGGGTTTAATTCCCACCGAGCCCCGGCGTGACGAGCACAGCTCGGCTCTGATGTGTTCAGCACTGCTGGCAGGGGTGGCAGATGTCCGTCCTGTGGGATCTGTCCTCCCACTTTCACTTTGGGAAAAGCCTTTCCCCAGTCCCCCCGCTGAAACATCCAAGCTGTTGGGAAAAGGGGCTACAGGGGAGAAGGAAGAACTGTGCAATATGACAGTTCAGGGGCACACACTGGCTCTCGCTCCTCCAAAATGTGTCGTGTAGGCAAAGCGTGCAGCTGTGCAGGGTTGGGAACGGCCTCTTGGTGCTCCTGCCTTCGAGCCAGCAGCATTTATGGGCTCAAAAGACAGAAGAGGCAGGGGCTGCCTTGGCTCTGGGAGAGCAGCAGCCAAGAGAGACATGACTGCAAAAAGCAGCTGTGTCCTGGCTTTGCCAGGCGGTAGGTGCCTGTATGGAGGCCAGGAGTGAGCTGGAGAGCCACTGGTTCAGGGGGCAGGGCTTGCCAGGACGCCTCTTACGCAGGCTCTGTTTGCAGATGTGCCAGCCTGGCTCCCTGCCACGAGCAGAGCCCGCAGCCCTCACCCACGGTTCGGTGCCATCAGGGGCATGTGGTGACCCAGCTCAAACACCATCCCCAGGGAGAATCTGGGTTTAGAGTTTCTTCCCGGCTTTGCTTTCTCCGCCAGCTTTTTCTTGCAAGACATTCCCTGCCCCTTCTTTCACAGCAAAGAAATGGCAGTGTTCTGGCCATATAATTAGACCAAGAAATTCCAGCTCCCCACTCCCAAATGGGCTGAGGGTATTGAATCTACTGAAAATCAATGTCCCCTATCAGCTGCAAAATTGTTGTTGCATGAGGAAAGTCACGCACAGCTGCTGGTTTTGATGAGTCCCTCGTACCTGGCTGTTCACCTGCTGGGCTCAGCTTCTCACGGAGGGGGGAACGGTTTTATCCAAAACTGAGGTGAGAGCACCGAGTGCTTGTTCAGAGGAGGTTACCTTGGAAAAGAGAGGGAGAACCTTCCTCTCCAAAGACAAAGAGGGAATTTTTGATCCCACAAAGACTTCTCCCCAGGCTGTCACAACAAGCGGCTTCTAACCGAGGTTGCCCTCGCAGAGCGCGAAGTCTCTCAACAGCAAAAAGGCAGAGATGTGCTGCTTCAGGACAGCTGCTATTTGAAGGCAACGAGCAACTGCGTGTCTTGCTGTGTTTTTCCCAGTCTGGATCCAAGTAGGGTTTCATCTGTGTCTGCAGGCAGAGGACACCCTTGAACAGAAGCCCTTGGATCCCACAGTGCTGCACGATGTGCCTCAGATCATTAGGAAGCCCCCCAGCTCTCACTCGAATTGCAGTTGTCTCTCTGGGTGTGAGTGATGTGAATCACTGGTGTTTTCCCAAGGCTACAATGTGCAAGGGGTACACGTACTCACTTTAATTTCAGAATTGAAATTCCAGTGTGTCACTCACCCCTTGGACCAGAAAAAAATTGTCCCTGTTGTGGAAGGGGTTGTTCATACCAACTTTGCAACGTTGGTATGAACAAGGTCTCGGCCACACTTTGTTTAGTCACGTTATAGAAATGAATAGTTTCCCATCTTCCTTTTCAAAGATACACAGATGCATTTGCCTTGATGCTGTAAAGCCAGAGCTCAGTTAATCACTGTGCCTAACAAATAATGCATTTTGGATGGGCTGATTTTTATCAGATTACTCACCTCATGGAGCTTTACCATGTCTAAATTCCTTAAAAAAACCCTCCCATACCCTTCCTTAAAGCAGGATTCAACAGCCACAGTTACCACCTGCGTTTTACCACGAGTTCTTTTTCCTCTCTTCTTTTCGAATGTTTGACACAACTGGGCAGAGTCAACTTCCCATTTTCTCCGTGTGTGACATTGCTCAGTGGCAGCTGCTGAAAGAAAAGCCCCATCATAATCAGTGTGTTTTGCCTGTAGCACAAGGCATTTCAGCAACATTGAAAAGCTGAAAGGAAATAGGAGATAAGTTGGAAATCATGAGCTGAAATGCGCATTTCCATTTTAGAGATTAAATTAGAAAAATGTATTATTGTGAATTTAAAACAGCATCATCAGCCAGCTTGACAGCTCATCTGGGCTCGTGCTGGGTTGTTATTGAGGGAACTTGGGCTAACATCCAGCCTCAGGATGCTGATCTCTCTGGTGTTCAAAGGCTGGATGGAGCTTTGGGGCGGTGCTGCTCGGTAGGGAGCAGAAGAGGTTTCTGCTGGAGTCAGAAGCTGCTGACTGAAGCACTTTGTGGACTCAGTGACCTGCCAGCAGCACCACGGTAAAGTGCTGCTGACCCATCAATGGCGAGGAGGAAAAGGGACATAATGGGGAAAAATTTGCGCAGCTGGAAGAACTGAGATCAAATAAAACAGTCCCGTAGAGAATGTAACAGGCAGGTAAATGAACAGCCATTTCCTGGCCACCAGGAGCATTGCAGTCCCACTGCACAGGTGACCCAGCTGCAGTTGCATGGGTTTGGATGACATTCAGACCATCCCCGAGGGACAGGAAGAAAACTGGAGGATATTTCCAATACCTCAGCTGATGTATCTTCAGAATCAAACCAGGGATCAAACCCAGGACTCCCTGTGGAACATGTGCACCCCTGCAGGAGGTTGGGAACTCTCTCATCTGTGCTCCTGGCTTTGTTCCTTTGGTGGCCCCAAGGCAGGGGCACAGCCCTAAAAAAACAGCTCTAGAAAGTAGAAAGGAAACATTCTATGTCCCATCCTGCTAGTGGCAAAAATTAGGAGTGAATCTGTTCCTTGTTGTCCTTGTAGGCTGTTCCACTGCCCATATTCCTGCCCAGCAGGAATTCCCTATGTTTTCCTCCTTTCGACCATTTTCTCCATGTAGACACTGGGGTAGGTGAATAGACTGCTGTGTGATACCAAGCTCAACCCCTCTTTTTGGTGAAAGAAGAAGAAGAAAAGATGCAGAAAAGCTCTCTTGCGAACCAGATTAGAGAGATGTGTGCATTTCATCATCTCTGAAATGTGGTAAAAGGTCTGACCGTGACTGATTGGGCATCTCTTCTGTGCAATGCTGTTTCCCTGGACCTTTTGAGATGCTCAGTGTTCATGTGGAGAGCTGAAAGTCCTCGGGAAAAGTTAAATTCTGCATTAATTAAACAATAAAGCTGCAAAGCTGTGTAAAGAAGGAAGGTGACACCTTCAAAGGCAGCGGAAGCCTCAGATTGAGAGGTTGGAAGCACAATTTATTTACCATGGCTCAACAAGTTGTTACAGTGCACCAGCAGGAAGAGCTGAGCCAGCCACACTCTTTGGCTACTGCGTGTGTAAGGCAAAATATGTGAGCTGAAACTTCTCATGTCTCAGAGTCCTTTCCTCCGAGCAGAGAATTAACGCACGCAGGATATCAAAATAACTTCTAGAAGTTGAGCCAGAACAAAGAAGTGTTACCCAGGGAAGAAGCTGCTTCACAGCTTTTTTGGAATGAGATCTGCTCTTCAAGATGGTTTAATGAAGAGGGAAAGGCAGGAGATGTCAGCAGGCTGTGCATATGGAATAGGGTTAGTTGTCTTGAGAGAAATTAAAAATAGGTAGATTATTGTGCCAATTTTTCCTGTCTTCTGTCATAAATGGTCTCAATATCTAGCAGGGAACTGGAGGAGCAAAGCAGCCCAAAATTTGCAGCAGGGTCACTGAGTGAAAGCCACACTGAAGATCTGAACCTCTGACCACTGGCAGGGACCAGAGCCTGGGCAGAGAACAGGCAGGGTTCAGGTTTCATTTCTCTCTTCAAACACAGCTGAAGGAAATCCTTTCTCCTTTAGCAGCAAGACTTTGGCTCTGCAGTACAGAGCCATGAGCAGTGCCGTTCCTGTCCCTGCAGGCCTGCTGGTGGCACCTGGCGACACGTCACAGGGGGAGCGTGGCACCTGCCAGGTACATAATGCTGAAACAGGCAGAGGTGCTGGTGAGGCGTCTGTGCAGGATGCAGGGTCACACACCAGCTCCTTGGCAATAAAATGAGGTTCAGCTCTCACAGAAGAGTCGAGTAGAATGTGAGATTCATGTGTGGTGTGAAGAAAGATGCTTCTGTCTGAATGGAAGTCTGCAGTGCTATGAGGTCGTTGCCACAGCCAGAGAGGGGAATGCATTTCCACAGACTTTCCTGTTGAGAGCTCATTCTGTTTTTATTTCACCAAAATAAAATAAAATCTCACCAAAGCCAGTGTCCAGACTTGCTATGGTGACAGTTTTAAAAGAAGTTGTGATGCTATATTGGCATGAACAGCTGAATTGTGGCTTTTCACAACCAGTAGGAAAAGTCACTGAAGGTCTTTTCTCATCAAGAAAATACATGGAAAATCCACAGAATGTTCAATCAGCAGCAAGACCCACAGAAAGAATCCTGTAGGAGAAGATTCTGGGCTTGCCAGGCTTTTGGTTGGGAGCCTGTGTTGTCTGGCTCCATCACCAAACGTGAGCACAGACTGCTGGGGTTTGGGACTTTACAGCTGGAAAATATCAGCAATTCCTGCCCAGGACACGTGCTTTTGGGCACAGTTGGAATCAAGAGCACAGGGGAAGTGGAGCTTAGATGAACTTTTCTCCTGTATCAGAATAAACACACAGTTTGCATTAATTTGTGCTGATCTCTGCATGTCTCCATTCTATGGTTGTGTACATCTATAATTATTTCTATATAAACGAATGAAGGGACATTTCTCTCAGAACTGCACATTGCCATCAAGATGAGCTTGGCTGGAACCACCCACACAGCCCAGAAATGTTTTCTCCTGTCAGCTGTCTCCTGAGTGAAACCAGCACTCCATCTTTGGACGTGCTGATCCAAGTTGGGGGTCTGGCATTCGAAGAAGAGAAGATTAAAGCAAGAGGTTGGCGTACGGGCTGGATTTCACCAATCCTGTTGCTCTAGAATGGGGAATCTGGTCGCTGCCATCCTCTCTGGTGGGCTGTAGAGAGAGGCAGCACGAGGAGAGGGATAAGGTCTGGCACCAGCTCATGCTGCGCACACCAGGTGTCCAGCATGGCCCTTCTTGCAGGAGCTCCCACAGACTAATTACAGCTGTCATCTGATTGATTTTTTCCTTTGATTTCATACTTTTCCAGTAGTGCTTTCAAGATTATAAAGCCCCCTGGCTCTTCGACTTTCCCGTTTCAGGTGCATCCTGGGCTGTATTCAAAACTATGAGACAATCCCCAAAGCTTGAACGTGAGCCAGACTCTCTCTTTCCCCAACTGGCAGGCTGCAAGGAAAGCAATGAACATATTTTTCACAGTTATGCATCTTGCATCTGACTCAGGTTGTTGTTATTATGCAGTAAGTGTTTCAGCCTGAACATTAAAGAAAAGAAAAAATGTTCAGGTCCTAAGGGGGGAACAAAATCCACTAATCCAACATAGGCTTTATTTGCTTGTTGACTACCAACTGATGTTGAGAACGGCGGGACTCCCAGAGCTTCAAACAAGATTAGAGAGTAGGAAATAGGACATTTATTTCCACTCAGATACTTATTTAAGTCTTCATTCTAGCTACACTGCTAGGTATTTGGACATCTGGCAAAAATGCTTGGCAACGCCCAGGTTCTGAAAATGTTGTTAATCTTTAAAATCAATATTACACTTAGGAAATTGCTCGCCTACCTGCATGTTTGTGAGAGCTAATTCGTCCAGATGCCATTTCTAAAGTCATTAATTATGCAGGAAAAGGCATTACTATATCACTCTTGGACAACTTATACCCCCCTATAACCATTAATGTATAAAATACATTATTGCTATTTATTCATATCAATTGGAACATTTAAAAAACGTCTGCACATGATTTGCATAACTGGGACCCAAGTGCTGATTAAAAGGTACGTGGACACACCAAGCTCATTGTGTGAGAGGATGTTGGGCATCCATGAGTTGCAGCGTGGTCCCTCTGACCACGAAAGACCAGTTGTCCCATGTAGGGATGGCAGAAATATGATAAAAGCGATGTACTCTTTCAATAAACGTCTCTGGTTATACCACGACTGGGGACCATGTTTCATTCATGTGCCTGCAGTCCCACCCGTAATTAATGCTCTGGATCTCATACTATTAAAATACTGAGCTGAATCTTGCTTTGCTTAAGAATCAGGTGGCTTGGAATAGAGACTGTGAAAGTCAAACAATGGGGTGGTTGTAATTTTCTGAAGCTGCTGTATTCGATTTGCCTTTAACTCAGTTAAGTGTCTTGGCAAACCTTTAATTTGAAATCTGTAGAGGCTGAACATCACACCCCCTGCTAGGCCTATCAACAGATGGAGGAATTACTGGAGGCAAAATGTATATCTTTATGCTACTTTTTTTTTTCCCCCCCTCATTATACTAATCATGCACTGAAATGATCAGTAACCCCAGAGACTGACAGATTTGTTTGCAGCAGAGGGTGACCCTGGGAAAGCATGGGACTAACAGACACACAGGTGGTGGGGGTTTTCCCAACATGGGCTGACTTTTGTTGTGGGAAACTTGGAAGCTGATGGTAAACAAGGAAATCAGGTTTGCATCCCAGAGAGTTTGGAAAATGTGGAGGTGTTTGGGTGGCAGTTGTGCAGGAGTTGTGACTCGAGCTCTGCCCTGCTCCTGAGGTCAGGGAAGAGCACTTGGGTGGGCAGGACCAGGCATGGAAGCTACAGGGACCCTGTGCCCGGTCCATGCCCTTTCTGGAGGAGAGGAAACCTGTCACATCCTCCAACACTGAGCCCCCTGAGCCTGGATCACCATGGCAGCCCTTCCCATTCACTCTGCAGCATTTAGTTCTTAGAGGAGATCCTGAGCACTCCAGGCTCGGTTAAAGTTTTGCAAAGGCACAGGAAAAAGTCCCTTAAATTCACTCAGCTCACCTCCAGTGTGCGCATACAAACGAACAGGAGGGAAATTAAATAAAGAAGCCCCTGGATTTTCTCTTTACTGAGCTTCCTAACCTTTTCTTCATTAATCATTAATCATGGAGCTAACTAAATTACTGTGGGAGTGAGCTTTTATTATTCCCCCCACACCCCCAGACAGTGCTGTTCTGTGCAGGGGCCCACACATTTCTGGAGTACCCAGAGCTAGCACTAACTGGGGTTTGCTCCTGCACCCTCAGGGAAGCTGTCAGGATTGCAAACTCTCACATCCCACAGCACGCTCCCCTGGCTTCCCTCTCACACGATGTATTTCATCCCTCATCCCCAAAAGGACAATTTTATTTACAAGCAAAGCTCTTCAACAGGAGGCACATCCCAGAGAACTGTTTGCTCCAGATGCCCTCTGGGTGATACTATTTTATTAAAAAAACCCCACAACAACCCAAACATTTCAAAATAATCTGTGGACTGAAAAAAAAAAATACAGGTGCGGGTGAACCTTAATATACAACCTAGATATGAAATGAAATTCAATCATGCAGAAATTGCCAACAACTTATTATAGATGAATGGGATGGGAAGTGCATTTTGTCTAATCCCAAGGCATTTTAAAATAACTATTCAGCATCCTCTCACCTGAAATGTATCATCTTATTGATTTTGAGCTGACTTTTGCAGATTGACTCCGGCTGCCTGTTTGGCTTTCATGCTTTCAAGTCCTCAACTGCCCAGAAAATGGTGTCACTGCCATTCTCAGAGAGTTTTTTAGTGTAACGGGCTTAAGGTGAACGAGAACAATAGCTGGGAATGAGGAAAGCTGAATAATAACTCCAGCCAGCTGGGAATAATGAGCACACAGCTACAGCTGAGCTCCCCTGTGATGGGATGGAAAATCTGGGTGTTTTTAAGGATTAACCAGCTACACAACCAGGAGAAAATATTTTCAGTTGGAACAGGATTTTGTCAATTTTCACTGTGCAACATGGCCAAACGTGAAGGAAATGTCAGGTCACTTGTTAGAGCGATTTATCTGCCAGCTATTTATCCTTAGGCCTTCTGGTAATGTTCAAGACCTCCTAAGATACCTTCCAGGCTGCCCCCAATGTTCTTTTGTCAAGTATAGAGCTCTTTGCCATGGAGAACAAGCCCAATCAGGGCATAAACACCAGGGCAGAAAAAGTTAAAAAAGGATAAAAAAAAAAAGCAAGCTCTGCAGAAATGGGAGTGAAATGAGAGCATATCTCACTTTCAGGGTTGAAATTGCATTTCAGGGCTGGTTCACTGAATCATGAACTTGGACTGAAAGGGTTCCTGGCCTGAGCACTTAGCGAGTCCATTCGAGTGTGCATGGCCGGGAGATTTCCCTCTGCGAGTTTATGGTTAATATAATTTTCAGTCCTGACAAATTTATGCAGAGTCAGAACATTTCAAACACAGCAAACTCAAATGCTGTCCAAACACCTCACTGTTCGACAAACACCATGGGCAGAGCTCAAATATATCTTGGAGAAACAGAGAAGTGTGAGGGAGCATCAGACACCGGAGCTTGTACAGGGCGTCCCTGCAGCGCCTGGAACTGGTGGGAAGCTCCTGAAACTGCTCAGGGTGTCCAAGTACCATGGAAATGTGGTTGAAGAGCAGGATAAAGAAGCTCAGCCTCCTTCCAGCGCCTCCCTTTTCTGGAGGACTCTCTGGGGTCACCTGTGTGCCCGAGGGAAAGCGCTCTCAGCAAAAAGGCCAAAGTTCGCTTTCAGTCTGAAAGGTGCAAATTGACCCCAAAATGGTTGCTGCTCTGGAAATAGCCAGAGTGGGATTTAGTTCTCATAAAACTGTGTTAGAGCAACTCTTCTACAAAATTGAATGTGTCTGGGATCAGAGCTGATATTCCAGCCTTGTTGGCCGATTGTGCGTTGGATATGCAGGGGTGTTTGTCTCCAACATGCTGCAAATGATTGGGCATAAAAACACAAGAAATTACAGTTTGGGTTTGTAAAACTGTACTGATAGCCCTCCTGATTGTTTTTTAAGATTTCTTTTCTTTATAGTTAGGCAGAAAAACATCCAAAGATCTTTACAACTTCCCCTCTACTCAAAAAACAAATCTGAATTTCTGTGGGGCAATGCAGTTGGTGGGTGCGTGGGCTGGAAGTGGGACAATTCTCAGCATGGCTGATTGTGGAAATTCCAGAGCTGAAGGAAGGACTCAACATACAACTACCGTGGTTTGGAGTGTTTTTGGTTATTTCTTCTACTCTTATTCTAGAAGTCATTATAACAGTGGAAATTCACATTCCCTTATCCCGTCCTCGTGCTCTCGTGCTGTTGCACCCATGTGCTCCTGAGGCACCTGCTCATGGCATCATGGGGAGGTTTAGGCTGGAGATCAGGAAAAGTTTCTTCCCCCAGAGGATGGCTGAGCACTGGAACAGGCTCCCCAGGGCAGTGGTCACAGCACCAAGCCCGAGAGAGTTCAAGGAGCATTTGGACAACGCTCTCAGGCACCAGGTGGGGTCGTTGGGGTGTCCTGCACAGGGCAAGGAGTTGGACTTTGATCCTTATGGGTCCCTTCCAGCTCAAGGTATTCTGTGAATCTACAACTCACCCAGGGTGTGGATGGAGCCCCTGGCTCTGAGCACAGACCTGGGCCAGCCCTCAGCCACCTCCTGCTCAGTGGTTTGGTGGGTGCAGGGAAGAAGATGGGTCCAGCAGCGTGTTAGGACAGGTCAGGGCTTGGGGTGGCCATGTAGCTAAACTGGTTTTGGCTGACCTGGCCATCCCTTCCCATCTGTAAGCTCTCAGAAAACACCTTCACAACAATGGAGGAGGCAGAAATTATTTTAGCACCTGTCAAAACAAAGCAGTGACTCTGAGAGCTCGAGCGGCGAAACCTCAAGCGCAGATTCCCCAGTTGTACCTCGCCCGATCCTTCCTTTCATCCCCGCTGGAGAGAATCCAGAGCTGCCCAGCAGCTCCTGCAGCTCAGCAAAATGACAGAACAGCACGCCAGTAATTCTGACATAACAAGAATGACACGTTAATCTCACAGCTGGGCATCACTAGCAACGGCCAAAACTCTGTGCAGACAGAAATCAAAGGAGAGTCGCACCGTTTATAGGGCTCACCACTGAAGGGAACCCAGGCTACCTGTGCCTCAAAGGGGAGCAGTGGTTCTGAGCACAATGTGGTTCATGGGGTGCAGAGATTAAAAATGGAGCGTTTCTTTAGTCTACATTGTAGCTTTGGTTTTTGAAAATTAATCGCAGCGGGTTAGAGGGCCCGACACGTTTTTGGAAAGATACAAAAGCGTGGTAATCTTTGTTTAAAAAAAAAAAAAAAGAAAATAGCGTGTTGTAACAGCAACACTGCCGGAATTACATCTAAGGTGGAACAACGGGGGCTCTGCAAAGCAGACATCACTTCACCTTAAGCATTCTGCTAATTCCCAGGTACCATCAGGAGACAGCTTCCCCGTCAATCACTTCTGGGTGCATGACAGCTTATGGCTTAACTGCTCCTATCTTGTATCACTTAACCAGACACTATCTGTTTTGACATTCATGACTGAGATACTTGGCTCGTAATTGGGAATGAGTACAACAGAGCAGAACAGAGTGATTTCCTTCCCCAAGGATGGTTGTTAGGGTGATGTGGCACTCTGGTGCTTGACTCACTGCACGGCAGACACCCTCCCGGCGATGCTGCAGAACAGAGCGAGGGAAGGCTCTTGTGTGGCTGAAAACAGGGAGTTGTCCTGGGAGGACTCAAGCAAGGGGACACTGACCAGGTGCAGTGGCATCACCCATACTCATGTGTTGGGCTCTGCACCAGCAGGACCCAGGAGCTGGCACAGCCCTGGCCCCAGGATGGGGCACACACGGGTGTGGTGAGGCCAGAGAGGTGTCCCGCTGCAGGGCACAGCATCAGCACACCACGGGCCTGAGCTGCATCCTCTGCTTGAGCAGTGTGTTATTCGGGTTTGTTTTGGACATTTAGGAGGATTTCTGGATTATGGAAGTTTGTTATCTCCTGCCTGGGTTGTTATTTGACCTCCTCCTTTTACTTAATGGAGGGCAATCTGCAGACACCATGATGAAAACTGAGGTGGTGGAAAGTGTCCAGTGCTCAAACAAGGGGAGCCAGTGCTGCCCTATTTCACACCCACCAGACCTCTGGATTTTTCCCTGATTCAAATAAGTCAACACAAAAAGCTGATGGTGATTATCACTTAGATCAGAACCAAGATGGAGAAAGAAGGGGTTTTACACTGCGTGTCAGAACAACAATATTATTCTTCCTGAATATGTATGACAGAAGAAAACTGATAAAGCTATTGACAGCACAAACCAGAAAGAAATATGAGATGAGAGGAGATTGAGCTCCTTGATCTGTTTGATGTAACCATTACTGTCAGGTGAGTATCCTAATTAATGCAGGTATCTCGTTCTAACTGCATGGATCAGGCCACTTTGTCTTTTCAATAATCTATAGAGCTGTACCTGGCATTAATCTTATTAATGGAACTATTATGCTGCTTACAAATTAATTTCCAACTTGAGATTATCTACTGGATGTGCTCGTGTGCTGAGGGAGGTCTTTCCTCTGAGCTGTAAGAATGGGAATCCCCCCAAAGTTCTCTGGATTTGAAGATTTCAAAAGTGACTCCTGATGTTGAGACTTCAAATGTAGATTTTGAGTGTCCAGATGCAGGAAATGTAATCTTTCATTTCTGCTCTTTAAAACAGTGCTGCTGTTTGTATCACGTGGAAGCAATCTTGTAGATTACAGTGTGATGATATCAGATTAAATTTTAATAATGCTGCTGGCTGGAAAGGATTTATTGATGGCTGTCTCCGAGAAGAAGAAGACAGCCTGTGGGGACCATTCATTGAAGCCAAAAAAGAGTTTGGTTTTTAGTCCAAGAAAAGGGAATCTGAATGGGAGAGAAAATTAGGCTTCCCACCTCCATTTAGTCCCCTCCCTCAGTGCAGTCTGCATTTGTCAAAATTGTTTCCTTTGATGAAGTTTCCCCCTTCTCAAAAGAAGGCTCTTGAAGTGCAAGTGGCTCTCAAGGGGCCAGGAAGCAGGAGAAACAGCTCTGGAGCTGAATGTCACAGCTGAGAGGAAAAGGACATATGAAAATGAAATGAAGAGTATGAAGGAAAACTCAGGAAATGACTGATGATATCTCCTGAGCATGTTTGAGTGCATGCACCCAGGTATCTTCTTTTAAAAAAAACAAACAAAAACCATTAAATTGAGCTCTACTTTGCATTTGTTAATTGAAAAATGAAAAAACCCTGCGGCTGTCAAGTATATTCCTGTATTTTTACAAGTCTGTGTTTAGACAGGCCATGTCTCTTTTCAGGATTTATTAACATTTTTCCATATAACCTTCATATGGAAGAAATGACTTTTCTGGAGGGGATTACGCCTCAGATGCTGTTTTTCCCTGCAGATACCTGTGTGTCTTGCACTCTTGGTGGCACCCTGTTCCTGCAGGTTTTCACCTCCCTCTGCTTGGAAATAAAGACTGCACTGGGCTCTCCTCCATGTAGCTTGGGAGGTTAAGTTTGGGAAGATCCTCTCCTCATACATTCTGTCCTCACGAGGCTGCAAGAAGAGAAACAGAGCAGGCACTGGGGTGTGAACTCATTGAGAGGCAAACTCACAGCTCAGCCTTGCTGACAGCAGTGGGCTGGGCTGGGCTGCACAAGGGCACAGTGCTGCCACAAGCTGAACATTCACCCCGAAACAGAGTAATAATCCATCCTTCCTGCTCTGGAGATGATCTGCCCAGGGAATGGGAGGCCCCTCTCAGCCAGGGTGAGGAAAAGTCATTTAACCCGACAGCCGAGAGACAATCCCCTCTCCAAAAGGGCCATTTCCAGAGTGCTAGACCTTAATATAGGCAGCTGTATTTTTCCTGCCTCACATTGATGGAGCATGAAAGTTAAACACCTAATCATTTAGGTTTCTATTAGAGACACGGGCAAAAATTGAAGTGACAATATTACAATAGTACTATGTTTTAGCTACTCTTACCAGCTATGTTTGAAGCTTAAAGCTGTCAGGAACTCTAATAAAATGAAATTGAAGTGACAAAAAGAAGCAATTCCTTGTTTAAAGCCTTAATTTCTGCACCCCTGCCTGGCTGCAGGTGCTGTGTGCCAAAATGAGAGGAGATAGGGAATGCCCCGTCCCAGATGTGCTGAGACCACCGTGCTTGGGGCAGCTGCTGCCCTCTGTGTGACCAAAGGATGCTGAGCCTGGCTGCAAAAACCCCCATGAACAAACCCACGTGTCTCCAAGCCCATAAAGCAGAGGTGGACACAGCCTGAGGAAGTGCAGGCACTCAATTTCAGCCTGAAAGTCACCGTGCAGTTAAGGCGCGTATTGATCTGCGTCCTGTGCGAGCACTTTATGAGTGATTTCTTATGTAAGTGTCAGGTGAGAGGCATGAATAGAGACCTAATTAAAGAGTATACAAAGTACACGCAGTAAATCTCCCAGGCAATGTCAGCCTGCCTTGGAGCAGCCCAGGAGAGCAAACAAGATGGCATAAATGAAAGATAAAGAATTACTAACAGTCTGCAACAGCTTGGCTCATGAGACACCAACGTGGAGCAGCTGGGGATATGAAAGGAGAAAATGTGCCATTCCTGGGACATATTCCACTGTCCTAAAACACAAAACAATTGGAATTTTGCTCTTAAATAACAGCCTTCTTTCTCCCCTGTGTCATAGCCATTATTCCATCACTGTTTTAAATTAATGCTGTCTCTGTCTGTGATCCGTCCCGACAGGCTTTTATACCCACCGTAACACTGCAGAGACAAGGAGAGTGCAGAAATAATAGGGAAGTGAAAAAATTATTATTATTTTTGTCTTAGAGAACCATCAATATTAGGACAATGAGATATTGTGGTTTTTTATGGCAGTGCTACTGTCCTTTGAGGAGGAGTGAGCCCTGCTCACGATGAGCTGGGTGAGATGCAGGATCTTCACGTTCGGCTTTTGGATGGGCTGAAGATCTCACAGCTACAATGAATTAACAGCTTTATCACAACATTGTCAAAAGCAAAATGATTTTGGATGTGTCTATCAGGATGGATGAAAACAGATGCAAGTTTTTTCTGCCTTCGGTCCTGGCTAGTTGAACATTCTGGTGTGGAAGTTAGACACAGCTGCTTTCTGCTTTTGGGAAATACCACAGCCAAGGTAATAAATACTAGTGGAAATAAATACTACAATATATTGGCTTGGGCACAGCACGGCACTAACTTATCTCTACAGCTTTTTGGACTGGAGCTGGCTCGTGTTTCTGCACAAAGGAGCTAAGGTCCGGGTCAAGGTATTAAACACTGACTCCCCCGAATGACTACCCAGAGCTGAATTACAGCTGCTTTGGTTTGGAGATTCGGGGTTGTTGTTTTCCTTAGCTTCTCCTGAAGGTGGGACTTGAGAGTTTTTCCAAAAGGTACCACTTCTTTCTTATAAAAGCCTCGTCCAGAATCTGCACTGTATTCCCTCTAAACTCCTGCAGAGGTCCTTGGACAAGGACAAAGCTATTCCCAGCCTTTTATCTTGGCCGTGTGGCCTGGGACCTGTTTAAATTTTACTCATCTGTTCTCTTCATTAAGTCTGCATGGGGGTGAGAGTCTTCTCTTTTACCTCTGGGTTTCCTTACATTGTGCCCGAGCCCCTCCTGGATAATGTGATGGAGCAGGGCACGCTGAGGAGATCTGCTCGTTTGTAAAGCCAGTCATTAATAAGAATCAAGATGGCTTTACCACAGGGGTGCCAGCATCACTTGGCTGACAATGTCCCTTACGATCCTGGAGAGATTTTAATGGATTGAACAGGTTGATGTTGTCATTTCCAATTTGCTGAACCATCTGACAGTGTTCCCAACAATTAGCACGTACAAAATACGGAAATGTGTTATCTTTTGCATTAAAAAAAGAAGACGGGAAGCTGCCTGGTCTCTGGAGTTGTATAACAACTTGTTATTCTGAAGTGCTTGCTTTGACTTTAAATAGATTTCAGTACAGCAGAGTCACCCTAACCTTGGGATAAATTTAGCTGTCGCCTGAGTCAGTAGCGGGGTTTGGGATCATTAAAAGCCGATCAGGAATTAGCACGCGCTTCCTGCGGGCGGAACTGCTGGAGGTGCTGGTTCTGCTCCCGCAGCCCAGAGACGGGCAGTGCTGGCCACACGAGGGGACAGGGACCACTGCTGAGACCCCCAGGCACAGTGGCAGCCGTTTCACCTCCTCCACCTCTGCAATCCCCACCCCAGCCCTGCACAGCAAAGCACGAGAGGGAGCAAAGTGACTCAGCCAAGGTCACACAGAGGGATGGACCCAAGCTCCAGTCACCTTGGGTCCTGGCTCCTGCAGGGGGACAGAGAGAGAAGAGGCAAGCCAGGACAAATGAGCGCTCATGAATCAGGAGGTGCTTCAAGGGAGGTCATCCACTCTTGGTTGTTGAGATGAAAAGGTTGCTTTTGTTTCTGGAGTGGACATGAGACCATGAAATGCAGCTGTCAGCTAAGGAGAGACTGAAAGGAACTACTCACATCAAAGCCCTAAAGGCAGCAGACATATTTTTTAGTGTGATGGCAGTTGCAGTCATTTTAGACCCACCCTATCTTGTGTTAAAAAGAAATACATCTTCTGGCTCCTGACGTAGGACTGTTGCTTGCACTGCCTGTGACATGAAGTCACCTTCTCTGAGAGTGGGGCAAGTTGAGGAGGTTTTGAGCTCTCCAACAGGGTGAGGGTTTTACATTGAATTCCGAGTGCAAAGCAGTAGGAGGTTCTCCTTAGGAGAGGCAGGGTTCATCCCCAGGCTTTTTCTTCCCCACCCTCAGTGAGCATCTCGCCCAGCTGTGTGTTGGGACGTGCCTGTGCTTTTGGGCACATCCTTTCTTTCTATCCTGCTGCGGGGAAGGAGGGATTTGGGGAGCAACAGGAGGCTCATGCAGAGTGCATATGGCTTTTGTGGGAACCACAGAGGAAATCTTGCTTTAAATAAAGTAGCCAGGCCGGGCTCGGTGACGTGTTCCCACCTGGGATGAGGGCAGGAGTAAGACCTTCCCCTGCCAACCCCTGTCAGCAGGGAAGTGACCCTTATTTGTCACTGTGTGCCACCAGATGATGAATAATGGCCCGGGTGCTGCTGCCTGTGGTAAGGCAGGTCCTGTAACCCAGGAGGTCGAAGCCCTGGCAGGCTGCATCCATCTCGGCACTGAGAGCAGCACTCGGAAACCGACACCAAACACCTCATCTCCTGGGTGTGCAACCAGGAAAAAGGGACAAAAATGGGAGAGGGGAGCCCCAAAACTGCCACCTGCCCTTCATGTGTGCATTCTGGTGGCTGCAGCTTTCCATGCTTCAGATTTCTGTATTTTTAACCTCTGGTGACTCCTCCAGGACTTTGGTGCAACCACCCATGGCTTGTAGGAAAAGCAACCACCAAGCAGTCGAGCCTTTGGGCGTCAGCCTCATGAGCATGTAGGAAATGAAGGTCTCCTCCTCAACCAACCAAACCCCAAGCCAGGAGCGTAGGAAGATTTTTGTTTCTTTGCAGGTTTTCATGCTGCTTTTCCTAGAGACAGTTTTGAGAAAGACTGTCAGAATATCTTCAACAAAATACTAAAGAAACACACTGGGAACTGTGAAAGCTCGGAATTGAATATAAATATGAACTGACAAGCTGCTTCATTTGGTATCATTAAACTTCACAGTTAGACTTTTTTTGAAAACCAAATTATCATGTAAAAATATGCCTGTAGTGGTAAACTCGAGATGAAAACTGCTTATTTTTGTGTTTGGTGTGATAACTAGTAGAAGGAAAAGTTTCTGTGGTCTGATGTTTCATAGGGTTTTGATTTTTACATTCATAGCAGCTTAATTATGAGTAATATTCACGATGCTGCAAGCACATGGGGTTATAAAAGTGAAGCAAACCAGCGTGATTTTAAGATTATTTGATACTCTGAGGTTTGAACCAAAATCTGGAGGCACAGATTAATGTAGCTGAGCAGCTGAGTTAGAACATCCCGAGCAGGAGGAAAGCGCTCGCTCCTGGCTCAGCGCCTGCTGATGCGCAAATATCCCGAGTTTTAAATAAAAAAAGGGACTTTGCGAAGTTTCCCGGGCAGGCCGGTGTCAGAGGGACCCGAGTGACCGCTGGATGTCACTGTTAAGTCACAGAAGCACCCCGGGCACCCTGAGCGGTGCCCCCAGTGCCCGGCGCTCCCTCCCCTCGCCCCGGGCTGGAGCGCTCGGAGCAGGGACCGCCCTGGGCTGCGGAGAAGGAAACGGCGCTTTTGGTGGTTTCCCATTATTTCTAAGAGTTGTGCGGAGTTCAAAGTGCTGAGGCAAAGCTGTTCAGAGGCAGGGTGAAATTTAGGACAGCAAGGAAACAAAATGAGATCTGCCTTTCTCCTTCCTTTCAAACAAATCTCCGTACCCAAAGCAGCGTAGCTGAGCGCTGCCTGAGATGTGGGTTTGTTTGGATATTCAAGGTCTGGGGATTTGTAGGTGGCTTGATTTTCCTGCTATTAATGCTGCAGGAGTGAAAAAGTGCTGTAATACACTGGCACAAACAAACAGGCTTGATATTAAATCGGAGCAATGAATCCTGCTGTGACCTGGGTGTAGTCCTCAGGACTTTCCTTCTAGTACATGGATATGTGGATAAATTCCTTCCACACCTAAACACATGCTCGATATTAGAATCATAGAATCACAGAGCCACAGAATGCTTCGGGTTGGAGAGGACCTTAAAGCTCATCTGGTTCCAATCCCCCTGCCATGGGCAGGGACACCTTCCACTATCCCAGGTTGTTCCAAGCCCCGTCCAACCTGGCCTTGGACACTTCCAGGGATCCAGGGCCAGCCACAGCTTCTCTGGGCACCCTGTGCCAGGGCCTCCCCACCCTCACAGGGAACAATTTCTTCCTCATAGACAATCCAAACCTACTCTGTTTCAGTGTGAAGCCATTCCCCCTTGTCCTGTCACTTCAGGCCCTTGTAAAAGTCCCTTGTTGTGGGCCCCTTCAGGTACTGAAAGGCCAAGTTAGGTCACCCTGAAGCCTCCTCCAGGCTGAACAATCCCCATTCTCTCAGCCTTTCCTCATAGGAGAGGAGTTCAGTGGATGCTTAGGTAGTGTCCTCCTGAAGGAGTCTAGAAATGCCTTTCTCCAGTGTCTCCTATTTCCCTTCATTCCCAGATGTGGCAACATGTCTGTTTTCTGTACAAACTGTGGACACAGTGCCCTTCTCTGTATTTTTAATGCCAAAGCCACAGAAAATGGGCTCATATTATCAAAGCCTCGCTCAGGAGCAGGCCTGCTCGATGGCCATTTTTACGAGAAAGTAGCCTGTTTTTTCTTAATATGCCATCACAGAAATTTCCTTTGAAAGAAGGACTGTTCTTGAATTCACAGTGGGCTGTGACAATCTGTGAATTTCAAACAGCTCCACCTTTCATTGCAGGAATTTGTCACCTTTTTTCATGTGAGGAAGTCAGTGTAGATGTTTGCTTCAGGCCATTCTAACTCCCTATTGGTCTCGTGGGGCCGGTTCTTGTCCTGTTCCCACTGAGGCCAGCCCGAGGGAGGTTTTGGGACCAGACTCATAAGTGCTCAATCTTTTATGATGGACAAGGTCATGGTTTCTTTTTCCTTTTTTCCCCCTAACACCAGTTTCCTATGACCTTGGCTGTGCCATGGAATCCCAGAGTTGGGGATGGTACCAAGCACTCATCCTGCCAGAGCAGCTTGCAGAGCTCCTTGTAAAACAGCCCATTCCTCCCAAAGCTCGAGGTGTTGACAAGATAAACCCTTTCCTGGGACTCACTTACCCCTTCCTTTGAACTCTGAGTCCAAATTCACTTTACTCTTTCCATTCATTCCATGGATCCAAAATCAAAAATCCCACTTTTGTCTATTTGCCTTGATTGGTGTCAGCTGCGATAAAACATCGCTGTGCCTCAACCCACGGAATGCTCCGCGAGGTGTTTGAGGCTAACCTAAGTGTTTCCTTCTCCCCAGTGGCTGTCAGCTAATGGAAGGACAAAATAATTCTCCAGAAAGGAGAAAACAATCTCAAGCCCTGAAATGTTTTTGAGTGTATGTTTAAAAACACGAGGTATGAGGAGGGCTCAGATTGCAGCTCATCTCGCTGTCATCTCACCAATTTTTTTTATCACCGAGCTTCCTCCCTATGGCCCTGGCTCAGCTCTGCTGGTTTCAGCCTTCTCCTACCTCTGATCTCTGACATTGCCATAGATAGTTCAGTCCATCATGCTGAGGGAAAAAATAGTCATTTCATGCTATTTGGGCATTGAGAGCAGCAGTTACTAAAGTAGTGAGAAATGGCTCATTTTAAGAGTAGGGATGAATATCTGATACAGAACGTTTTCCAGATCTGTGTGAGAAACTGGGGAAGTTCACCCTGTTAAACCACACTCAATGTGAGGTGAACTGGGGAGGGAGCTGGTTTGATGGCACTGCCTTGAAAACTGGGAGGAGGTGGGAAAGCTGGCAGCTTGCTTGGGAGACACCAGGAGACACAAGTTTCCTGGTAAAAGAGCAGGAGCACACGCTAAGCAAAGGTGCCAAAGCTCCCCGGGAGGAGAGGAGGAGATGGAGAACAGAATTGGTTTGTGTTTGTCAATAACTGGAAGCTGCATCGTGATGAAAAAGGATGTGGCCACTCACAGGAGATGTTCAAGGGAAAGGCCAGGTCCCCCCATGTGGAGATAACAATAAAAGAAGAGAAAAGGAGTGTCATGGGAACCAGAAACAGAAAGGAAAATACCCAAATCAGCCCAGTGGTGGTGAACCATGAGCAAGTCAAACTGAGGAAGGGTAGATAGGCCAGAGCAGGAGTGATCAGAGCAATCATCTGTCCAGTGCTTGCCACCGCTGCAGAAGATGTGAGCTCAAAGTTTGGCTCGGAGGGGTCTGTGTAACATCTACCCTGTACCAGCAGCTGTGAGCTCCCCCTCACCATCTAACACACGCAGACTTTCAGTGAGAGGCAAAAACCCACAACTCTAAAGTACCCAGGCAGAGCAGGAAGGATCCCTTGACTGGCTGCATTCAACAGCAGAAAGAGATTGCTCCGTGTCATAAGGAGTAGGCTAGAAAACAAACCAGAACAAAACCCCTGGTCTGTGGGACAGCTCCCCTCCTGGCTCCAAATCCAGCACTCAGCTTGCTCCTGGGTGCCCAAAGACACGCCAGACAGGGACCAGCTTACCGTGACCCATACTGACTGCAAGACTAAGAAAGACAAAGATATTCTTCAAATGAAGATTTCATGGAATGGGAAAAACGCAGTGAAAGACAACCTGAGAGTAGCAGTTTTGATGAAGATGGCAGATTAGCAGTGGAGAGGAAATCAGATGCAGACTGCATAGATGGAGACTGTTCAGGGTCTTGCTGCTGCTGCGGAGGTTTGGGGAGGGACCTGCTGCCAGGCTGGTTTGTGTGTAATACCCTTGGGGAACAGAGGGAAAAGCTGTGAATCCTTTAAGCACTCAAATGCTTTCAGCCATATAATGTTTGGATTAGGATCCACTCGAAGGTGCAGAGAGCACACTTGCTGAGTTCAACACTGGCAGAAATGTGCTGGTGCTTATTATAAGGTAAGAAGGAAAGGGGGAGTGTTCTTAGCACTCAATCAGTTACCCACAGGTAGAAGAGGAGATTCTGAATGGGGAAATGAAAATTATTATTATCTGTACAAAGCCATTCTTCCCCAAATGACACTAATGGGGATAAGATACGTAGGGCTGCCAGCAGGAGGAAAACAGACTTTGATTCTGCATTAGGAGGTGCTGGGGGGGCAGTGGGGGCAGCACATGGGAAACATGACACCCTGGGGTTGGTGCTGAGCACCCCTCGGAGCAGGAGGCTGCACCACCTGCCAGGCTCCGGCACTTGGTCCTGCTCATTAGTGGTGCAGGGACGGGAGGGAGCTCCCGGCAGAGCTGCTGCACTGCCCTGATTAGGGGCAGGAGAGATTGATTTGTGATGAATGAATAAAGAGGTGAGATTAAAGCACGGCTAAATGGCGAGGAAGAGGCAAGAGTCTGTGAGCATCTGAAGGGCGTTAGCAGAGAGAAGGGGTGAATTAAGGTGGAACAGGGGGTTTTAGCTGTGGGCAACTGGGTGAAATCGAAAGGGAATATTTAGATTTTGTATACAGGGGTTTACCTACGTAAGGGAGCAGCCCAGAACAGCTGCTCCTCACTCACTCCTGGGAGGGCACTCCGTGCTGCACAAAGGCTGCTTTGAGCCCTCTGGATGTGATGGGAGCCATGTGAAATAAGAGGCATTTCTGCAGAATTGACAGTGCCCTTCGCACTCCCTTCCATTTATTCCTCACCAGCCTCCCAGTGTAGACAACAAGTATTTATCAGTGTAACTTTCCTTTTTTAGGAGTGAGATTTAAGCCTGAGAAATAATCCCCTCATTGGACATGCAGAAGGAGCCGCGATACTTGGCAGATGTGAAAACAAATTGGATGACAGAGAAAAGGATTTAAACAAGAGATCCTAAGGAAGGTCAGCTCCTCGGGTGGCAGCCCCAGATTTACCGCCCTGGAGCAGACCCCCGAGCAGCCTCGTGCCTGGACATGTGTGGGCACTGCCTGCACAGCTGCCTGCCAGCCTGGGCAGCTGCCCAGGAGGAGTTCATGGCATTTCCCCCAGCATTTCCCCACCAGGGTGAGGTTTTCCCTTGGGAGGGCAGTACGCTTCTGCAGGAGTCACAGAGAACAATCTTGTTAGGAATACGCAGACTTAACTTCAACTCATCCATCTTAATAGGAATTATATCATTTTCCTTGATGGTTCTGATTTTCTATCCCATTAATATTAAAAAAGCTTCTCTGCTTATATATAATGCAATCCAACAATAAGTCTCAAAGGAGGATCAAGATCACTTTGGCTTTCCATCAATTTGATACCGACGCCTCTCCGGTTAAATAACTCGAGTGTGAGGAGAGCGAAAGGGACCGGGGATGCATCCCAGCACACACAGCTCTGAACCTGAGCCTTTCTGAAAGCAGCTGATGTCAGTAGACTTCACGTCACCTCCCAAAGGGCGTATCAGGGAGGGCAAAGCCTCTGTTTCCACCTGCTGTAAATCAGGGTGCCACTCTGACTTAGCTGGAGCGAGGCTGATCTCGGCTGCCCGAGAACTGGGCCAGAAGACACCGTGAGAAGGGTCCGTGGTTATTTTTATTGTTATTCTTAGGTTTCAAATCGGTGTCTGGAAAAGGGCTTGTTAGTCAGTGCTTGCCGAATGGAATACTTCATGACAGCACTAATTAAAATAAATGAAACTTGACTTTTCAAGATGATGCTTTTTTTATAGCAAAGTACAGTAGTTTGGAAACATCTTTAATTTAATTGCAAAATACTTTCTCTGGTTGTTTACTTAAAATTGTCTCCCATTGCAGAGCTGCACCAGTGTTTCTGGATGCACACTTTGATGTCGACATTTTACATTACATTATCAAGTTAATCTCCCCAAATCATTAACCCCCAGCAGGAAAGATTTTTAATTATGTAGATTCACCAAGTGTTTTTCAAGAACTGTTTTATTTCCACGAGTTCAACCCTAATGTACTGTGGGCAGAGGGAGGGCACTGTCCTACACTCAGTTTCATGAAACATCATCGTGAAAGAGGCCTCCTAACAGGCAGCAGGTATCAGCAAATAGATCTTATCCACAACAGAAAACAGCTAATGTCCTGGAGAACCCCTGCCTTCCTGGGAAGGAGTGCTGATGTGCTCCTTCACCAAGCGAGAGAGTAATTTAGACCAAACTGAGCCTGTTTTTCCCCTCTAACATAAACCAGTTTTATTCCAGTGTATCAGAGCTCTGATTTACATCTCAGGATGTGGTCTCTGAATGAGGCTGAAGCTTAAAAAAAAGTGTTCATGATGGTTAGTCCTGCTCTTCTATAGGTTAGAAAACACATAAGAATCAAGAGTAACATCGAATGCCACTCCCTAACGTCTTGGGGGAACCGAAGATTTGGGGAGATGATGGAGAAAGGACACTGCATTAATTTTTCTTAATTAGTACTATTAATAAATGTTGGTTTGAGCCCTTACCCAGCGCCTTCCCTCTCTTGTAGGGCCCCTGTAGTGGGCATGGAGGTGTGGGCAGCCTTGCTCAGTGTCAGCAGGGACTCAGCAGCTCTCTCTGGGCTGGAGCGATGCGTGGAAAGGCTTCTCTCTGCAGGACACAAACACTGGTGTCTTAAGTGCTGGAAAAACCAGTGAGTCACAACTGGCAGAACACCATAAAATTGTCCTGATTTGCTCATCCAAATCCCTATTAAAAGATGAGCAGCAGCTGAGAGGAAACAATTGCACGAAAGTGTGGTGTTCTCTCTGTTGATGTCACTGGTGGGCTGAGGAGCAGGGATTTGTACCCTCAGACGTACACAGGATGATAAATGGTGACAATAATCCTGCAGGAAGGGAAACATTCGAAGTGCCAGGGCTTGTCCTCCAAAACAGATGACACCAAATTCTTCTGACTTGCTCAGCCAAGCTCCAAACACAAAAGAGAAATGAAGCATTTTGGAAAGCCGAGTGCATTTTGATTTCATGTGGGAGACACGTCCCAGTCCTGGAGGCTCAGAGCCATGGAGATGTCACAGCACGACTGGGAGCAGTGAAGCATTTTGTGGGCAGCTGACTTTGCTGTGGGAGTGCCCAGAGTGCTGAAGTGGTTCCCTCCATGAGGGATCGCTGTGTGGGAGTCCCAAAAATGTATTGACAGGTGTCTCATTATTCTGTACCGTGTAATATGTCAAGAAAGCTTATGCAAACACTCCTCTGGATTTCTGGTACCTGCCTCGTGTCTCTCTTCCTTCTGTCCTTGCTCCTCGGGGAGGGAGAAGCGGTGGAATAACTGATAGTACAGAACTGAATTAACAAGTCTGAATATTTCTGCAGGTACGTGTGGTCAGTGTAGTACAATATAGATCCCAAGTCATGTCTCTGAATGCAGTGAGTCAGTGCAAAACCAACAATTAGGCGCTTTCCCTCTGAAACAGCTTTCATGCTCTCTATTCTGTAGTGTTCCAGATCCATAAAACCCCAAGTTTATAAAAATTTTATAGCAGAACTACAGCTCAATTGCTACAGTTCATATTTCTACATCGAACATTGGGTGCAGACAGTAGTGGGAACCACATTGTAGCTTTTACAGGTGTAAAAGCCTCTTCCATGGCTACTTTTATCACAGAAAGTTCATTTCAAGTTTTATTTTCTTTATTCTTCTACCTGAAGCCTATGAAATCTCTAATCTGTCAGCCTGTGTGATGTTTCACCCAGTGTTTCACACTGCTGTATCAAAGTTAGTAACAGCATCTCTATCTACTGCTACAGACATCATTATTTATTTGCCCTGAGCTGCACTCAGAGGTCCCAGGTGCAATCAGAGTTATCACTGAGCCTGTACCTAATTTAAACGTCAGTCTAATATCAGACAACCCCAGCACTGCCCCTATCAATGTGTGCTCTCTGATCATGGGAACAGGCTTAAACCCAGCAGCCCTTCAACACATTTCTGTCTTGGTTCACATCTTCCTCGCATTTCAAATTGGCCAGGACCTTTCCAAAGACAAATTTGACACCACTGAGAAGAAACCTGCTGTGTTTCTCCTCTTCGCTTTCCTTACCTGCCTGCTGCTCTTCCCAGAGCTGCAGGTGCTGCTGAGACAGATGAGTGTGGAACGTGGGATGGAAGGAGAGAGAGAGAAGAGCTAAATCAGCTTGCAGGACCCGCTCAGAGCCACGGCTGAGGATTTGTTGTCGCTGCTGGGTTGTGGCAGAGATGTGCTGAAGCATCCATAAGCTTTCCTCCTGGGAGATCTTTGGAGACAGCACAGTCTGGCCATGGCAAAATGTCATTGCATGTCTGCATATGGGAAGAACACATCTAATTTAGAGGGCACAAAAAATGCAATGTATGTGTGTAGTGGTATGAGGCAACTTTCCCTGATGGTCTGGCCTGATCCTCCAGAGGGTCTTTAGGGAGATTGGTGGATGCTTTCTGGGCGTGCAAGCTTTATAAAAGTGTTAGCAGGAATGGAGAGGGTTCGAGAGGTCAGGAAAAAGCAGTTGCTTGGATGTACTTTGTGTATTATTTGACATAAATGAGGTAAAGAGTGTGTACCTCAAGGCAAAAAAAAAAAAAAAAAGCTTGAACCCACTATCCTTTAGAGCTGGCGTAAATCAGGAATAGCTTGGAAATCAGCAGTCCAAATCTTCAGCTATTACCAGTCTTCCTGGGGTTTAAATGAAGTCGGAAGAGCTGTGCTGGTTTACAGAGCTGAGGATACGTCCTGATGGAATTACACAAGCATGAATATACTGTAAGGCAAAAGAGAATTAGGCCCATTATTTTTAAAAAAGCAAAGCTTGATTAAGGATGTTCCGTATAGGCTTGGAAAAAAGAGCACTGTCACGCCTCACTAACTTTGCTGTTCTGTTGAAACATGACTACCAGGGAGGTATTACAGTGCCCTGGGATTTTCTTAAAAACCAATCAAGGCAGCGTGGTTTGGGGGAGGAGAGGGGGGAACAGCACTTTTGTCAGTGCTAATTGCAGGCGTTAATAGGAGCCGTAGCACAGAGAGCTGCCTGGCACTCTGCGGAAGTTGGAAGCACAAGTGCACTTGGCTTTATGGGCACAGACAGAGAGAGATAATTCCACTTGCAGAATGGAGAGGCAGGATCTGAGCTTGAGAGGAGACGTGCTGATCACTCCCAGTATGATCAGTCAGAGGTTCAAGAACTGCAGTGAATCGAGGGGGAAGCTCAGAAGGCATTTCTTAAGATTGAAACATAATTAATGCAAATGCCTCCGAGGCTCAGTTCTCACTTTTGGGAAATGCAGAGCAAGAGCTTTATTATTTTTAAATGAATTGGATAAAACTTGAAGGCGAAGTTCTCGGCAGAGTTGCATCAGCAGATATTTAACAGCAAACCACAATGTTGACGTTGCAAATTGGGCATGTGCTGGGGAAAAAGTTGGGTCTGGTCCTATAGAAAAAAACCACAAGAAGAGCTGTAGAAGACTGCAGCCTGCTGGGACTGGGGCGTGGGCCTGACAGCAGCACCACTGCCACGAGCACGCAGGGACTCTTACAGGACAGTCACTGGGGTGGGCTGAATCACAAAAATTCAGTGCAGGGTCGCTGTTAGCACTTGTCACTGCCAGAGAAGAGGTACCAAACATGTCCCACACCAGCACTTCACTTCAAAAGTCTTTGAGTAAATTTCTTAGTCATGTTCCTCATCAGAGAGCTTCACTGATCGACTTCACACCATCCAAAGTACCGTTGGGCTATCAGAGATGTTCAAGCAGTTGAAGTTGATTCCTCTTCTTGTTTCTTTGATTTCTTTGTCTTTCTCTTGAGTGACAGTTCCCTCCTAAATGCACAAATGAGATCAATGTGCAATCTGACCACCGACATTAGCAGGACCTCTCCTTGAATTCCCCTTTTTAGCAGTGTAGTGCAAACAGATCAAACAGCCTTTCAGACACAGTATTTTACCTTACTTACCTCTTCTTCTCTTGCTCTTGTTTCTATCAAATCATCTTTAATATGGAAAGATTCTCCTACAATGCAAAAGTTTATCAGAGGCCAGTGCCTCATGGCACCCTTGCATCCACCTTCCCCCCTCCTCTGACGCAGCTCCTCAGGCTTCCACATCCTCTGTCTCCCTTCATCATTTCTGGATAGAGGAAATACAGAGAGAATATCACAGGTCCCCGTCTCCGGGAAACCAGGCATGGCAGCTGCCAGGGATTTCAGCTAACACCACTGAGCTCCTGAAAAGTCAAGTGTCTTCAGGAGGGGCAGACATCTGCTGCCATCCCCATATTTTTTCTCTCCGTTCAGATTAACTGTCTCTGTCCCTCTGCACAACTTGCTTGCCAGAGAGAAAACAGGACTTCAAGGTGTTTCTACATTACCACTCTTTCAATGGGGAAAGGAAAAGGAAAAAAAGGGCTTAATATAGCCTGAGAAACAAAGACAACAGCATGGGCAAGAGAGAAAGCACAGGTGTAATTTCTGGGCACAGTGAGGAGCCTTTTAAAAGCCCTTAAATGAGTAGTGTGTACATGTTTACCACCACTGCAGCTGACATATAGCCACAGGAGCACTGCACTACAGGGATCAAATGAGAACTTGTGGAGGGCTATTGAACACCGGGAATTTTCACAGTAAGGCAGAACAAAATTATTCAGCACTAGGGGGTTCTCTAATTTTGGTACACTTGGAAAATAAAGCAGTGCCTTTGTCCAGGACTAATATTTGCTCACCAATGGCCAAATCCATCCGTTGCTTTTCTTAGCTGTGACCTGGGATATGTAGGCTAGCATTTGACATTTGGGCTGTTCAAGGAAATATGCAGAAATACTCACCCAAGGCTTGCTAGAGGACTTTTTTTTTGATTCTATTTTGGTTGCTTTGCGTACCTAACTTCTCCGAATTGTCCCGGGGCTTACACTTTGGCATATATTTAAAAATGTAAATAGATTTTCAAGGCTAGCACTGAGCCTCAGGGAGTCTCCAGTGCGATAAACAACCGAGCTGGTGAAACCCTTGAAATGTTTGCTGGGAGAGCAGAGGAAAACCCTCCTGAGATGCCAGCGGCCCCAGCCGTGCCTGTGAGGCCATCCTGCCTCAGATTTCACTGGGCTTGATCACAAACACTGCCATGGCACAACTTTGCAGCCAAGCAGGGATTTCAGGGAGGAAAAGCCCCAGTCGCTCCTCCGTCACGTGCATTTAGCAGTGGGTTGGGACTTTTTGCCCGATGCCTTACAGGGTTTCATCCTGCTGCCAGCCATGCCATTGATTGGGAAGGCCGCAGCAAGATGCCTCACAAGATGATCCCGGTTTTATGGCTGAAATTACACTATCTACAGCCATTAAGTACCTTTTTCTCCTCATTAAATTTTGATCGTTTCCTCTGATAAAATATGGCTTTGGAAGATTGCTGTTCCAGGTTCCAGCTTTTGCCTTGCTCCTGAGGCGAAGGTTTTAAAGGTGCAATCCTGCAAATTACTCCCCTAGTAAGGATTTTTATGCAAATCGTCCTGTTAACTTTACACAAGAAAGAGTTTGCTGGATCACGCCATTATCCCTAGGCTTACAATGGAAACACAACTGACCTTTAGCTGTAATGAGCACCAGCAAAAAAAAAAAGTGACAAAATTGCCTGGATCTTTGCAAGCTGATACAAGCTGTGCCCGCGCGCTGGTAGGGGACAGATCTTCGAGCAGGCTGAAGGAGTTAAGTCATTTCACGGTGTTAGATAACAGCTAATTGACAGCAGATATAATGCATGTTGATAACCAAATGTAATTCAGCAGCTAAGAATGAAAGAGCCCAAATATCTGCTAAACCAAGCTGTATGGGAGTTATTATAGGAATGTTCCCAAAGCTTTTGCAGCTGCAGCAAAAAAAAAAAACCCAACAAACCCAAAACTGTGATATAATACAAAAGAAAGAGGAATGAAAGCAGATGGTGCAGTTGCTGAGGAAGGTGCCAATGCAGTTGCACCTCAGGTGTGGCCTGTTGAGTGCCCAGTGGGCAGCAGGTGGTGAGAAACACAGTTGAGCACAGGTGTCGTGGCACTGGCCTTGTGGCATTACAGGCAGGATGGACGCCTTGGGGTGAACTCGTGTGTGAGGACAGGGCAGGAAGATTTCTGATAGTTTACCAAATTCAGTTCAGCTCTCCAGAGCCGTCGGGCAGGTTACCAGCACTGGAGAGAAAAAGTTCAGGGTACAAGTGCATTGTCAGACCAATGGGTCTTGGCCTAGAACTTGACATCATCTACCTCTTGGTGCTTTTCCTCCCCTTTTAGCCCAAGGGGGCTGTAGAAAAGGCCCAACATCTCTCAATCCACAGCACTGAACGAGCCGTGCCCTTGCCAGCAGCTGCCATGGCTCCCTCTCCCCTCACATAACCAGGCACTGATGTTATTAATGCAAACCCTTGCCATCGCTGTGCAGCTACAGGAGAAACAGATCATCACCATCACGGCCACCCCACACTTCCCTTTGCTTCATTTCCAGTCCATTTCTCCTCCCTGCTCGTGCCTGCCCATGACTCCACTCCATCACTCACCCAGGGCCTCTTCATTTCCCTTGCACTGTTCTCCCCCTGCCTTCCCTCATCTCCTCCTTGTCCTTTGCCACCCCATTGTACAAGTGGCTTTTTTCCTTCATTCCCTTGCTTTTACCTTTTCTCTCTGTCTTCTTTCTTTCCTTCCACTCTCTGATGGTATTTTTGATGCCTTCCCTTTGCCTCTCTTTTATTGCCCAGCTGCATTGTCTATTGTATTACTTGCCATTATCTCCAAATATATTTTGATATATTTCCCCGCTTTTCCCAGCCCAGATTTTTGTTCCCTTAAAGGCACCAGAAAGCACTAAGGGTTAGAGAGGGGAACTGAAAAGCATTCCAGTAGTTTTCCATCAGCCTGTGTATAAAGCACTTCTATTTCCACTTGATGAGAAAGCAGTAATCAGGTTCCCCCTGCATCGAGCTCTTTTACACAAAGAGGTTGCTGCAAAAAGAAACCAAATAGATTTCTACCTGGCCTCCCCCTTATCTCTGCCTCAAAGCCTGGTGAACCTACAGCCTTTTCGCTTGCTGTGGCTGCTGCTGCCATGCAGAGCACACACAAGGTCGAGGGGGATGAGCCTCATTCCGGCTCGCTGGTGCAGGTCACGGCTGAGATTGTGGATTGGGCCCGGCAATTTATTTCCCACCTGGAAAATTTAAAGCCTTGGTGCGATAGCAGGGAGAGGAGATCTCTAACTCTGCTACACCTGAAGTGGTGTCAAAATGGAAGGTAAAGGGAGAAATGCTGCAGTGCTAAAAGTAAGCTTTGATCTTCAGATTCAACATCACCCAGGCCCTCAGGTTCCCACCCTGCTACCCGTAACCACACGGGTGAAGAATGCCGGTGTGTGTGCAGAGAAAGGTCCCACTCTGAGGTGGTGTGGACTGAAATGCAGGTTTCAATCTGTCAAACACAATGTGCTCCCCTCCTCAGCTTTGTCTCCACCAGCAAAACCAGAGCAACCTCCAGAGACCACTTGCTGCTCCTCCCAGGTGTGTTCCCAGCTCCCTTTCCCCTCTGCACCAGCAGCCACGGACCCAGCAGGGCCAGGCTGCTCCCAGCAGGGCCCTTCCCTGCACTGCAGAGCTCCTGATCTGGGGGGGCTGGGTCTGTCAGAGCCCACCAGATTTGCCAGCACATCCCACAGGTGAGGGGCCAGGGACAGAGGCTGCCCTGGTACAGATCTTTCCAGCCCCTATAACAAAGGGGTTGGAGTCCCAGGGGTGTCCAGGTTCCCCTTGAACCACCCCACACAGGGAGGAGGTGCAGGGGCTGTGGTGGCCCCAGCGAGCCGGGCACTGCATCAGTGCCCCAAGCATTTCTGCAAGGTCAGAAGAAGATGAAACAAAACACAATCCTGAAATTATGCCTAATAAAGCAAAGGGAAAATGAGAATGTACAGCCAGAAGGTGAAAGGCCCATTATAACAAATTTGGTCTCCTGTTTTTCTTTAAAATATAATTTCAGTCAAATGGATCTTATTTGCACGGTTGCAATTGTCACTCCATCTCTTTTCTGCAGCCACACAATACTTTTATCTCTGATGAGAAAATTCTGTAACTGCCTTTGTCTCATTCTCTACCTTCTCTGCAGTCCTCTGCTTTCTTCCCTCCCCAGCACCAAATAAAATAAAGCAAAATAAAATAAATATGAGTCCCCCATCCAAGGCTCGGTACCAGAGGTTTAACGTTGACAATGTGCTTTGTCACTTTGGCTCTGGAAAAGGCTTACAAAAGCTTTATTAACAGGCTCATTAGCACGGCCTGATTTACTTCTGCAGACTTTACTCTTTTACTAGTTTCCAGGAGCATCAGCATCAGTTGCAGGGCTAATGAATTCACTCAGATTTGCATGCTAATGAAACTCCCATGACTCTCTGTGCTCTCGACTTCAAATCGATCTTTGCTGTTGCTTGAGGAATATTAATAGAAATAAAAGTAAAGGGGAGCACCAGGCATTGCAGTTGGACTTGCTGTAATCCAAGGCTGCTGTGCAATTCATATTTCATACATTACACTGTTTCAGATCTCATTTCTTTCATGCCTTATTGACTCGAGCTGTACAGGAGACAGCACCTTTAGGAAATTCCTGGAACAGGAGCTGGCCAGGGACTCCAGGGACTATTTAGGAAAATCGTACTTGAGCTCTCAATAAATAGATCGGTCACCAGGAAGTGCTGCCATGCACCAGTGCAGTTCCAGGTATTTTCCCCCAGACATATGGATTCCATTTCCCTTTGACAGAAAGAGAAAACCTTCTGACCTCGGTTTCCTGCTGCCTGCATGTGCAGTGCATCACTCAAAAATGGGGTGAGGGAGCTCCCCTTCGCCAGACTTTAACTCAGCTGTGTGAGGGGCCTGATCCGGGGGATCTCTGGCTCTGGAATGGGGGCTGGAGCCACGCAGGGAGCAGAGACATCTCCAGGGATGGCACAACACCCTTCCCTGCTTGAAGCAACGAGGGGACCAGTACCAAGTTTATTCCTCACCTTCTGGAAACCATTGGGAACCACCTCCCCTGAGGTATCAATTCGTTGCACTGCAGCTGCCAATACAGAAATTAATATATTTATATCATCCTGGAGCGTAACGATTGCCATTTCACAGGCTGAAAAGTCAGCTTGTGCCCGAATGCCTTCTGAGCAGGGACTGCTTTGTTTTGGGCTGTTGTGAGAAAAGCAAAAGGGATTTGGAAGTGCGAGGAAGGATTGAGAGCCCCAAATCCTCTGCTCCGGTAGGTCTGTAGGAAGCCTTCCCCACAGGATCTCGCTAACAGACCCAACCAAAACAAACAGCTCGGCGAAGCGCCTCTGTTAATTGGAGATGTTACTCTCTCACTCCCGCTTCAATTTTAGCGATGATGAATGCTGGTAGTTGACTGAAGCCCTAGAAAGAAATCCCATTGTGCAATCGTGTTTTTACAAGAATATTTTTGGCTTCTGGAAGTGCACTTAACACATCCAAATTAATGGAAAAGAGGATTCTTCACTGAGCAGCCTCCCGTGCCTGCTCTTCTTAATTTGATACAATAGCAGAGCGTACATTGAGATTAAAATGCTCTTTTGGATGCTCAATGGCAAGAAATTATTCAGCAAAAAACCAGGGCACCATTTTCGTGATATCTCTTGCGAGTGAGGATAATCAAAGAGCTCCATTTTCCTTGCTGCAAAAATAACACAATTCCTACACACTTCTTTTTTTTTTTTTTTTTTTTCCTTCCCCCGAACAGAAGTAAAGAAAATTAAATAAAATGTAAAGCAAGCTGTGGACTAATTATCCTTTTCTAAATGAATTCATATTGTAAAATAGCCTATTGAATGCATAATGAGCATCATTACCACCAAGAGGAGGAGAGCAGAGCGGTCATCCCATCATTATCAGCGCTTATTGCGGGAGCGAAGCAGTGCCAAGGTGAAGCGGATGCTTTGTGCCCTGGACACCAAAAAAACAAGCCAAGCTGAGAGCCTCAAACTTCTCTTTGCATTCAGAAGCACCTCACCCTGCCTCCAGCTGTCCTCTGCGGGCTTTGGAGATGCTGGTTGCAGCTGGACACGTGTGTTTGGGATTGGCAGCTCTTCCACCAGCTTCCCAGCTGGAAACAAAGGGCTGGCCTCTGTCTTCTGCTGTGGGAGCTTTGAAGGGGTAATGTGGGTCAGGGCATTCACCATGGTAGAGGGGACAATTCCCATCCATGGCCTGGGGAGCATTTTTTCACATTTATAGCAGCATTCCCTGAGAAGTGGAATGATTTCCTGGGAGAGGCTCAGCCTGGAGCCCCTTTTTCCGCCCAAGCTCCAAACTGGGCAGCTCCCACAGGCTGTCAGTGACCACCTCACCTTTCAGCAGGGTGCCCACCACACATGGGCTGCAGCCCCTGATCTCACTGCAGACCCGGAGGGGCTGCAGGAAAAATTCCCATTTCCCCATTTCCCTCCCATCTTTCCATCCAAATGGAAACGGATGCCAGGCACGAAGCTATTGCACTTTCACAGAGATGAAAATACTCAGAGAGATTAAAATACTCCTCCTAAGTTAGGAATGTTCCTAAACGGTGTTCCCTGCATAGTTTCCCAGCTTTCAAGCGCTTCCAAGTCTGGATGGCGCTGGCACAACTGAGGCGATGGCCACGGGAGACGGCTGCTCCCCGCGCCCTCCTTCCAGTCTCGCCCCCGCTTCAGCAAATCTGATTCATGCTCTGAGCCTAAGAGGTCATTTGTAACGGTTTGGCCTGGATCAACCCGAATGAAAACATCCAATCAAGCCCTAATTGTGACAAATTATATTAGCCTGCAGTTGTGCGAGTTGCATTGCAGCAACTTAATTCAGGCTGCGCTTGGGAAGCCGGGAGAGGGTGACGAGGTCCCTTCCACACACGGGGAGATGTGCGTGGGAGGGCTGAGCTTCCCTCTCCTCCCTGCTGCTCCTCCCCGAGCAGACTTTCATCCCAAAGTGCTTATGTGCCGTCACCTAGACACTGCCCAAGGTACTTGAGAAATTAAGCAGGTTAGTCCCACTCCATGGGATTCACAGTTCGATGCTGGCTGAAAGACCTGAGGAGAAAGAGCATCGGGCTCGTGACAGAGGAAAATGTTGAAGTGAGGTGCAAGAAAGAGGAATGTGATGAGATTGCGTATCACTGCCCCTCTATTCCCCATTCCTACAAGGAAGATTCACTGGACCTCCAGATGCTTTTCTCTAGTTCAAAATATGACAGTGAAAAAAAAAAAAAGGAAAAAAAAAGGAAAGAAATCCCAAAATTAATTTCCCTACGTGACATATTTTAAAGGGCACTGTCAATTTGCTTTATAATTACATTTCTAAATCATTGGAAGATTACACTGAAAGGTGAACTTTACAAAACCTGAATTTTTTTTTTTTTTTTTTAAATTAAAAACCTTTTTGGGGATTTAAATAAAATCCTTCTGTGCTGTAAGCCCATGTAACAGCAACAGCAAGGAAATGGATAGGATATGCTACCCTTGTTCCTGCTCATTTGTACCTCTCATTTCCCACTAAGGCTACTAAACCTCATGGGATTTAGCAGCTCCTTCTCTAAGGATGAGCAGCATGGTTAAGCACAAGTGCTCAGGTCTCCCCAAAATTTTGACACTGCCCTCATTCCTCAAGATCGTGAGAAAAGGCTTGAAGTGTTAATATTTGAGGCAAGAGGTTTATTTTGCTATCCAGCTTTTGAGCCTTCCAGATATCCCCATTTCATGCCTTCAGGCTTTTCTCTGCAATGAGGAAAGCTCAAGGTGTCTTAGCTGAGAGCTGAGCTTCTCACCTTATCAAATTGCTCCAGGTCTGAGAGAGAAACCAGGCATCAAGAGAATCAGCACAGAGATCTCCAGCTCTGCCTTTGGGGGAAAATTTGTTCTGGAAACACTGGAATGAGCCAAAGGGATGAGATCCTGCATGGGTGGGCACCGTCCCGGTGCCTCCTAAATTCCACCTGCTTTCCTCCACTTTGTGAAAATAAAGCAAATCTCGGCTAAATTTGTGCTGTAGCCACTCAGGGGACACTCGGGAAAGGCGTTGGGTTAAGCAGGGATGTGATTTAAAAGTGGCCTGGCTAAAGCCAGATTAGATTTTAACATTTCTGCCCCACGTTGACGTGGGGCTGCGTTCACCTGAGCTCCTTTCGCCGTGAGATGAAATCCGGTTTAACTGGTTGACTTTCCCACCTGAGCTAACTCCCTGCCTCATCCTAACAAGGTACAGAAACAAAAGCACAAAGCAGCTCGACGTTGTGGTGGTTGTAGGAAATGGTGCAGCTCCCCGTGCTCATCCACTACAGGAATCTATATTAGGTTTTTCTAAGTCTCACAAGCACAATGAGCTAATGCAGTCTCTCAGTGCAGGTGAGATTTATTTCTCTCTTTCTCTAATATATACGGGCCCAGAATCTCAGCTTGTTTAATCCATTGGTTTACACGGATTTACAGCAGATATTGGCGTTTGATCTATGACTGGGCTTGGTCTTTTGGCTCTAGCTTGAGTGAAGGAATAAAGTTCAGAGGACAAATTAATAGAGAAAAAAATTAGCTTTTCGTGTATCGAAGATGACAAAATTGCAGTCTGCTATCAAATAATCATCTAAATAAATAACCTTGAGAAAACCAATTACTTACATAGGAGGAAGCTATTGGCAGAGGTGTGAGTATCCTCCCGCTGCACCAGACTGAAAAGCCAATATTTATGTATAAAATGGAAATCTGGTTACTGAAACAGGATTGCAATTCACCCATTGTAATTAAAAAAAAATAACAATCACAATTCAAGATAATCCTTCAGGTAATCAAAAGCTGGATCAGCAGCAGGTGCTGGTACTGAGCCGTGCCCTTGCTGGCCGGTCCCCAACGCAGGCAGTGACAAAGCTCTGACTGCCAAAGGTGGGAGGTGGGAGTGTGATGACTGATGGGGCTGTTAGGCCTAAAGGGGCATGAGGCGGAGAATTTGGGGAGAAAAAAACCCAAATAACCCTCTACCTACACCAGAGCTCCTCACATAATCTGTTCAAGTATATGTGTGCCCATTTAAATGGGTTACATTGGAAATTTAGGCTTTATGGCTCTGGAAGACAAAGAACATCAAATGATTTTGCTTCTAATATGAGCACATTAGTGATTTTAACAGCATTTGGTCTACTGAAACAAGATAAGGCCTGGAATAATAAGCAGCAGTTCAAAGATTTATCTAAATATATTTGGCAGTTCCCCCGCCCTTTGCCTCGCGATGTGTACATCCCACAATTGAGACCATACCCTGTAAATTACCACCCTCCGTGGGGTTCTCACGTTAAATTATTCCAAATAAGCAAGGCCAAATGCTCTCGACTTAGCCAGAGATAATCAACTAATGTAAAGCAATTTCCAACAGTTCTATTTTTCTGCTTCGGGCTCTTCAAAAGACAAACAAAGCCACCTAGAAAATTGGCATGGAAAGGAATAAGAATTGTCACCTCTTGCTTGTTGGTGCTGGAGCAGCTTTCGTGTGTGTTCCTAATTATTAGGATTAGCAGTGTTGGATACCCAGCCCGAGCCCCCTCTGGGATCCAGCAGCAGCAAGATGAGGCTCAGAGCCCCCCTGCACTGGACATCGTGTTGGAGGCTGTGTGGATGAGATCTTTCTCATTAGTCAGGCAATCCATCTCCTGGCAGAAAGCTGCAGGAATTAGTTTCACTTCCAGGGCTTTTTAATTACGCTCAAACACAAGTGCACCAGTCAGACAAAGAAGTTGCATTACCTGCCCAAATTTCAGAGCGTGGCACTCTCTCCTTCAGGCATTGTGTTTGCTGTCTGCATTGACTTTCAATTTACAGTAGCCATTTCTCGTTGTAGCACAACACAACAAATTTCACTGTTATATTCAGAAACCCAGCGCAATGTAGATGAAATTCCATAATTTACATAATCAACTTCTGAGCTGAAAGTTCTGGGTTTTGACATATCCCCGAAAGAGAAAAGGTTTTGCTTTTTTCTTGTGTTTTGGAAGGTATGACCTATCGTTTTGCAAAAAACTGTATCATTCTGCCTTGCTATTTTCAGTATACCCCATTATCAGTCAAACTAATAGGCCTGGAGAATGAAACCCCCCAAAGAAATCCACCACATTAGTGAAATAAATACAGTTAATGATGATAATTAAGTCACTGGGGATAATTGAGAGATTATCCAATTACTATCTATAATTCTTTGGCTTGCAAATAAGATAGGAGTGTGTAGAGCTAATCCATTCTAGCAATAATAATAATAATTAAAAAAATAGTTGGGGGAAAAAGCACAAAAAGCCCCCAACCCACAAATTATTAGATTTCTTCACAACTGGAGGTATTTTGTCAGTTTAATTGCCTAATTGGAGAGTTTTTCTAGTCTAGAGTAATGTTTTAGGCAGCTGTTGCGACACTGGTCTCTTGAGGAGGGGGAGATATTGTTGGTCAGGACAGAATTCCCTGATGCGATTCCTGATTCCCTGGAGAAGCCCCACTGTCCCCTAGACCCAGACTAAGATGGACACATGTGCTCCTAGCAAAGGTCTTACAGTAAGTAGAAGTGAACTGACCCAAAATAAGAAGAGATGGGATCAGTACAGGGCTGCGCTCTGGGTTCTGACGGTAAATTTAGGACAGAAGCATTGTTCCAGCAGGCTCTGCCCTACAAAAAGCCCCCCAGGCCCCCCAAGGACTGCAGTGCCACTCTTTTGTGGTTGGTTTCGCAGGCGTGCAGTCACGCTGTCACAGAGCTAAGGAGAGGTGGATGACCCCCCTGACCGGGTCAAGTGCTAAGGGAGGTTTTGGTCCCAAATACTTCTCAGCCTCAGCCAGCCTGTGTCACAGTGGCTCGAGTTTTCTAATTTAGCAAGTGGATTAGGGACAAGAGCCAAACCCCAGGAAAACAGCAGCACACTGGGTAAGTTTGTACACTCAGGGATAGGCACCACTTTTTGGAAGGTAGCTACGTTTTTGTTCTCACTTCCGAGCATTTGTAGGCCCCTGATTGGCACAGGTAATTTAAAGAGATCTAAATATGGCCCCCAGCAAGTCAATTAAGGATGGGTTTAATTTTAACATGTGCATAGTTCCTTTGGATCTCGTCCATGGAAATCAATGGCAAGGCTGCTGGTGGTTTGATTGGCTTCGGATCAGAGCCAGCAATTTTGATTGTAGAGATCGAATGCTTGAAATTAATTATATGACTAATGCTTCACTGGATTAGGGAATCAATTAATGGAAGTGGGGTTCTTGTTAGCAGATTTCCATTAACTTTCATGCAGATTTTTTTCCTAAACACAAACTGCATATTCATTGCCCTTGAATGCATTTAGGTAAGTTGGAAGAATAAGATGGGTGAAATAACCAGAATTTTCTAATGAAGCTATTGAAAGGAGTGTGTGATTCAAGAAAATTAAATCCTTGCATGGAAAGACCTCGTGCCAAGTCCTCATACCCAATAGGTACACACCGGAAAGATTTTCCAATCCTATTTGTGCCAGAAGCTCTTCAGTCTGGGATTGACAGACCTGGAAGGCAATCGTCCTCATGAGCCAATCAAAAGGATCAGAAATGAGGTAGCAAAGTACAACCCTTTCTCCACACATCTTTTCTCATCTTTGAGTAGCTGCTGGAGGGGAAAGCATCCTTCAGCACTTCAACTCCTACTTAACACAGGCAGCTCTAACTACAGGAACATCCCTGCTCCCACCCCTATTCAGTCCTCCCAGCCCGGTAAAACCTCATTTCACGCTCAAAGCTCCCTATGGACTCTGAAACACACCCCCAAAATCAGGTTCTGGCAGGTGTAAACACCCTCTGCTGAGGCCCAGAAGATGCTGTAGGAAGGGATGGCTCCTCAGGAAGGTCCCAGCCTGCCCAGCTAGCACAGGCTTTGATGGGCTGCACTTTATGGCAGGATGGTTTTTATTCCATGGCCCCAAAGTGAGCCCTGAGCTACGGAGAAATTCCGCTCCTAATGGTCCCCAGAGCTGTGTCCCCAGTGCTCCCCCAGCCCCCAGCCCTGGAGCCCTGGAATGGGAGCTGCCTTTGGGCCGGTCCGTGCGTGCACAGACGGCTCCTCTGTCAGAGCAGCGTATTAAGCCACAAAATGTTTCTGTAAATATTGTTTCACACTTGAGTGAACAAAGCATGCTTTTATCTGAGGGAGAGCGCAGGGTGTAAATTACATTTTAATTGAGGAATTGGAAATACCAGCTTTTGCTTTTTGTTTTTGGTTTTTTTTGGGGTTTTTTTTGTTTGGTTTTTTTTTTTTTTTTTTCCGTTCCTAAAAAGGTTGGGTTGTTAGTGGGGATAGCTCTAATTGAAGCTCCCTGCAATGAGCCCACTCTCATTTCTGCAGAATTTCCCACCTTCCTTCTGGCTTGGCTTGCCTGGATTCTCCTCCTCCTCCCTAGTGAGGCTGTCTCCAGGCCCCTGAGTGTTCCCAAGCCTTGCTCACTCGCAGCTTGGATCTGTGCCCCTGCAATGTTTGCAGCTGAGAGCAGCGGGTCTGGCACCCCCCGTGCCCTGCTGCCCCTGCTCACCTCCCTGCCAGGCAGGGATGAGTGAGGCTGACGGTCTGCTGAGACCCCATCGTGCTACTCAGGGGTGGAAATCAGAAAAAAAGGCTCCTTGGAGGCATGAAGTGTTTTGTGCTGTGCAATCTGGGTGTGATTCTCCCGCCCAGAGCAGCTGGCACTGCATCCATCGAGGGCTCACAGGAGCATCTCTCAGCTCTGACTCCCAGGTGTTGGCAGCCGTTCCAGCCATGGCGTGGTGATGTTTCTCCCCCACACTAAAATGCCTCTGAGAAGCTGCAGTTGCAGCGGGGAGCACAAAGGAACACAGGGTCATTTAGGTTGGAAAACACCTCCAAGACCATCAATTCCAACCGTTAACCCAGCACTGCCAAACGTCCCCAGGTACCCCATCTACAAGTCTTAAATCCCCCCAGGGTGTTGACTCCACCACTCTCCTGGGCAGCCTGTGCCAGTGCTTGATCACCCTCTCAGTGAAGAAATTTTTGCTAATATCCAATTTAACCTCCCCTGGCGCAACTTGAGGCCATTTGCTCTTGGCCTGTGGCTTATTACTTGGAAGATGCTGACCCCTGTTTTGCTACAACCTCCTTTCAGGTCACTGTAGAGAGCAATAAGGTCTCCCCTGAGCCTCCTTTTCTCCAAGCTGAACGGCCCCAGCTCCCTCAGCTGCTCCTCAAAGGAGTAGTTCCCGAGACCCTTCCCCAGCTTCTCTGCCCTTCTTGCCTTTCCTTGCCCATCTTAAGACTTTTTTCATCTTCACAGGTCTTTGCATTATCCCCATTTCTCACACGTCACTGCTTTGCCCCAAAGAGGGCCCACCATCCATCTAAGTCTTGGCAGGAGTGTGGGATCATGGAGGACCTCTCTTTTTCCTGCTGGTGGGAACAGCCAATAGTTTGTAGCCCAAGCAGAAAGCATCCTGGTTTCTGGAGTCTCAGACATCCCCACTTGCTGGGAAGCTTCCCTTTGGGAAGGGAAGTGGAACACAACCTCATTTCTCAGAGCAGTCAATGAGCCGTCAAGCGCAGGAGTGGGACGTGGCCAGACAGGAGGGAAAGGCAGGAAAGGGAGCAGAGTCTGGAGCCAGCTGTGCTAAATCACTGCTTCTGGTGGGCAGCTTCTGCTGGAAGGGCTGGAGAGAACCCAGGCTGGAGGAGAAGAGCTGCATCCCCCTGCTGGGAGGTGGAATGGGAGCATGAAGCACTTCCAGCTGGGAGCTCAGAACCGCGGTTGCGAATCGCACCCTCGGTGCTCTGGGGGTGAGTCAAGCCCATTAGCCAGCTAATCCTCACAACAGGCTTTTGTGAGGCTACCATTTCCTTCTGGGGAAATGTATGATCTACTGATTACACAGCATCCCAACGTGCCAAATGTATGCTTGAAACCAGTAAACAATAAATATTTAATTAGCCGGTCATTTTGACAATAGCAACAGGCAACAATTAAACTGGCTTTTGATTTCCCCTTCATTTAGTTGTCAGTCTTGTGTAGTCAAAGTTAAATGCCAATTCTTGCCTTGACCACAACCTTTAGTAAGGCTGTGAAGAGAATATTTAGGTTTGATCTGAGCTTTTGATCTCCGGCTCTGATTTCTCCCGCCTTTGCACCAGTTGTAGGCATGACTCAAATACCATTAATGTAATGTGGGCTGAATGTGAAACTTAGAAGCTTATTCTTTCTAGCCTAACAGTGCCAGCCAACATTTCAGAGAGCAGTCACACTTGGAAATACAATTATGATTCAACCTGAAACTCCTGATCTCCTCCGGTGCCATCAGGACTTTGCTCACCTCACAGGTCCGTGCACACCCGACTTTTCCCCACAGAGACCTTCTTCCATCACCATCTCTCTGTGTATTCTTCTTTACTCCTGCACTCCTGTTTGTCTGCAGACCTTCTGCTCCACCCCCAAGATTCTTGCCATTGGGGCGACAAATTTCTAAATGGAAAAGGGAAGAAGAAAGCTGTTTTCCAGCACCAAATTAAATTTCCCCGCCACCTATGTTTGCATCCACAGCCTCTGTATCCCAGTTCATCTCCCCACTCTGTCTTTGCATGAATCACCAAATTTTTCAGGTGGAAGGCCACTTTGGCAGGTTTGCTGGGGAAGCCTTGGTCTGGAAACCAAACTGTGTTTACATATCAAACCTGTCCCATCCCGTGTTTAGCACCTAGATCCAGAGCAGATGCTTGGCAGTGTGGGAGGAGGTTTAGGGGGGACCTCCTGCCACTGACAAGGATGCATCTACCCTTAGAAATTAATCAGGGCTTCTCCTACACAGCTGCCAGCCGGGATGTGCAGTCATGACCAGGAACAGAACGTGGATTTTGTCTGGTTGAATTCAGAGCAGCAGACTGCAAATGAGGAGCCTTGGTTGTAATCACAGTTCTCCTGCTGGATGGTCTCGGACTGCAGACATTTCACATCTGTTCCCCTTTCCATCCTTTCTGTGGTGTCTAAATGAATGTGAGATCTTTACAGCACGTTAATGTCACCCTGATGTACCCAAAGGGCGTCCAGCACTGTGCAGCCCTGACACTGTTTGAGACAGGGAAGTGCTGTTTTAAAGGATGGCATATGTACCAGGCTTATAAATATTGCCCCCTTTTGCATATTTCCCCTTCACTACCACAATGTAACATCCTGCCCAAAGTCTCCACATGATGACAATCGTCTGATTCAACAGTTTTAGCAAGTCTTGTTAGATTTTGGTGAATGTCAAAGTCGGTTCCAATTTAATTTTGCCTTTGTTGAGAAATGAAAACATAGCCTTCAGTCCTCCCGTAAAATACAGGTAACATCCTTCAAAATAAATGGATTTTATTATAAAAGTCAGCTTCGGATCAAGTCTGCTCTGTTCAGAGGTACTAATCAGGGAGTATTTAAAGAGTCACGAGGACTTGATAAAACGTGTACCCAGTTTTAAATATCCCATTGTAATGCATTGTAAACCTTAATTTAAAACAAGACAGCTTAAAAGCTTTATGGATTTGACTGATGATACACCCTCTATATTGATGGCTGAACCCAGCATGCTGTTATTCCTGTTTTCTCTTGCTAACAACAAAGTTCAGAATGATAATATATTTTATAAAAAGCTTTACTATTACGCTGCTGCAAAAGTGACTTTAAATAATGATAATAGGCCTGAACCACAACTTCACGCAGAAACAGTTCTGGAGAAGATGAATTTCCATACAGCAGGCACGGAGGCAGCACGGGGATAATGCACCAGCTCTCCAAAATATTAGCATGTGAGCATCTCACGAAGCAAAGGATGAAAGCGTTTTGGAACCTGAGTGGACCAAGCCCTCCTTTCTCCAGGAATGCTGCAGGGCTGGAGGGGAGCTCAGAGGTGTGTGACCCCAGCTGGGTCACATCCCAGGAGACCAAGCAGTCCGAAAACCCTGCTGGCAGCACTGAGCCTTCTCCCCATGAAGGATTCCTCTTCTACAGGGAGAAGAGCAGAGCCAGCAGTCTGCTCTAATAATGCAGAATTAATTAATTAATTTTCCTCTGCTAAACCCGGCGTTGTTCTGGGATAGAGCAGAGCCAGCACCCAGCACAGCAGAGCAGCAGCTTATCCACACGAGGTGCTGCATCCCTGTCCATGGGGAGGAAGCAGGGTCTGAAAAAGCACCTTCAGAGTCTTTGTTCCTCCTTCTCTTGGACTTCATGGTGTCAGATGGGTGAACTCGAATGGGAAGCCCCACTTGGCCGTGTGCTAATTCCTGCACGCTTGAGGGCATCCAAACTGCTTTGAGATCACCTGAAGAAAGCTTGGAGAAACCAGGAAATCATTAGTTTTTAGCAAGAAACTCTGTCCAACTCTTACAAATACATGAAATATGTGCAAAGAAGAGCAGGGAGCTCACAACTTCCAAAGGCAAGAGCTTTCCCAGCTCATGGGTTTGACCCAAGCCGTGGGCAAGACCATGGGGCATGCTTTAGCTGGGTAAGCACAGGGACAGTCATCTTCCCATAACTGAGCCACTCCTGTGCAAAATTGAGGGGCAGCTAATCACATTCAATTAGAGATAATTATATCAGGAGCAAAAATTCACCCTGCGAATAACTGGGTTAAACAAAAACCTGCAATGGAGCTCTGAGAGAAAAAGTATTTTTACGTTTAAACACTGGCATGATTTATTCAAGCAGAGAGGAATGGTGAATTGCAAATTTGGAAATGACACAGGTTTACAGTTTGTATAAATTAATAGCATGATTCCACAAGGCAATAAGTTGAAAAGTCGACAATGACTCTTAAAATACTATTCAAAGACTTAAATTAAACAAAAGAAGCATCTACAGTCAAAAAGACTTGTTCTGAGCTTTATGTGAAATATTGTCCAACAATAAAATGTCGTGTGCAGCCTCCTGAACAGCCAACAATTTCAAATTCCATCTTCGTTCTTACATTTACCGTGGATCAAATTTATGCCTATTATGTTATCACCAGAAAATACAATATACAGCAAAAAATACCTTATGCCAACAGCAGCTCGAATTGTTAGGCAACCTTCAAAGGGGGACTTTCCAAAGCTATCCCTTAAGAAATTAATTGGTTATCTTTAAAGACCATATAATTAACATTTCCGTGTCTTTACATTTGTAAAGCAAGCATTTGTGTTCAAATTTACCTTGCAAACTCCATAATTATAATACTTATGTGTGTGAAAGGAGTAGTTGGTAGTTTCAGTGTCTGGCACAGTTTTAGAAGTGAGAATTTATGATCTCATGAACTTCCCCATTGTAACCCAGATTCCTTGCTCAAAATGAAGTCAAAACAATTCACCACTGTAGCATTGTGCAGTTTTATGTATGTTATTAGGGGTGTATTTTGTGGAAGTAATAACAAGATTGAGGTTGAAATGAATCTCCATTTCCTCTTGCATACACACACAGATACAATGAAATGCTGATTTCTTTAAAACGATGAACACACACACAGGCATGTATAAACAGCCTGGGAGACTACCAATATAAAAAATGTATTTGTGTGCAGGAAACAGGATTGACAAAGACACCACTCTTCCCTGGAAAATAGAAGATTTGGGGTTTGGGCAGAGGGGAGTGAAAATCTTACCTTTTTCATGCAGGAGAGATGCTGTATTAGAGAAAAATGTGTGGAAATGCAGTGAGGGAAAGCACGAAGAGATGCCGGGGTGTGTTTGGACCCAAAAGGGAAGGAAGCTCTGAGAACATTTACTGGGCTGAGAGATGCCAAGTTTCTTGCTCCTGATGTGGGTTTGGTGTTGGATAAATATTGAGCATTTCCAGGTTAAAAACGACACCCTTTGCTCCTTGTGGGGTCTTCAAGATTAAAGTGTCGATGGAAGCAGCCAAGACCTTTGCTAGGCACTAAAGTCACTTTATGCCCAGAGAACACATTTCAGAAGTGTGATTATTGTTATTGCTGTGCTAAAAATGCGTCAGGCAGTTCATGGGAGAGACAAGGTCCCTCCTGTCCCAACAAGCTTGCAATCAGAGGTGCCAATTCTGTGATTTTGTGTACGCAGGGACGGCAGCGAGAGCACAGAGGTGCTGCTGGAGCTGCGGGACCCCAGGGAAACGTGAACTCCAAGGGTGGGGAGGAATTTGTAGGGATGGGAAAGGCTCAGCAGGACCCTCGTGTGGAAATAAGGTCCCTTCAGCAGTCAGAAAAAAATTTTCGTAACAGTCTCTTCTGGTATTAAAATCTATGAATTTGGGAGAGAGGGAAGATGAGTGAGATGGGAATTTATGACTTCAGCTTTTGGTTTTACATATGTATGCAGACTGAGGAAAAGCTGTACTGCTGATTTTTAACTCTTCCTCAAATGGACACTAAATATTTCAGTGTCAGTAGTTCATCATTATTTTCCAGTTTAAGAGAAATTCTGTCACCACCTTTTGCCTAAATGTTCCTTACAGAGCCACGCAGTTTTTGGAAGATTTTCCTTTTTTTTATTTCTCCCCTTTTGTTGTTTCATTTATGAATCTTGACTGTTTTGGGTTTTGCTCCTTTCCCCCAAGTTCATGTGCAACTGCTGTCCCAGGACACACCACATTTAGAAAATGGAACATTACCAAGTGGGTTTTCCCCCTCTTTCCTGGTGGAGAATAGAAAGCAATTTTTCAGGTAGCAGCTACAGATCTGTAGGCACCTCCAGATCACTTCATTTTCCGAGTTTCAAAGGGCCACTTGACAAAAGTTAATTAGAGTATTGCTGTCTGGGATGGGGAGGCCCGCTGGGAGATGGTGGAAGCATCTCATTTCTCACAGCACTTCAGCCAGGAAGCTTCCCAACGTGACTTTTATTATTAATAAACACACCATACAATAATTATAACACACCATACAAAAATTATGCCTTTTACAAGCAGCACGGATTTGAATCCTGTGTTGTTAAGCCTCCCGCATCACTCTGAAAAAAGCTCCCCAAATGCTCAGCCTGAGGGTGTTGTACACACGAAATTACCACCAGTGTCAACAGTAATGACAACAATAAATAGAGATGTGAGTCCCATGCAAAAACTCGCTCATGCTGGGGCAGCCTGGTGTGCTCCTACACACTCAGCTTCATGACACTTTAGTTGCTTAGTTTGGTAAGCAAAGAGAAGGCTTCTTCACTGTGAGAAGAAACAGGACTGGTTCCCCACCTCACATATTATGTGGATTTTCCTATATTTACTCCTTTCCTACCCACTGTTCAAACTGACTCGCGAGCCAGCTGATCAGGAGGACAGGGAAATAAACTTCAGCCCAAAAATCTTAACGAACCAGTATGTGAACAACTCAGAACTGCCCAAATAAACAAACCCCTGACTCTGGCATATGTTGTGTGGCCATTTTCCCTGGGGAATTTTTAGTTAATGGCACACAACTCCATCTCCCAGGTTGGCCCTACATGTCACTGAACAAAGCAAAACCCATCCTGACACCGAGTTCCTGATAAACAACTTATATTTGTAGCTAAATAGATGCAGGTTATTATGCATGCTTAGCAATTCATTCCGATGAGGAACAGCAGGTTGGATGACAGTATCTCCTGATGACAGGTTTAGGTGTTATGAATATCACAGCCCTGACTTCACTTAAGCACCGGGGCCTCATCTGCAGCTCCCACGTGACACCAAAGCTTGATCAGGATCTGCAGCCTTGGGGCTCTGCCACGCACGGGGGAAGGATGGTGTAGATAGAGCTGCACATCTGCAGTGCCTTTAGAGCAGATGATCTTACCCTTGGCGTGCCCTGGCTCCACTCTCTGCCTCTTGGCCATGCAAGAGGTCTCCATGTGGAGAAGAAACCTGACTTAACCATCTCGCACAGCTCGAATCTGTGCCCTTTGTGGTCCCTGTCTTTCAGAGAGCAGTATTTAGCTCCCTCAGCCAGCAATCTGCTTGGCTGTAGAGTTCAACAGGAACACAAAAAGGGCCTCAGTCCAGAGGAGAATATTTTGCAGAGGCAGCTAAAATTAGGATCTGGCCCTGGGCGTGTGTTTGCAGACATCTGGATACAATGCGCAGCAGCACCGCTTGTGTGGATCACCAGCATAACTGCAATAAATAATTCAAGAAACAGCAAATGATGCTGAAAGTGAAGCCTCCAGCTTTGCAACCAGCTGGCAGCACTGTGGCCTGCAGAGGGGACACCTGCCAGGGTGGGATTTGGGGCTGGGAGCACTGGGGGTCCCCACGGGACCGACAGTGACCAAAAGGGGCCGCAGGTGACAGCCAGTCCCTCTGACAGCCTGGCTTTAGCCTGTGAATATGTGATTGTAGTCTTTGGGTCCCTGGTGGGCTCCTCAACTCCCTTCAAACCCACCACTTTCCCCAAACTGAGGAACATTTGAAAAAAGAAAGGAGGCTCCACAGCTTTGCAGAACTGCACCACATGGGATCAGGAGGTGAACGGAGCCCTGCGTGCAGTCCTCTGTGCACAGCCTGGGTGGGTGTTTGGAAATAACCACCCTCCAGAATCCAAGGTGAAGCCAGACAGGAATTTTCCCTTATGCCCATTATTCTTTTCTCTGGCAATCAAGACCTTGGCCAGGAAAATACGTGATAACTCACAGATATAAGGTGTAAATACAGAGGGAGTGGAGAGGATAATTCCTCTCTGTACAGGTGACACTCTGCCATACATCATAAACCCCGACACTTCAGCACCAGCAGCCTGTGGTCTGGCAGAGGAACTTGTCTTCGCTTCTGGTTAAAAAGCAAATCTGAACACAGGCCTGTGAGGAAGAGAATCCCTCTGGACATGTAAGACCTTCAGTCATGTAAGTGGAGCAGCAGTATCTCTTGCTTGCTTAGAATTGAAACAAGCAGGAAGTTCTTTCTTTCTTTAATCAACTAAGAAAAAAGAAAAAGAGCTAAAGCAGGTCAGATGGCACTATTGGCATAAGCATCCAACAAAGCCCATCTGATCTCCCCCAGCCAACACAGCCACCTTCCATCTGGAAGGGCTTGTTAAAAAATGGGATCTTGGAGACACCCTTTTTCCATCTCCATACCTGTGTCAGAGCAGATCTCACCTGCGTAACAAAGCGTGAGCTGAATCTAACACCCCAAACTCTGCCCTTTCTAGGTGATTAACAGATAAACATAAAGTTATTTGTCCCACTGATGCATTGCAATCTCAGTTTCATAAAAGTCGGTAATTGTGGTTCGCTCCTCGGTGCACTCAAAATTCTTACTCATGTTTGAATTACAGTTTTGCAAAGGCTCTTCGTACATATAATGGGCACAACCAAATCTGCCTCCTTCCTCCCCCGCCTCACAACTCAGACAATTAAAAACCAATACACAAAATGTGGCAGGTGAAGCCCATTTGCAGTGAAGTGTAATTATACCCAGAATAATGAGCATATGCAAAAGATTTCTTCTCGATCCAGTGCTTACCTTTTGTGATGCTCTGACTCATGCTGGCCTCACTTTCCTCACAGTATATTTTTTTTTAGTTATTGCTGTTGCTGCTGGGCAACAGAGCTGTGGAAAGAAGGTTAGGTTTTACTTTGCATCCCCTGTTATCACCAGCGACATCATCAGCTAAGCTGCTCTTGGCAATGACCTACTTCAGGAAGCAGCAGGAAAGCTGGGTATTCTCAGATCTCGAGCTGAGTTGGAAATCTCCTATTTGCCTTGTAAAAGGATGTCATTCCACCCACAAATCATTGAGAGACACCAGAAATGGGAGCACATAGAGTTTATAGAATTCCTTCTTCGTGCCTTGAAGAGAAAGGAAGCAGAGACAGCTCAAAAGACCAGACACTGATTAAATGTAATTTTTTATCCTATCTAGAAAAAAATACTACAGTAAAAATATGTAAAACATCCAATAAATTTGCTCTTAGTGTCCTCACCCTTCTCCTCACGCTCTTTAACTCATTCCAGCATCTATGATCTTCTCCTGCAGCGCTCCCCATGTTATGACACTTCCTCCACGAAAACATAGAGGGGGTGTAGTGGCAACTTCAGCAAAGGAATCACAGAGAAGCAGCAGACAGGAATATTACTGATCAATGGCAAAAAGATTAAAGGTAGTAACATCCTCATGGCACTGTGCTGAGCAATGAGCGAAGAAGATCAAAGGGATTATCAAGAGCAAAGAGAGAGCTTGTGGCTATTAAACTGACAAAAAAAAGAAATCCTGTGGGAAATAGGAACAAAACTCTTAGCAAAAGACAAGGATCAGATTTTCTTGTTTCACAAAAGTGAAGATGTTGGAGGGACAGGTGTCAGGAGCTGCAGTTTCTAACAGTGCTTTAAGGGCAGGGAGCTGATCCTTTAAGGGGAAAGGGATGAAAAGCTTGGAGGAAACGTCACAGGGAATGGACAGACCTTCTTCACACACTGGAACACAGAAGCCTCCACAAGGAGCACAGCCCAGGTCAGGATGCAGAGAGATTTTAATGCTGAAATCATATTTTATGCCTCTGGACCTGACCTGTCTAAGAATGGGCATAACAGCAGCTACCTAAATGTAAGGTCTTTTTGCTGAAGAGGATTTAGTGGGTTTAATATTGAACATATTTTAAGTGTTTTCATGGATAACGTCAAGCAAGAAGAACATGCGAGCTGGATTATGAATCTTCTTATACCCTTTTACAGCATTTATAATTAACTCTAAGTCAATTTTTTTTTTTTTTTGGTGCTACTGGGAAGCAGTCATGCTGTAATCTTCTAATTAATAAATGGCTCAATAAATCATGAGATCTTTTGTCCATGGAGAAACTTACACACACTGTCAGAAATATTACACTCTAAAATGGGTAGTAGGCAGCCAACCATATTTTTCCTTCTTCTTCTTCACTTTTTTTAAAAATTTATATTTCATTTGAAAATGTTTAATGACTAAATCAGTCAAAGAAATTATCCAGTGAGGGCCGCTTATTGTGCCAGTTATTATCTCTGTGAAAACTCTCATTGGCACCCAAGGGCTTTGGTGATGCAAAGTCCAGCTGCACCAAAGCTGTGCAGTGGCAAGGACATCCCATGCCTCGTGTCTCGGGCCATTGCTGCATTCACACAGCGTGTGAATGGGGAAAAGCCTGGTCCAATGCACAGAGCAATGGGGAAAAGTCCTTGAGATGTGGGCTTGGCCCCTCACCCTGTGCTCTGGGCCTTCTTTTTCTCCTTGTTTTTTTCACCTCTTGCTCAGTTAAGCTGAAAGCTCTCTCAGCCATGGGCCTCTTCTCACTCTGTGCTTGCGACGCTCGCATTACTGGAACACGAAATCAGAGTGATAAAACTTGTCAGAGATCAGCAGTGACTGACGGGGACCTGGACTTTGTCATTCATTAGCCAGACTTCCCTCTTGTCACCTCCTCGAGTCCACTCCCTTCCCCCAGAGCAACATTAAAATAGACATTTTTAATTCTGTGTTTCTGGTTGTCACACACGTAAACAAACACCTCTCGCTGTTCTCTCGGGAGGGAGCCGAGGATCCTTATCTTCGCTTGCTGAGTGGGGATGTGAAAGCAGAGACAGACAGGGCGAGACTTTTCAGCTGAAAACATGCATCCCCTATTTATCTAGGCACTGGCAGTGATGTGACAGCCCAGGGTGCCTGGGTGCATGTAAAGTGCTCCAGCCTTTAGCAGCTGATGAGGAGGGTGCCCTCCTCGCAGCCCTCCCTCCTGAATCTCTGCTCTTGTGGCACAGGACACAGAAGCCACGGCCTAAATCAAACCCCAGTGGTCTGAACCAGCTCACAAAGATCATAACTGTGGCGTGGCCCTGAGAACGACAGGAAAAAACCAGCTCCTTGGAGATGCACTAGAGGAGCTCACACCTGGGAGGCTCCTGGCTTCATCTGTTAATAGCCACTGCCAGAGCAGATTCGATGAACCTCAAGCTCTCCCCATGTGGTGTTTCCTCATATTTTGTCATCCCCAAAAAGAAAAGTCTTTATTATGAGCTGCATATGCTGAGTAGTCTGCATCCCAGCAGTGTCTGAGAGCTGTGACTCCTTAGGGAAGGTGGTTACAGTGCCTGTGGAGATGTCAAGGTGCACAAGGCAAAGCAAAATAACCCATTTTTGTTGTGTAAAATAAAAAGTCTCTCAGAAAAATTGCTGTATTGAGGAAATGATAGCACTGAATTTAAGACAGCCCCTAAATGTCAAGGGAGCATCAATAATTCTCTTTATTTACAATAGTAGAAGACACAGCCGCCTATGTATGTGTTGATAGGAAAAGAAAAGGGGAATGTGCAACTGCTTCTGTTTGAAATCTTAATTATTCCGGTAATCTTTCAAATAGAGCTCATCAGCCAGGTATAAACACTATCCTAGCTGCAAGCATAGGTGTGAAAAGGGGAAAAAATCCCATTATCAAAGCAATCTGCAGCTCTGAAGACGACGGCTTACTGCACCAGCAGATTTCTAACTGTTCCTCGTGACTGGTGCTGGCAATAGTTTAGGAAAGTAAATGAGTTCCTAATGCAGGATGTAAGATATTCATTAAAGACCAGGTAGAAGAACATTAATTTACCTTTTAAAACATATCAGGAGACAAATAAGGCAATGAGTTCATCAGTATGCATGCGTTGCCTCAGCTGATCAGGTCAGACAAGCTCAGCTGTGCCTCCTAATGCCTGCACTGCAAAACACTGCTGATAGTATTAACATTTTAATAATAATTGTAGTAATATTTACTGATAGGCGAAGGCAGGATGTGATTTACCGTAGCAGAAATCCTGGGTTTTCTATCTGGCTTGTTCGCAGGTTCACACCACCTCTATGAATAATGCACTTAACTCCTGTTGCTGACTATGGCCAGCAGCAAAATACGTAAAACAACAACAACAACCTGTTCAAAAACAGCCTGAAAACATCCTAAAAACAACCCAGGGAGTCTGAACAAGTCAATATTGCAAACATCCTGCACTAGCCAGAAAAGCAGCTGAATAGAAGTGAACCAAAAAAGGGGACAAACTCTTTTGTTTGGTATACATGAGAAGTAAATAAACTCTATTCCACCCCAGATAAAAATGGGTACGCTCGCTGTCATTTATATTTTACAGCAACCCTCCCTTGATGCTTCAGTTCCTTCAGCTGAGACTCCTGTTGAGACCCTTCCCTTGGCCACAAAGTCAGTGATAAATCTCTCCTTCAAAAGCTGAATTATGCTCTGCTTTGGGGTCTCCGAGCACGGGTGAGATCTTCCTTCACATGTTGGCCCAACGCAGTGTTAGTGCAAAAGCAAAAACAGCACTTGAGCACTCTTTGATCTGGGTCTTGTCACACCAAAGCTGTGTCCCGTGTCAGAAAAGCTGCTGTGCGAGGGCTGAGTAGTAATTGCCTGAAGATACTTTAAAGTGAAGTTGCCTGCTGAGATAAAGCAAGAGAATGCAACAATATCTGCATATATTTATTCTGAAAAGCATAATCAGGAAAGGCGAGGAGTTTTAAGGAGTGTGATCCCAGTCCACTGAGCCTGAGCGCACGGAATATGAGCTTTCACAGAAGCCACTTCAAAGGAAAATGAGAAGGTAGAGACATCGGTGTGAGCCAGATAATTCAGGGGAAGCAGGGCTTAGCAGCTAATTCATTAAGGGCATTTTTGCACAGTATTTCTGAGGTAGCAGCTCACGACGACACGGGGCAGCCACTGCAAGTCAGAGGATGGAGTTATCTCCGTGGCTGGCTGCTCCCAGCCTCTCCCCGATCCAGCAGCCACTCTTACACATCATTAAGAGACAAGCTCCCCACGGGGACCACCACCGGCCTCATCAGCATGGAAAGCAGCCCTCTTGCTCTGCATCACTGAAGGCTGGAATATTCCCACACTGCCTCCATCTGAAACACCACGGCTTTTTAAGGCAGCTCTGGGATTTTCATGACCAAAATAATACACCCAGAGAGGGTCACGTCAAGGATTTCTGATGTTGAGAGCAGCCTGGAAGCCAGGTGAAAGCACAGTCCAGCCCATTCAGTGCTGGTTCATCGGGGATTTATCATAAATGTTTGTGGGGTGCTCAGAGGGAGCCCTGTAGATATGAGTTTTAATTGAAAAGGGATTGCAGGGGATATAAACCAACCTAAATGTCAGGGCACTGTTGCTTCCCCTAAAGGTCAGAATGAGCGTACTGAAACCACAAGTCTGAAAATGATACCTCTGACGGTGCTGTTCCAGCCATCCGTGGGTACAGAGCATTGCTCATCTATTCCAGCTTGGAAACTGGCAGGGAAGGATGGGAAAACAGCCTCACACGGGGCTGGGAACTGGATAGAGCTTTTTGGATGCAGCTGCAATAAAAGAGTCTTCTGATGCCTTCCAAAGGCACAGCCCAAGTTATTACAACAGCATTAATTTACCATTAGGGCTTGCCGGAATCAGAGGGGAAGATTTTGATTTTTAAAAACAGAGTCAAAGAAAGGCAAGAGTGAAAAAAAATATATTCAGTCCTTTTAAAGTCTGACCTAAAAAGCCTTGCAATGTAAAATATGCACTAAAAAATTTATGTCAGGTTTCTATGGTTATACGTATGTACGTGTGTGATACAGAGCAAGCTCAACCTTGCTCCTGCTGGTCTTACACGCCATGGAACTCAAGGAGCTCTTCCCAGGGGAAGGGCAAGGCCTGCCTGAAGTCAGCAGGGACAGCCACGTTGGCCGTGTGGATGAGCTGAGCAGCCAGAGGTCACTGCCCTCTGCCCCAGCAAAGCTTTACTGGCACGGAGGAGGGAGCTCAGGGCGTCTCTCCTGCTCCCCAGCTCCTCTCGGGATGGGGTGGTTCAGTGCATGCCCTTCCCCTACAAGAGCTTGTGTTCCTGGAGGTCTGTGCTGACCTCGTGAACCTGGTGGTACAGGCTGAACTCCAAAAGGGACGGAGAGGTTACAAGTCCCTGTTCCTGATGAAGGCAGTCCCATGGACCTCCACGAGCAGCCCCTACCCACAGCAGGTCAAACTGGAGCAGCATCACTGTGGAAAGAAAGGATGGATGTATGGGATGGAACTTGAACAGAAGCAAGAAACTTTCTTCGCTTTATACCAGAAGAAAATACCAGCTCCCCATCCCAGATAAAGGCTTCAACTCTCCAGAGAAACAAATGCTCGTTAAATGTGGAAACAATGGGTCAAATCCAGCCCCCAACCGGGCAAAGAAAACCCCAAAAACCAACCCAGGGTAAAGCCCCAGCGTTAATGAGTGGATTCACATATCAAGCAGCGTAACGGAGGAGCCTCTCTCTGAGTGTTCCTCTTGGTTTCTAAGGAGCCAGCTGTTATTTATGCAGTCTATTTACACGTTCTCTTGGCTCTTTATGCCGAGGAATTATTTTATAGCGTAAGCTCCCTCTCTTTATTTTCCCCTTACAAGCGCATGCACTGCAGAAAGAGAAGGTAGGACAAAGATGTTTGGAAGAACCACGTGTAGGTATGTTTTAAAGACAGAAGATATTTCAGGTTGCCAGTATGAAATTATCAGAGAACATAAATTACTACTGTCTGAGCATTTCTCCTTCCTAAGAGGATTGTGCTAATTAAACAAGAGATTATCAAACTTTGTCTACAGCTGATAAAATCCAACTACAAATTAAAATGCATGTTAAAGCTAATCCATCACAAACTGAAAAATTAAGCTAGTGCATTTGTAATGTTTTCAGCATCCTTTGTCCTTCAGACAGTGCCCAAATGCTAGAATTTGGTGGAGTTTAATGTTTTGCACTTTCGTAGAGATTTAGAATTGTACATTCCATGCAGTTTTCTAAATGCTCATCTTCTTTGCATGTGTAAGATTGTGTCGGTAATTTGCATTCCCTTTTACAAATGGAATTGTAAAAGAAAAGGGAAAATGTAAGCAACTGGATTAAAATAAACTTTTGCCTCCTTCCAGTGCCAATAAGTTTGAAAAAGTTTCCTCTCGTTGTTGCATTCCTCTGATGAGTCACAGCAGCAGAAATGCCATAGTGCCACCAAAGAAAGGCTTTTCCCTTTCTATTATTGGAACAAGCAAGAACAAAAAGTTCTGGAAATACAGAGGGAGACACATTCTCCTGGGTCCCAGCCTTGCTTGCACGTACGGGCCTGAGTCACTGTAGCTGTGATTAACCAGATCAAAATGAGGGAGTTGGTCCACAGTGGCACACCCAGGCCCCAGCACTGCTGAAATTAGAATTTAAAGCTTGAGGGTACTAAATCAAAGCACCCAATCTCCAGATATCCATCTGATCCTTGATAACTAAAGGGCATTTTCCTCCTGGATCAAGTCCACTGCAGTCCAGAACAGTGAGTATGACAATAGCTAAAGGGTGAAGGAACAGATCTGAACAGAAAAGATAACCGAGAGGCCATGGAGGCTGGAAGAAAAATTACAGCTCCCTGCCACAGGACCTGAGGCCTGTTCCTTGGTTTGCTGCCTGCTGGGACGAGTCATGTTGTGTTTTTCCTACTAATTTTTATCTTGTTCTGATCACTTGACACTTCAGACCCCTTTTGAGAAGGGGCTTTGTTCCACTCAGGTTTGGTGATACTGAACACTTAATGTAGAATAATGTAGAAGTGACCTTTAGGACCTCTGATGATTCAAGTGATAATCATGTAGCGAAGAAAAAATAAAAGATGTGTGGTGTCTTTCAACATAACAATCTTGTATCCTTTAAAGTAACTTTAAATGTATTACTCATTGCTAAAGTATTTATTATGTCAATTTTTGTTCTAGCTGCGAAGGATATCACGACTCTGATGGAGTCAAAACTCTGAAAAGCACAGGCTCCTCCTCCCAAGCAGAGCACGCACAAAGCAAACTCCCTGCAAAACCCAGTCTTGAGAGAAAAACAGGAGAATGCACATGAAATGCTTTCGCCCACAAATCACCCTATTTATTTTCCAGATGACATTCGAGCACTGCTTTTATATTTGTCCTCCTCTCATCTCCTTGACTGGACATGCACACTGTGGTCAAATCCTGGTGAGAAACCAGCCTGAGAGGTGTCTTCACTCTGCAGCTCCCCTCACCTCTATCTCCAAGACCTCAGACGCTCCTACAGCTTCCTAAAAGCACCAGCAGATCCACTCCTCCACCAAACCTGCCCATGCCCTGAGAACTGGCTCTGGTTTTAAGCTGTGCCTTCACAGAAATCCTTTGTGCACCAGCACCATTCATCCCATGGCTCAGGGCCTTCCTGCCTCACCCTGCAAAGGCAGCCAACCCCTCCGGCTTCTCCATGCTGGTTGTGTGCCCACATGGGCCCGTGGTGGCCAAGCACAGCCAAAATAGGGATTAGCACTGGCTGTGAGATGCCTTGTCTCAAAAGCTCGTGTCTTCAGGTCAGTTACTTGTTAAGGCCTGCTCCAGCCTCTCCTGCCATCTCCCTCCAGGCAGAAATTGAGATCCCGCTCGTCAGGGAGAAGAATAATTGCAGCTCTCTGGCTTTTCTCTAGCTTAAAGTGGAGTTAATTCCTCCTAGTTTGAGGCACTGGAATAACAAATTCCACGTGTCCCTGCAATTTCTTTGGCTTTGCACTGTGATTTGTGCTGGAGTAAGGTCCACTTAGACTAGAAAACACAAGGGTAGTATTTATTTAACTGATTATGCTGCATTCTTGTCTTATGAATCACTCTCCACAGATGGTACTTATGCCATGTCCTAGTTTCTCGTTTGACAAACGACTGCTCCAAGACTCCCTTATATTGGCTCTTGCACGAATGTAACTGCGTGGAATGCAACGGGTTTATTTTTTATTTATATCGGTGTCAACAAAGCTGGACACGGGGCCTTTAAAAGTAAAAAAGTGCCCCAAATACCTGTAAAATTCAATATGGCACATTCATTATTTATAAAATGATTGTTTCTGTTGCAGAACATTATTGATATTGTTATTTTGTGAGCTTTCCACGTGTACAACTGATACGTACAACTGTACTTAGTCAATACTCCTTGAGAGTAATAAGACTGGTAGAAGGTTTTTCAATCAATATGTTCACTCCAAAGAATATGCAACTGTGTGTATGGGGGGGAATTGATTCTGTTTTCATAGAGATGTAAATAAAAACAATTCTTAGAAGCAAAAGGAATTGTAAAAGTGGGAAATGAGAAGGCCATTTGTGATGTAAAGATTAACATACATTTTAAATACGACTTTGTGGCACTTTGGAGACCATTTTGGGATTACAGTAATTTTATATTCGGTAAAAAGCAGCTTTCAAATATAGAGCCACAAATTACTTCTAGTGAGGAAAAAAAGCAAAAAAGCTCTTTTTTTTCTCCCCCCTCCCTACTGCCAAAGGGTTTGTCAGCTTACTCTTGCAAATTCTTTACTAAAGAGAGTCTGGCTGCATGAGTACTCCTGCCAGAAGTAGAAATCAGTGAGAACGAGCTGTCTAAAGGCTCACGTACGAAAACCAGCCTACAAAGTTCAAGGAATAATTCCTTATTGCAGGAGCCTTTCTATCCTCTGAGGGAGAAAAGATGGAGTGACCGCCCTGCAACCCAGGGAGAGATGAGAAGGGCTTTGGCCCTTCCCTGGTTACCCCTGCAGGCCCTGTACGATGAAAGGAGTGTGAAAACCTGAGATCTAGTACCTTCTATTTTCATTTTTTTACCCCCCCTCGGTGATTTCCTTCACTCATCCTGCTCCTATTACAGTTCATGGCTTCAGGAGTGGTTCTCTGACTAAAGCAAGATCCCCTAAGCTCCAAAGAGCTGACGAGTTCCTCTGTCCCAGCACAGGGGCAAACCCAGGCACTGCCCGTGAGGCACTTCTTAGAGTTAATTTATGCACGTCACTACCACTCACCTCTCTTCCCTAATCCACCCAGGGAGTCTGTTTCCACCCCATGGAACAAGAATGGACTCAAACCCCACAGGTTTTCCATGGTTTTAAGGATGTCCTGGCTCCCTCCCTGCAGCCACAGTGTTTTGGGCAACTTTTGCAAGCGAATAGGTTTGGCTTTACACAGCTTGGGAAAAGGAAGCTATTAAGCAAAACAGAAAGTGTTGCTAAGCAATTGAGTTGATTACACTTGTCCTTGGATGGAGAATGATCCGTGCTGGGGGGAGGTGCCATCTCTGGAAGCCCTGTGAGATACTTGTGCTGGACACTGAAAGGAATTGACAGTCTCATGGCATTTCATAACTGGGTATTTTTGCTGTCCCGGCCAAACCACAATTTGGGTAATTATATCCTGCCCACCTCTGCAACTGTTGTACTTTCAATCAGATGTAATATTCTTCATATCCTGTCCAAAACTACCGTGTGCTGCAAAAATAGCTGTTTCATTTTTGCACAGAGGTGACTGGTTTTCAGCTGTGGTTAGGGCTCCTTGCAGATGTAAAAAAATAAATAAATAGGACTTCTGGAGAGAAAAACTCGGTGCAGGCTGTATTCTCTTTTCACATCCACTGTAATGCCTGATCTTCATGCATTAACCCCAGACCTTGTTAGCTATTTTCTACCCAGTGCCCAGAAATGCAGAATCACTCAGGACCTTTCCTGCCTGGCACCGTGCGAATCCGCAGTGACAGTCCCAGCTGGGAAGAGTTTGCAGCCTGAATACCTAAGACAGTTCAGATAAAACATAAGCCCAGCAAAAGCAAAGAGACTTGGCCAAGGTCACCCACGTCGCTGTGGCAGCCTGGGGACCTCGCCTGCTGGTCAGATTCCTGATACAGTCGAACAAAGTGTCCCTTCAGTGTCTCTTCTGTCCCCTTTCCTTCTCGGTCAGTTTATATCTTTCTAAGTTGAGTTTGTTTTTTCTTTTTAGTGATTTTTTCAATTCCCTCTTGCCTTCCCTCAGACAAAAGCATGAAGCCACGGAAGTGTGTTTTTTTACCTGTTTGATGCATTTTTAGAGCACACGTGGCTCGAGTTGGTGCGTGGAGCAGCTGCTTTAACAGCGCTGCCGTTTAAAGATTGATTGCTCCGAATCCTCTCTCTGTTTGCAACGAGTCCCTTTGCCAGGGGTTAAGGCTGCAGCTTTTGTTGAGCAACAACCCAAAAAGCCTTGGAAGTCCCTCTGGAGGCGGGATGCCATCTGGAATTTGCGCTGCTCCTTGCTGCGAGCGTGCCTGGTGGGATGCACCAGGGAGGGGGACCAGAGCCCCTGCCCAAAGCGCCTTTGACACAAGGAAACATCACAAAACAGAAGCAAAATGTTCCAGGGCTCCCAAAGTTGATGTGATAGATCTCTCTGCCTTGTCTCCTTTCCTTTTTCTCTCTCTTTCCCCCCCCTCAGTCTGAAGAGGTGAATTAAAGCTACTGAGCTTCCCAGCAGCAGAGTGATCTGGGAAGGGATTGTCAAGGTGGGGTGGACGGTGAACATGGTGAGAAGGAAAGAAAAAGGAAATCCTTATGAGCAAGAGCCTGAAGATTTGACAAAGCTTCTGCAGAGCTCAGGGAGAGCTTTGCCTGGCTCAAGGCTAAACAAGAAACTCAACATCTGACTCATTAAGAGTGGTGAACAGCTCACATTGAGCTTTTGGCTCCGATAAAGCCTTTTGCTGCATGCCTCAGACACCAGCATTCAGGCAAGGATTGGATGGGACAATACAGCATAAGCTTCACTTTTAGGCCTGAAAGATTATTATTATTACTATCACCATCACCATCATCATCATTTCATTACTATAATCATTATCATTGTTATAGTTGCTATTATTATATTTCAGTGGAAATAGTCACACAGTTGAATTCATATATATGCTAATGTCTTGCTGAATCAGAACCTGTGAAAACAAAGAAGAGAAACCTGATGGACAGTCAGGATGAACAATTTAACACGGAACTGGTCCCAGTTAGCAAATGGGAGAGCACAGCTTGTTGTAACTGCTCCAGATGGGAACACTGCTGGGTTGGAGGGAAGGTATGACAAGCTTGAGGACCTGTCCCAGAGACTGTTCCAAGATCATTTTTTGATACAGATGCATTTCAAAAAGCCTACAGACAATCCCTAGGCAAGCAGACAGGCAAAATTGCCACTCTAAAAACTGCTGGCTGCGATACAGCCATAGACCAGCCCTAACTCTGCTATAACCATCCTGCAATGACTGGTGTTCAAAATAAATTGTCATCTCCTTTCTCCAGCCACTATTACTATTTCTGTGCATGAAAAGGAAATGGATGTTTTATTTCATCTGCTACTCATGGAAGCGAAATGCTCTTATATGTGCCATACTCCCAGCCTGAGGAGTAATGGTAAAATACAACTTGGTCTATATTTGAATTTTTGCTAGCCCAGCTCTGACACATAGGAACGTGAAAAAAAAAAGAAAAAAAAAAATCACACTCTCTAACTAACGTAACAGCAATGTACAAAAATCCTCGTCTGTCTTTTGCCAAAATCACTTTGAAATCTGGTTTAATTGATCAGTAAAGAACTTTTTTTCTTTTTTTTTATTACAATCTATTTCTTGCCAGGAAAGATCTCTAGGTCGGTGCTGGCTCCATAAATATGGATCTGAAGACAAACTTAAATTTGGAAGTAGTTGGAAGCTATTAGAGTTTTTGGACCTAGCATCTGCTAAATGCCAGGCTGGTTTTCACCAGAGGAGCAGAGGGATTGGCTCCTACTTGACCAAATGCCAAGGTGGGGTGAAGTGGATCCTGTGTGGTCACACACAATCCTGGATGTTTCTAGTTTTTCTCCTGTTTCCTCTAGTTTTCATCAGTTTGCTGATGGGCGTTGCAGGAACCACACTCCTGGCTTTGCTACCTCCTCCTTGCTATTGCTTTCCCCAAAACCCCAACTTTCCTGCCCCCTCTGCGTCCCAGATGCAGAACCCCAAATGGTGGTTTATGCCTTTTACTTCTGGGCTTCTGAATAAAGCCAGAGCTGAGCACACACAGAGGTGCTGGGGCCTGGGTTTTCCCTGCACTGCTGCTGTGGTTTGCTGGGCTGTCCATGCCTTGGGAAAAAATCAAGTTGCTCCATCTGGGCTGTGCTGAGAGACGCCTCTTGTCACCCTGTGTGTCACAGCCCCTGGAGCAGCCTCGTGCCAGTGCCTGGCACTGCTGCTGGGGGAATGCTGGCAAGCACTGAGTCAAAAAACAATGTAATTGGAAAAATTAGCATGATCACCAGACAGGAGAACATCCCCATATGTTTTCTTCAGAAAGTCCACAGTTTCTTTAGCAGCATGCACGGTCTGTAAGCAGAAAGGAGCTGCTCACTGCTGCCTGATCCCAGCTGCAGAGGCTTTGGCTGAGCACAGAGGTTCAGCAAGGACACGTTTGTCTGCACTCACCACGAGAAGGGCTTTCCAAAGCACACAGTCAGCTCACTGGTGCACCCTGTGCTGCTAAAAGTTTGCGCTTTCTGGGTAAAACTTCTAAAAATAGCCTCCTCTTTAATATTAAGCTCAGAGCATGGATATTGCTTTTGGCATTTTGTTTGCCGCTGGAGGAACTCTACCAAGGAAAAGTTTCCCACGGTCTGTTCTTTCAATTCTCTTTGCACACAACACAACAGTGACACCAGAACAGTCTAAAACAAGGGACAGGAAAACATTTCAGCTCTGCAGCTCTTTTTTTTTCCTTCACTGATTCTACTGGGCTGAGATATTACACTTCACGTGGTACTGCATGTGAGGCAGACCCTTCTTAGAGAGGATGATTACAGCTGCAATATCCACGGGAAGGAGAAGCGCAAGGTTGCAGTGAAAGGTACTTCCAGCTGTACTTTACAGATAGAAGCTAAGTGTTGGAGCTACAAGGAGGGTTTATCTTGAGTTCTCGTCTCAGGCTGGGCTATGTCTAATGGATATCAATGCCAGGCGGTCTCAGATGCAGAAATAGTATTTCAAGTAGGACGACATAGAGAAAAAACGGAAAGAATCTGCCCTTATTTAAAAAAAATTGCAGCTCTCCAAGGCCTCACCACCTGAAACTTGGATGCAGTCGGTCATATCCAGCAGAAGCCACCAGTGATGGATGAAGCTCGGGAGCTGGAGGTGGATGAGCTGCAGTTCTCCTTCCTTATGAGAAGTGAAGCAAACGCTTTTAGCCATTCCTTTATTGCTGCTCTGATCAAACGGAACAGGGTGGGCCATGGACCTGATCTACTCCTGCAGTTTAACCATCCCCATCCACCCACTGCAGACACTCCTTCCCAGGGAAGGACCTTGCAGTGCAGTTGGATTTTCCAAGGAGGGTGACACAGCAGCAAGGCTGGAGGGGGCAAGGATTGGTGCCCACCTCTACTTCACACAGAGGAAGAAACAGAAAGAAGCTTGTTCCTTTCCATATTTTCACTTAACTAAAATTCAGTCGTCTAGAGGGGAAATCTCCTGATCTTTCTTTCTCTGGACCAATTATCTTAATAAATAAATTCTGTGGCACGGGTTCATAAAATAGATAAAACAATTTGTTTAGCGAACAGATAAAATCATCAAGTAAGGAAACAACAAGAAGAAAGCCACGCAAGAGCAACACAAACATTATCAGGGAGAAAATGATCAAACAAGGTTCCTAAGGGATTTTAAAGGCCTTGTTCTGCTTTGAATGCACACGCTTCACCAGCAAAATGCTAACACGTTCCATTTTCACAGCATGAAGAAGCCAAAGGTCTGGTTAAATTTCTGCTCAAATAGGAATTTTAAAGCTAAAGACCTACCCCTATTAAATACTCACATAAACACACTCGCATGCACACACTGAATAGTCTCCAGCCTTTCTAGAGTTTTCTATTATTTTTAGGAAAACAAAGCATTAATTGAAGACTTGAATCATAACTAGACTCAGATAAGTATTGGTCCCCTCACCACTAAAATGGTGACATCAAATCAGACAAATTTGTCTCTGCAAATAGTTTCTAGCTTTTTATATGTAAAAAGGGTTGAGCTTATTTGAACTACTGTCTTTCTCAATGCATTTTATTTAAAGATGCTTTTAAGATCTTGAGAAATTTTCATCCTTGTGGCTGGGGGAATAATTCTTCTGGGTTTTTGCCTTTTTCTTTTTTTTTTTTTTTTGAGCTTAAATGATTTAACTTTTCTGCTCACAAAGCAAAACAAATATTATAATTTTGCTTGGCCTATTTAAGAATACACAGCTGCCAGAAAATCAATATGAAATGGGTTTTTATATTATTAAAGACATGCGATCTTTAAGATCACTTGCAGCAAGGTACTAGATATTCCTCCCTGCCAAGTTTCCTTTCTACCTTTTCCCTCCAGCATGTATATAAAGAAATTAGCTTTTCCCAGTGCTCTGATGAATTATTCCTCTGTCCTACCCACTGTATGATCCCACATAGGACGGTACCAGGAAGGACTTTAATTGCAGGTGTCAGGTTTGTTATTATTTGTGGTGTTTGCAGGTAGACTGTGATGCACAACATACAATTACCTTCAAGGGGAAGAACACAAAGGCAAAACTCGAGCTCTATAACACCCAGGTTTCAGTGTAGTCAACAATAAAATTAAATTTTCCACTTTGGCAAACCACCTTAGTCCTGCCTTATTTACCGGAAACGTTCTGGGGGTGATGCGATGTCGCAAGCCCCAGAGGTGTCACAGACACCGCTGCCATCACCTCTCCCAGGGAGCTTTTGGGATGTCACCCGTGAAGCAGGAAGGATGAGGGTGGAAGGAACAGGAAGGATGAGGGTAGAAAGGCAATATAAACCCCAGCCAGCCAGGATTGATTTTCTGTATTAAATATTTTCAAATTCAAGGCACTGCACAAGGAGTTTGCTGAGGACTGATTTACCACACCTTGCCACAGGGCAGGGCAAAGCCACAACTTTCTCTGGAGCATCTTCTGCTAGCCTGGCTTTGGCCAGCCACTAAACCCAGTCACATTATCCAGCGTTGTTTCCTTCTGCTCGTTTTTACATCTGGTCATTCATTCCAGCTCCCCCAAAGTCAAGGCGATTGTAGCTTGCCTTGGCTCCAGGTCTGCCAGGCCGTGAGTGTGAGCCAAGGAACCCCATGAAGAATTTCTTAGTGAGAAAAACATCTCCTCCCCTGCTGCCTGGCATTTCCTTGAGAAAACTGTGGAGCTGAAGGCAGAGGGAGCCTTTGCTACAACAATTAATTAAGTTTTAGTGATTCCCTTTTTTTTTTTTGCTGTCAGAAAGGAAACAACCACTTGTCTGTCATGGTCTTGCAGCCTAGTGTGAATCACGCTGAGAGTGGGGTAACCTTGGGCATCTGCACGCTTGGCTCTGCACAGCTTGACTGTCTTAAAACCAAGCAAGAAGCTTTTGGAGCAGTGGGACGGACAGAGAAATAGCATCATCCTCTGAGGGCTGATGAAGTTACACTGCGTGCACAGGTTGGAGAGGGTCTATTTGCTTCATGTGTGCTGGAAGGCACCAATCCTACAGTCCTGACACTGGCTGTTTATCCAGAACACGCCCAGTGTGGGCCTTGATTTCAGTATTCAGTATTCAGCATTCAGCAGGAATGGCTTCGTTGGTTAAAAAGAAAAAAAAATTCAGCTGAAGAGTTTTGTACAGGCATCGCTGGAGGTTCAAGGTGTAGCCCAAAGCTGAGCACATGGAGAAGGCAGGAAATGCTCCACTGCTGGCAGGTCTGGCTGTGCCTGCAGGATGACAAGGGACACTTCTGATGGGGACTGGGCCAAGTTACCCCTGCCTAGAAGCTTTTCTGGAAACCACCACTCATCCTCACCTTCATCCACAGGGTGCTCTGCTGTAGCAGCTGAAGGGATGAGGACGGAAGTGCAGAAAAACCCTGCTAAATGCCAGCTCCTGGTGCCACTGAGTGCGGGTGGTGCCACTCCACACCTCTCCAGCTGCTCAGCTCTGATCCCAGCACATTCCCGTGTCTGCTTTTGGCTTGGGTTAAGGGTTTAACCAGTCCAGCACACACCCATTCCAGATCCCCCATTTCCAAAGCATTTAAGCACTTGGGTTGTCTTTAAGTGTAATTCACAAAGACACTCATTGCATGGACTTTGATGGCAAAGTTCTGTGCGTGTTTTAAAGCCAGTCCAAGTGCTTGGAACAACTTTTTCCCGTGGTAAAATACTTGGTCAATTGGTAATCCATGAGTGTAGCAACCATTTAAAAATAATAAAGCTGAAAAATAACTCTGTCTAAAAACAGCCACGACCCTGAAAATGTATTTTCAATGACACGTATTAAAAATGAAAGGATGTTTCTAATTATATCTGCCTTTATACTTTCTTGAAGCTCAAAAATAGCAAAAACAGCCAAAGCCTAAACAAATAGAACAATTTTTGTTTTCAGATGAGTGAAAAACTCTGTGTTCTCCAAAATGATTTTGATCAATCTTTTTGGTGGAAAAATGTATATATTTTTCCCATGTAGCATGAACTCCCCCCTTCCACAGTTTTAGTCTCTTTCCCATTTTCCAGGTGAACCCGCACATCAAAATAAGTTTAAAAAAACCCAAATCGATTCTCCAATTTTTTACACTTCTCTAACAAGGACCAGTCTCACCTGATGAAATACCTACAGAGCGTAACTGTAAATTTTATTGTGTACCACACACCCTTGGTCGATTGAGTAACAGCTACGAGCCCTCAGAAATCAATCTATATTTATCACGTAACCAAACCTTTGTGAAACAGAAAGCGGGACAGGTTTTCTAGGCACGGTACGATCTGGGATTTCAGAGAGAGAGTGTGTGTGTGTGTGGAGAACATTTTGACCACAAACAGAGCTGATTATCCATATAATTATGCTGCAGTCACACCAGAGGAGAGTATCCAGTAAATCAAATCCAACTGTCCGCCCACTCGCAGAGAAGAGAGACTAAAACCTGTCAAATCGGGGAAGGAGGAACAGGTGGCCTCATTTGCAAAAAAAAAAAAGGCTGCTCCGTGCACGGCCGAGTGCTGAACATCCATACCCACACAGACACATTTATTAAATGCAGAGTGTTTAATAAGCTTTCTGTGCAGCACATTAAATGTGCTTCTGGTGCCTGCACCGATATAAAATGTGACACGCAGGTCTCCTCGCACACCAAGCAAATAACCTGGGACTTACTAAGTGCTGCCATAAGTTTTCACCTCTTGAATGTTTTTAATGGCTGCTGACAGCAGCGTGCAGCCTCTGTGGCAGCTCTGCCAGCAGCTCGGAGGAGGCTCCTGTTACACTGACGTGGGACATCCTCTCTTCCCAACATGGGGAACGACTCCTGTTCTTGGAGACTGCTGTCTAGCTGGGGTTCTCAGATGCTGGGTCTCAAGAAATCCTTGGTGTCCTACCCAAGTGGCAATTGATGCTTCTCCAGATTTTAGAAATCAGTTTAAACTGAAGGAGGGCAGGGGTAGATTGGATGTTGGGAGGACATTCTTCAGTGGGAGGGTGATGAGGCACAGGTTGCCCGGAGAAGCTGTGGCTACCCCATCCCTGGAAGTGTTCAAGGCCAGGTTGGACGGGGCTTGGAGCAACCTGGTCTGGTGAAAGGTGTCCCTGCCAAGGCAGGGGGGTTGGACTAGGTGAGCTTTAAGGTCTTTTCCAACCCACACTGTTCCATGATTTGATGAGATTTTGAATTTCCTGCATCTTCTCTGACCTTCTGACATTGTGGGCACCAGTGGGCAGGGTGTGAGCAAGAAGAAATACCAGATTCCTTTGAGCAGGGTGTTAAGGAGAAAAGCTAGAGGATATCATTTAGTCCAGTGCTGTGGCTCACACGATGGGCAGGTCTGGAAGGGCACGGTGTGGTCTAACCGTGGTTCGCTATTTACTCATGGCCATAGGACAGCCACCAGCCAAGGAAAGAGTGAGAGACCCCAAAGCAGTGACACTGAGAAAACTCAAATCCCATGAGCGTTACCTTACATCGTTTCCTCGTGTTGGAAGGTGCAGGCGTGTAGGGCACACGCCAATCCATCAGTTTTGGCAGGCGGTGGCAGCAGGTATAGGAAGAGCCTGCCATGGTTTGGGATGCAAACAGCTGCGTTCCCCTGCTCACACAAGACTGATCTCTCAGCTGTGGATATTGTAATGACCAGACCATGAATCTTCAAACTCAAGGTTAATTCCCATTTTCAGTAATGGATGGGAAAAGCTGAAAATCCATCAAAACTACAAATAGGAGGAAAATGCCTCTGAAAGCAAATGCCTTGAGAAAGTGCTGGGTATGAAAATGAAATGCAGGTACAGCAAACGCCGCGAGTTCTCAAGATTCAAGTGTGCCCTCTTTCCAGAGGTTCCTGAAGGAAAAGATGAAAACCAGCTGAATGTCTCAGAAGGAAGGTTGTGGCAGCTGCCCTCTACCAGGAGATTCTCAAAGGCTCCAGTCTCTGGGATGCCTCTATCACATATTATCTAAAGGGAGAAAACGTACAGGATTTAAAAGTGCAGAAAATACAAGACTGTCTGGGACACACAGGAATTGCAGTCATGAGCCCAAGTGCTAAATAATGAGACAGAATGATGATCTGAGGAGTCATTAAGTCCTTATTTTCCTAGTTGCAGATGATGTTGCCTCACAATTCCTTTCCCAAGCATAAACCAGCTGTGCTCAAGTCTTGGTACTGAGGTTGCAACCCCAGAGATCTATAGAAACATGACAAATCTGGTATGTATGCACATCCCTTATTCCCAGGGCTAAAAGAATACTTCTGAAGGTGGAAGACTCCAGGAGAAAATGCTCTATAAAGAAGCTTAAGGGCCCATCTGAAGGGGAAAGCAAGCACTTGCTTGAGAATGATTCACTTTTAATTGTTTCGTGCGATTTCAGTGGACGCAAGCTGATGTAGGAGAGAGGCCATTTGCAAAGTCCTCTTGTAGCAGTGCATGCTCCAAAATTTAATCCGTGAACTGCTTCTCAAATTACCCTGGAATGGTTTTCTGCTCTCAGTAGCACAGTGAACAGTTGCCCACGTAAATCCCCCGTGAGATAGGTGACTCCTTTATGATCCAGCACAGCAGAGGAGAGAGATCCTGCTCCACTCGTAAAACCAATCATTCTTCCCTAATACTGCACAATTTGCAGCCACCATAAAACCCACCCTGACCATATTTAGCAGGCAGGGGTGTGATTCTGAACTTGAAGGTTAAAGACCCGCACAGGTCCATCCCCATGGCTGGACTGTGAAGAGAAAGTCAGTAATTCACAGCAAGTTCTGAAATGGCACTGAAAAATAGGAATCCCTAAAACAGGAGCAGAGGAGCTCCAGGAAGCTGCAGAGCTCTGTGCCACCAGGCTGTGCAGCACTGGGAGATGTTGATAAACTTTGCAGCCAATTCAACCAGTAGTAGCAGTGGGAACATTTTCTTTTCACAATGGGCACTGAGGTCTTGAACACGGAATTTCATATTTTCAGCCAACTCAATGCCTCTCCACCTTCCTCTCCAAGGCAAGCCACAATGATGACATCTTCCTTATCATCAATAAAAATGATGTACGGCAGACTGCGGAGTTATTCAACAAGCAATTTCCAAAGATCACCTTTACTACAGCGTATAAAACAGATCTAGGACTCCCTTTCCAGGATGTCAGAATTTTATGAAGCATCAAGTCTCCACTTGCAGCTCCCTGTTACGAAAAGAACAGCTCTTCACGCCGATACACGGTGTTTTGCTTGCCTCAGCACATCCCCATGACCGTGCAAAAAGGTTGCTTGTGATGAGGATCGTTATGAAAAGCATCACTGAGGTGATGCAAGAGAGGAAAAACCACTTGCGAAACACACCTAAAAAGAGCTGAGCAGGTGTTGCTGTCTGCCTGCTCGTCTTGCCTGAGCCTAAAGACCACCCTCGGTGGGGATGGTCCCAACCAAGCACCATGAACACAGACGAGCTCTGCTGTTGAAGCAGTTTTGCCTAACTAATGTTGTTAGAACTGAAAATGTGGCCCCAGGAATCGATTATGTAAATCCCTCTGATGGACGGAAGCTTTTCCCAACAAAACTGAGCATCGCAGATGATTATTTCTGCCCTCCCTGCAGCAGTGAGGGCAAGCTAAGAGCTGAGCACAGGCTGTTACAGGAATTTCTGAGTCAAGGACTCAATCTCTTCTTGAGGATGCAGTGTTGATGCCTAACTGTAGAGATGAGTCATGAAGAGTCAAAAGACAGAGCAGAAACACATCTGTTACTCTGCTGATCTGAAGAAGAAACATTTTCTCCACCTCAGTATTTCACACCCATCCTCACTTTTTCCTACCAGCACTTCCTCTCCCATAGCTGTGTTTTCAAATCCAGGGCCATCACCACTATTCAGGGATAGGCCCTCTAGCAGAGAGGAGATGAAAGCAGTATTACCAGCTCAGCGGTGCCCAAGGATATTAAATCCCACTCTACAAACAACAGTCCTTCGGTGATTTCTGTATTCTCAGATTTGCATCACATTTGGACACAGTAAATATAAGAAAATTAGCCCAAAAGAGTCAACATTAGATTAAAAAATAGGGCACCATAACAGTTATCTTCTGCATTTGAGAGTGCAGGTAGTAGAATTTACTGCATGGAAGAAAAGGTGAATGGATTTGCATTTAAGTTTCATCACTTTTAAGGTCCCCGGTAGCCAAGCCTCCCTTTAAAAGAGCCCTAGTGGACAATAAACTCTTTTAGAAAATATACAGCAAAGCAGCAGTGCCCAACAGACATAAAATTAGAGCGCTGTAATGTTTCAGCTGTTCACTTCCTTTGGTACAGGCAGCTGGCAGCAAGACACTTGAAAAGATGGAAGAACAAGTACCTTCTAATGGATAAATGTATATTTTTTTCCTTACCATATATGTTTTAAATATACATAAATGCACACACTCACACACGTGTACTAATAGGATAAATTTACAGGGCAAACAGAAGTGAACAGTCGCCAGTATAGATACTGAGCTACCATTAAGCATTTAAAATAATTACAGCTTTTAAACCATGGAAACAAGAACTTTTAAAGAATATTTTTTGGAGCGTTTTCCTCTAGAATGAAAATTTCTCAGGCATTTCCTCCTGAGTGAAATCAGAAATCACCACTGCCATTATATTTTAAAAGCAAAAGCTTTCTGCAGAAGATTTGTCACAAAGGTGTCCCTGAATCAACCCCCAAGAAATGGCCCAAGAAAGTGATTTTTAATAACATTTCAAGATGCAATTAGATTTTTTTATTTCCTGTTAATTGTAATTAATTATCAGTTGTGTGGATGCCTTTTCACACGCTACTTTCATATGAAGCCATGGAAAGGGGTTCTCCCCTCTGTCCAGCCAGCACTGACTCGCAGGAGGAGGGGAAGGCAGCTGCCCCCTCTCTCTGCACACTCCCTGCCTTGTGCAGATCTGTGCTTCCAGGTCTGTCCCCACAAACCTTCCCTCTCCTCAAAAGGAAGCAATTGGATGTACAGCTCTGCACAATGACTGCCTCAGAGAGATACACAGGAATCAAAGGATATTCTTCCTCCTGGAAACCCAGTTTCCATTGTCAGCCTTTCATTCAACGGACTAAGCTGACCTGTCTTTATGCAAAATAGTGCTCAACCAGTGAATTGCTGAAGAATTAACAAAAAAACTACCAGAAAATAAATTGAAAAAGAAATCATCGACTTATTTGCATCAAAAGAACCCCCAGTATTCACCATAAGAAACCAAGAAGCCGTTATGTTTTATGCAAGAGATCTTTGGCCTTGCTTTCCTCCTCCTCCTCTTCCTTCTTCTCCTCCTCCTCCCTTCAGCCTTGGTGAGTGGCTCAAGATCCCGGGAAGTCTGTGCAGCCTATCCCCATCCCCAGCATCGCTGGGAGCTGCAGCATGAGAGTTTTTGGATGGTCCCTGGGAGCCCAGCTCCTCTGGGCTTTCCTACAGAAATGGGGAAGGTTTTTTATCTGTTACTCAGCTCTGATGAGCTCTGCTTTCCTTCTGGGTGTTATGTATTTATTTTCATGAGTGTTTGCAGCACCTTTCCACTTTGCAACAACAGGCTTTGCGTGCCAGGCAGAAATATCAATGTAATCAGACACCGTATGTGTCAGTCCTTATCTGTAGCTGGCTGCAACCCATCCCAGAGCAACCAAAACAGATAATCTTTTCTAGAGGAAAAAAAAAAACCCCGACATTACCTATATTTGGCTTGAAGACACCGTCAAGTGGTTTTGTGGTTCTTTTTTGCACCTGGATGTACACAGAAAAAACTCCTACTTTCTCATAGATACGATTTCCTCGCTCCTCTGAAACACTGAACACATTTTTATCTGATTTAGGCCATAAAGGTACAAGTCCTTGAGGTCTTTCCTCTTTTACAGCATGTGTTCAGCTCTTTTTTTTTTGCATTTGTGTAATGAAAATAAAAAGAAAGAGAAAAAATATATTTTCATCTTTAATATGAACAGGTGTATATCCAGCAGGATGGGAAGGCACTAATCAGCAGGAGCTGCTCTCCTGCTACAGGACAGGGTTATTCTGAGGCTTTGATTAGCAATCCCTGCCTGGACATTTCCCCCTTCATGGAGATGCTGTGAGGCTGGAAAGGACCTCAGAGGCTTGGAGCAATGGTGATTATCGAATGAATTGGTCCTGGTTAACAGATTTGTAACTCAATATTGAAATTCCATATTGAATTTCTTCATTCTAAGATGAGGTTTGCCTCAGTGGCCTTTAATGGTAGGGCAAAGCTGAGGCATGAACAGAATACACCCGGGCACACAAAATGTCTGCAACTCACACTGTGATAACAAAACCCACGAAAGCAACCAAAGTAAAAGAACAAATGTTCTGCAAAGCTCTTCAACCTTTGCCCACTGATTTCTGCATGGAAAAGTGTTTCCCTTGCTGTGATCAGTGTCTTATGGCTTTGCATTAAGAGGGGCTGTGGTTCAGCAGGGCGAAACAGCAAGGGGACCACTCTGCCTTGGAGGAGATCAGCCCCTTTGTGAGGTTTCAGGATGACCTGGGAGGGCAGAAGCTCCACAGGGCTGGGAGAGGGCCTCGTGTGACCCCAGCTCCATGGAGAGGAGGCTCGAGGACCTTGCAGGTGGAGCTGGGAGAGAGCCAGGACCCCGGAGGCTCTTTCACATGTTTGGAAAATGTGCAGGGCAGCGCTGCTGCCTCCTACAAGGAGCGTGCAAGGCTGTGCATCCCTCATGTGCCACTGTAATTATTACTGCTCTCTTAATCACGTTATGCAAATGGGCTGAGCGGGAAGGAGGGAGAGGAGGCAGACAGAATAACTGAGGAGGAAAGGGTAATGCTTTTGGGTGGTTACGACTTTGCTCCCTGATTAAAATTCCTGGAATTCTCAATTGTTTCTTATCAAAAGGCTTAAAAAGGAGGATTTTTCTTTTAATAAAAATAAATGAAGAAAAATGGATCTCTCATTTCCAAGGGATACAATGGAGATCACCTTGTAGTCTGGCAGCAGAATTGATATGATTTGCATTACCAAGGATGACTAAATGGAGTGTTAAATTATCTCAAAAAAAAGAAAGATGTAAATTGATATTCATGACATCAACAAGGTTAGAAAGGGAAAAAAAAAAAGATAGTGAGTCTTTACATGTCTTCTTGTACTATACAAGTGTTAATCTTCTATTCCATGGGCACTACACTACTCCAAAAGGCATCTTCTGCTTTTGTGTGACACCTCTAGGAAATGATTTGCAATTATACACACCAGCACTGGAATGTGATGCTGCAGCAATCAGCATTGGCTATAAAAACACTAATTATTTCTGATCAATTCATTCTGTGGGTGCATTCTGAATGCACACAAAAAGTTTAGCGAGCTGCAAATTTGATTTTGGAATTAATGCATTGCATTTCAAAGTTTTCTGTTGGGAGAGAGGTGGGGGGGAAGGGGAAGCTGCCTCATTCATCAGCAATGTAATCTCTCAAAAAATATCTTTTAGCAATATTTAAATTGTTTCATTGCTCTTAAAACATTTCACTGACTGTTCACACAGATTCCACCATCGTTCACGTATTTATCTACACGCATGTGCACGTACATGGGATATCCATTGGAATAGGCAAGGAATATACAAGCTACGTGCAATTCCATGAATACAAATCCATATTTGGCCCCCACGTGGGTATGAACTTATCAACTTGGATTGACCCTGGGCTAACGTTATTTTCTAACTTCATCCTGGAACATGGAGAACAAAGGTTGTTATCCCAGCCTTGTCATTTCTCCCGAATTTACTTTGGATCACACTTTAAAAGACTCGTGAGTTTAACCAAAATTTAAAAATTGCTGCCTGTAACCAGCATTGCCCAAGTGCTTTGCTCAGCTTTTGGGACTTTAGTTCGAGCCTTGCCATAGCTGAAACTTTTCTATGAAGTCGTTAGTCTTGGAGTTGTGGGAGTACAGCCTAATCTCGCTCATTTAGGATTTTATGACTGCAATGTTGCATGATTTTTAGTAGGTCAGGGAAAACTGTGTAGAGCTATGTTCATTTTAAAATATTAGGTTTAACTCGTTTCCAGATGTTTAGGACCTATTGTAAGGTGTAAGTTTTGCACATACGAGTCAGTGCTAAACACTCATCAAATACTGCAAAGAGCCAAAATACACCGTGGTATTCAGACACCAGTTCCCAGCAAAATGAGAAGTTCTTGCTATAGTGCTGACACGAAATGCCTGTAAAATCATCATGCATCTGTCATTCACCTCCTAGACCAAGGCACGATGGTGACACAACATTGTCACCACAGCTGCAGTGCTCTGGAGATTAGAGCAGTAGGGATTTCACCTGGAGCACATAAATCCCTTCCCAACAGCACTAACAGTCCCTGTGACAAGTATATCCACGGCCCACGCTCTGCCCTTCTCCGTCTTTCAGGATTTTTCAAGTATTTTTTCCTAGTTCAAATTTTCACATTTCCCCATCAGTGTTCAATTTATCATCTTTCTGGCAAGAGCACACATCTGACAATTTTTCAGCTGCTTTCTTCTTCACTGTCCAACACCTAGAACAATTCCTTCAGACTGAGGAAAGGATACTGACATTTGGTTAATACCACAGGAAGGTGAGAGGTGGAGTGAAATGTAACCCTGAAGTGACAAAACCTATTAGTCAAATAACACTGCCTACTTATTTTTATTCTTTATTAAAAGAAGTTGCGAATATTTTCTTTAGAGTTAAGTCAAAATCTTTGAGTACTCAAGGATGGTAATACTGATTCATAGTCAGATGCCTCCTTCCTCATACCCAAACTTCCTGCATCTCCATTGAAATGCATCAAGCCCTTTAAATCTGTTGCTCATCTCACTGCCAAGACATTGAATTATAAGAGCTGATTGAAACTTTTTTTTTCTTTTTTTTAATTCAGAACAGCAGTGAAAAGATTTATTTCACCTCTTTATCCTCCAATATTTCTGTATAGGTGTTTATTATAATACTTTATGTGGGTGCTAACTTTAGATTTGCAGATATGCATTTATGAATAAAATATTGTAGATGAGATCATAGATTAAGGCTAACAAATGCAGGAGCGATTTTTTCATTTGTAGTAACACAATGACCTCCTTTGCATTGCAAATTTCACTATATTTGGGCTGGGGTGAGGATATGAAATATGTAATATCAAATAAGGATCTATAATAAACCAAAAGTAGATATCTGAGTAACAAGACGTCTGAAATTCCCCTTGACTTGGATTTAACAGTTTTTGATGTTTCAGTTCATTCCACCCTGGCTTGGTTCTCGGTGAACCCCAGAATTTCTCTCTGCTGTCCTCAAATCACCTCTGCATGAAGGGTTCGGTGGAAGCACTTCCTGACACAGTTTTACACCCCTCATCTCATGTCAGGAGGAGCATCATTTTCCCCAGAGCCTTTTCGTGCTGCTGGGCATTAGTGACAATGAGCCCTGAGAAGTTCCCAGCAGCACGGGGTGGTTTGCAGCGAGATGTAAAACGCTGCATTTAACAACGTGTCCATTAGCGGACCTCGGATGAAAGCTAAATTAAACACCTGCATTCAGATGTTTCTGAACAGCGTTTCCTGCTGACAAACCATACCTGGCTATTTTCCATGAAGGGTGTTATCTCTTGAGAGGAAATCTGTCAGAGAGGGATCAGTCCGATGCTCTCTGTCCCCAAACAGTAACAGGGTTATACAAACCGAGTGCTCTTTCCAGGCTTGGGAGTGTCTTTGCACATTCCCGTCCCCCAGTGTCACCACTTCATAAAAGAAACGGAGCCTCTAACGTCCTCTTAAAGCCCTATCACAAGAGGATAACAGGAGGGATTTAGAGAAGTGCAAACACTCTGAGAGACGCAAGGAAAAGTAAAATTATTGCTTTGCATCTGGGATGAGAAATGTTTGCTGTCAACCAAAATGCATTCTAACTTCTGTCCACAAATATCCACCCAATTAATTTCTGTGGAAGAACTGAAACCAGGAGAGAAAGAGTCCCCTCAGTGCAACATTCTAATTTCATGTGCTCTGTTCACTGTCTTTTAAAACCTAGCACTTCTTTTTGATGAATAGTCCTTGGCTGCCCTTCATCCTGGCAAAGGACTTTGCATTTCAACCTTTATTTCTCATCGTGGTTTTTCGCTCCAGATGTTCCCCCTTTGGACATTCCTGATCCACATTTAGCACCTCAGTTTTGGGTGCTGCCCACAGATAACCGGTGCTAAGGCCATTATCTTGCCAAACATCCGTGCAGCCAACATGTAGTCAATTATTTTAATATTGTCTTTTAAATGAATCGCTCTAATCATCCTGGCTGCCTACCTCTGAGGCCAAATTAACTTGTCAGCGTCTTTTGTGTTTCAAGGGTCAATTTTAGAAAGGTCTCAGCAATGGCCCAAATCTGCTCCCATTGAAATCAATGGCAAAACTCCCGGGATCCTCACTGGAAGCAGGTTTTGGCAAGTACAGAGCATTTGTGAAAATTCCAGCCTTCAGGACAAAACGTCCTCAATATTTCAGAGGTGCCCTGCTCGGTGGTGTTAAAGAGACATCTCCCCATGACACGCACACGGAGCACTAACCCAGGGTGCCTTCCCCTCTGCGTGCCCACAATATTCTCATTTTGCTTTCCGCCGTTGCCTGAAGTCATTGCTGCTTCCTGAATCCCTTTTCCTTCCCCAACTGATTTCCTACCTCCTAGATTACTTCTTTTCCAGTTGTTTTGACTGCCCATTACAACAACCTGAATTTTACCACGATGGTAAACCAGGATGTTTCTTCTTCCTCCCCTTTTCATTTTTCTTCATTTATTCCTTTTTTCAGTGATACAACCCTTCACAATTTAGAAAAACCTTGCATTTACCTGGTGTTTACTCCATCTTTCATTTCATTAAATGAAACAAGGCTTAAGACCGATCCCTGAAGTACCTCTAATTATTATTTCTCTCCAGACAGATCCACCACAGTTTGTCCTTCAGCCAGTGTGGATTCCATGCAATCATGTGCACCACCAGCTTCCTCCACACTTCTTTTCCAAGCAGGACTGTGGAGCTGGCCTGTTCTAAAATGTAGATGGATTATAAGCGCTGCCTTTCCTCTAATGCCCAGTTTAATAAACTAATTTTAATAAAGAGACAATCAAGCTAACAGTGGTTTGGCAAATCTCCTCCCTGAGGCATCCAAATTCCAACCTTGGGTGCCCAAGGCTGGAAGAACAGAACCACACACAGAAAGGAAAGTGCTCCTTTCAGCCATCATCTGTCACATATTTCACAGCAGCATTAGGATCCCCACACTGGAACGTTGCGCTGTGTTCCAGGACCAAGAAGAGAGACCTCACTCAATGGTAATTTTGCTAAATTACTTAAAAGTCTAAATTAAATACAGGGATACAGGAAATAAAGGCAAGATCAGGGTTTGTTTATAAAGGAGAAAGAGCTTGGAATACTCCTCACCCAATATTGCTTAATATAGAATCTCTTATAAGAAGCAGTGCTGGTTTACATGGACAGCAAATTCAGATTTTGGATGCTTGCAAAGTCACAGCAAAAAAGTTGTTCCCGAGGAAATCCTCAGCTGTGGATGTTCCAAGTTTTGATTTTTTTTTTTCCTAAATTAACTTCTGACTTTCTCAGTCAGCTCTGGGAACACATGAAATTAAACAAAATGGTGCCCAGAGCAGGACTGGTTGATTCTGCTACAGAGGACAAAGGCAGTGGCTGGCTCTTCCCTGACCTTGGCAATGGAGCAAGGAGCTGCACCTCCCGCTTCTCCATGGGCTCTTTGCTGTGGTTAAAGCTCTGGAAGGTCTGGATATGGATCTGGTTCTCACCCAATTAGCACCTTCAGGGTGGCTTCTTGGTATCCCTCATAAAAAAACCATTATTCATAACCCGTGGGACACAGCACTGGTCTCCTGGCAGATACGGGAGCCGGGCAATCCCCTCCTTCCCTCCAGGGCACGGGGTCCCCTGGTTTCCAGTTTCTCCACAGTGGTTCCATGCATGTCTCGCCCTCACGCTGCTGTAAATACCAGGGAAACTCTGAGGCTGTGCTGCAAAATGCAGCTGACAACATCTAAATCAATGTCAAGCCAGCCAGGAGCTGTTCGCCTTCACCGAAAACCTGGAACAGCCAGGAAGCAAAGAGTAGAAATATCACACTGATTAAAAAGAAACAGAAAAAAAATTTCCCGTAATTGTTAATTTTCATGATGTTCAATCCAGATATGGCGACCATCCATTTAATACACTTTTCATCACTAAAAAGGCCCCTCCCTACCACCACACAGAGAGAAAAGGCAGGCGATTTATTCTTAAACATATTTCTCCTGAACTGACCGTGACCTCGCTGGGTGTATATTTCTCTGCACTTGACATTATCACAGAGTGAAAGAGTAGTTTTACCTTGCACATAAGACTTAAAAAGAGTCAGTCATTGATCTTGGTTTTCATTTCTGCCACAAAGGAACGCACAGGCATTTTTTCTTCCACAAATGTGGATTTGGGTAAAAGCCAGCTTTACTTGCCCGGTAATATACACCACCAGTTTGTGTGTGACTGGCAGCTGATGCTCCTGCCTCTGAAAGAGGAGAGCAGTGGCATTTGTCATGGCATGCCTCTGACATTTTCCACAGCAAGGGGCAGATAATATCAAACTCCAGCTCATCCATTCAACTTCCAGGGGAGAAACAGACTTCAAAAACTAAACCCAAGGAAAAATAGGCTGTTAGACACTCGTCCTAAATGCTGCAAGAAAAGGAAAGTGTTTATAAATGTATCGAACGGCAGGAACAGAATTTATCTTTGATTTGTCCTTGCTGGTTCTTGTCTGTCCAATTACACCCTGCCTCTGCTCGGGCAGGGCTTGGCCCCCAGGTCCTGGGGGGCCTCAGGAGGTTTGGGTTTAGTCCTGCAACAAAACCCCCAAAGAATCTCCACGCTGAGAAGGAGACACAGTATTTGAGAGCTTAATATGTCACCTCTTGGCAATGAAAAGAAGCATCAGCAAAAGCAAGGCTGAGCATCCCACGGGGTCCATCCATTACAGACTCCCCATGCACCAAATCCCCTGGACAAATGGAAGAACGAGAAGCTTCGCTGTAGCTGTTTCAAACATCCCCAAATCCATGGGGCGGCACAATGAGTGCCAGCTATGTTACAGAGAGACCCCGCTGGGAGACGAAACAGTTTAATCTTGAAGTTTAATTCCTAAAAATACCTCAACTCCCCACGAGACTGAATGTCCAGTCTGTCTAACACCCCGTACTTGGGACGTTCAGGTGGACAGGCACCGCTTTGTGTCAAACACTTGCAGTGTCAGCCTGTTCAACTAAACAGGGGCTGGATTGCAAATTCATCCCAGAGCTGCAGCTCCTGCTGCTGAGGGAAGAGAGCCAAGGGCCAGGAATGCCAGTGGCAGTGCCTGGCGTGCCTTGGGCCCAGTCCACCATTGCTGCAGGATCTGCCCAGTTCTCTCTTTGCCATCCAAAAAATATTCCTTTCCTTTCCAAAAACATGACACTCGAAAGCAATTATATAGTACCAATGAGCAATAGAGAATTCTTTTGTGGCTGAGGCACCATCATTTTCATTAGATCTCCAACCTTTCATTTTCTGATAAAATACGGTTTCCTCTGGGTTGTTTCCACGAATTTGTGTGCTTACAGCATAACACCAGTTGCAACCTGAAGCCATAATTCAGCCATATAAACTCATATTAAAATGATAAATCCAGAGTCTCTTAATCTGTGCCCTAACCCTCTTTGAGTTCAGGATGGGTTTTTTTTATTCTCTCATCGTGATCACGTCCTTCTTTCACTTAGTGCATTTATGAACCCATAAATGTTTATACCACCCATGCAAACCTTCCCATGCTGGAAGAAGTTTCACTGAAGCCTACAGTGCACAAAACTAAACTCGTGTGTAGCCTTAGTTTGTAAATTCACTGCCACAGAAATTAATTCCCTGTGTATTTGGACACTGGGTTGTATAAATGGCTGTTGATGGCTATGAGCGTGTATTTAAACTGCAAATGTATAATTATCAAATAACAATAATCCCACATCATCCATGTGTGTGGGGCATGTTCACGTATAGAATACGCAGCACGTGTAATTTCGCTGCAGTTTCCAAAGTGGAGAATCCAAGATTTAAACAGGAAGCTAACAGTACAGATAGACGTCAGGAAAAGGGGGATGTAGAAAATGACCCAGAGCTGAACCTCGGTGACCTCCCATCCACCAACAGAAGTGTTAGAAGACTCAATGCCAGAATTTCTGCCTAACAAGCACAATAAAATGCCACAATAATAAGGAAACAGAGTGCTAACCTGAGGTAAATCAAACTAAGCCTTCTCCACTGGAATGTTTTTGCATGGATGTGTGTTTTGCAGGGAGATACTTTACTTAGCATTACAAATGTAAGTTAGACTATGGTGCATGTAAGCACATCCATATTTCATGAACCTCTATGTAGCTTCATAGTATTATCATATAAGTGGTATAGATTCCTTTCCTGGCTGTAATGGCAGAGTGTTTTCATTTTAATGATCCTTATTATTATGCAGACTAAAGGAATTCACAAGATCATCAGGACTTAGAAATTTCCAGAGTGGTTTTTTTTTCCCCTCACTGGATGTTCTGCGTGGTTTTGCCTCGATTTTCCAACCTTGGGCCACATCCCCCAGCTGAACTCTTACTCAGATAAGGGCCAGCCCTGCAGTCCCTTTGTGTTTTGGGGGCTCTGGGGGTGTAGGTGGGTGGGGTGGCCTGGGGCAGAGCGCTGGGCTGGGGCCAGGTTATAGCGGGTGGCCTTCAGAGTGAGTGTTGTGTGATTTACCCCATCTGCCTCTCAGATGTCTGAGCCTTCTGGGGGAGAATAAAAGGAGCCTTGGCTGAATGTAAATGATGTTTTCATATGGTAATATATTACTTGGCTTGGACCGAGTGGTGCAGTGGCACGAGGTGCATTGGGGACATAAAAGAAAACAAAAATCCTTGCGCTGAAGAATTTACAGCCTAAAAGAACGAGCCCTGGATTCTCTCCAAGGTAAGAAAAAAACTCTTGAGAATATATCCCAAGATATATTTGAGAGAAAGATTTTCAGGATATTATGGCTCATAACACTAACGTCTAGGAAACTCCCAGGCTCCCACCACATCGGATGTAGGGGGATGCTGCTCCCGGTGCTCACCTTGTGACAGCCCTGCAGCACCAACTGTGAAGGTCAGGCTGTGGAGGGGAGTGTGTACAGCCTTCTGTAAAACGCTGCTGAAACTCAGAAAGTGTTGTTTGTGGAAGCCAGTGCTGAACTTTTTGGGCTTTCTTTATCTTCCCAGAGGGAGATGGGTCAGTGACAGGGACCCTGAAACGTGCCACACATTGGGTCACACTCATTACTCGGTACAGACTCTTCAAGTGCTCCAGAAGGGGAAAAAATCCCACAAACCAACCCCAACCCCCCAATTCTCCTTTATTTCCATGTCCTCTAAATTAATCCAGCATTTGGCTTTTTTACTGTAGTCTCCTGGGTGCAAACCTGTCTGCATCTGTGTTTCTGAAGGAATTTGCTTCATGCTGGGCATTTGTTTTGCTCAAATGCAAAAAAGCAGTTTTGCTTGGAGCTTTTACCAGGCTCCAATTTCACGTGTGGCACTGCTGGGTCAAACTGCCTTCAGCAGGGAGGCTGCTACAGGGGTCACACACCTGGGCACTGCCACGTCTTCATCACCCACTTCCACCTGTGGGATCCAGCAGGGTCTATCTCCGCGTTGAAATTTTAGAACCAGGGAAAAGTTGGGCCACAATGTCTATGGCACTGAATACAACCTGCATGGAACACAAACCCAGCTCAGTGGAGCACGCATGATTAGCTAATGGCGTGTTGCCTCCCATCTATTGGCTTTTACCATCTTTTAACACCACATGATTCTGCCAAATGCATCGTTTCGGGCGGGATTTACAGGAATGTTCAGCCTGATGCCTCCTCACAAGCAAAATCCCAGCCTGCAGGGTTTCAGTGGAAACAGCAGTACACAAACACCAGGATTGCTGAAGAGGACAAGCTGTTGAGAGGATGCCCTCTCTATTACCTGCACGTTGAGCGTGTGCTGTCAGGGTTTTATATGTGACTGTATTGGTTTAAACAAACAAGAGTGTGGTGTAGAGCAAAAAAAGCTGGCAGGAGGAATGATTTAAGATGAATCATCCTTCAGCAGCCACTTAAGGGCTGTATGGAGGCAAAGCCTGGGTAATTGGATCGCAGGCTCCACCCCGAGAGCCCCTGCCGAGCAGCAGGAGCAGCTCTGGCCAAGCTCGAAGACAGGGAATTCAAAGACAAAAAAATATCATCAAGGCTTAACAGGAGAGCCATGTCCCTGGTGTTAAGATGAGCTGGATCTAAACAAAAGTGACTTGTCTGAGACAGAGAGAAGGTTTTAGGTGAGCTGGATTCTGTACAGGCTGTGGGTTGGTTTAAAAGCACTCTCTAAGCTTTGTTACTGCTGCAAAATATAGAGAGGGACCCTTGGTTGGGGTTTGATTGCAGATCAGCAGTGCTCCGTTGAGCTACCCCTCTCCGTCATGCCCACTCCGGTTCGGTTCATGTGGCAGAGCATCCCCGAGGATGCAAACGTTGGGATGAAACAGCCCTGGAAGATGTGCTCCAGAGGCAAGCAGCGTGCTCTCAGCACTAATGAACATTCAGCCAACACGGTCAGATTAGAGCCATCCATGAGTAAAATCCTTTAAAATTACTTCTGTCCCCAGCAGCAACTGCTCTACTCTGCAAACCCGTGCTATTTCCCAGTGTAAACAAGCCTTATTGTTGTTGCAAGAACCCATCTGGTAAGTCACAGATGTCCCCAAAATGGACTTCTCAAGGGAAGGAACTCACTTGGCCCAGGCAGACACGGACACAAGACCGGTGCACTCAGAGTAGTGCAGCCCCCTCTCTAATCTTAAACAGAAGTAAATGATCACAGAGGGGATACAAGTGTCACCTCTTTAATCCTCTTAGGTGTGGTTTACCCAACAACAGGATTACCCCTGCTTACCTTCCTTGGAAAAAACTCCCTCCCACAACACCCAGCTCCGTTCAACAGCAGAGCAGCAGTGATGGAAACCTCGTGGTGGACTCAGCTGTAGCTGCTGGGAGGTTACAAAGCCCCGTGAAGCCCAGGATCTTTCCAGCAGCCTGAAGTTATGTGTCTCTGCCCTGACAGTTCCTTGGATTTCACAGCGAGCACACCCTTCCCAGAGAAACAAACACATTGTTTGGTCAACAGTGAAATTGTTTAGTGGAAAGAAACCAACTCCAATAAATGCTGCCAGCTCTGCCTGCCCTGTAGCACAGAAGCCAAAATAGGTGAAATAATAAAATGTGACTATATATATCCTGTGAGCATAGGAATGCTGAGAAGGAGGAATGCATAAATAGCAACAAATTATTCTCACGCACTCGCTGGTAAGCCTGTTTATGAGATTAAATTAATAACAATGCTGCATTAACTGGCTCTGCTGTCCAGCACGCACACTCAGGGGTGTACCTCGAAAACAGAAGTAAAATTTCTCTTAAATACCTTGCAGGACATTTGTTCTTGAATAAAGCTGTCTTAATTAAGCAGCTGCCCTTCAATAGTAAACCAGAGCCAAAGATGGAGCGTTATAGGTGTAAAAACCATGAATTAGAACCAAAACTTCACTATGGATCCAAGGAGACTCTCAGGGACACTGATAGTTTCTTGATTTAAACAAACATTTTCACCCACCCCCTCAAAAAAACCCAAACAAAACAACAAACCAACAAGAGAAGTTTTATTTCTATTTGTTTTCATCTCCCCTTTATTCTCCTAAGAGCTGAGGCACACAGCACATGGCATTAGAGGAATCACTGAGCTGCTGGAGGACCATGAGTTGACTCCACTCCTCCTTGCCCCAGGGGCAGGAACCCAGTGCCCACCTCTGGGGACACCTCTCACAGCCTGTTACAGCCACCTGAGCCCAAACCTGTGCCTGGACACACATCCCAATCTTCTGTAAAGCTTCCCCAAAGGCGTCAGGCATCATAAAGAGGAACAAATGTCAGATGATAAAACCGCTCACGACACACACATACACAGCCCAGTTTAGCACAGCACCACGAAGGTAATATTTGAAGTTTACAGAAAGCAAATTCAAGTAAGCCCTAAGTCAATCAAAAGTGACTGAAAACTACTTTGGCCCAAATATGTGTTCAAAAAGGTCACAGCTGGTGTAATTATCCTTGCTAGACTTAGCACGTGTTCAGCTTAAGGCTGCCAAGAACTGAAGAATACTCCGGATGCCTAAGTTACTGTCATCTCATTAAAATAAAAAAATAACTAAAAGAACTATAATTTAATGATACTTCAAGCTAGCATACAGGAAATAATTTCTTTGGGAAAGTAGTTGGAAGACTTTTCAAAACCAAACTCTCTCTTTTTTCCTCCACAGCATCTCCTTTCTGCAGCAACAACCCCAGTCAGAAATACGAACCGGGATTCACATGGGATGGGATCACACGTGAATGACAATATGATGGAAAGGGACTGAGGAACAAAGCCTCAAAAATGTTAATTGTATCTCAAAGGGAGAGTAAAATCAATAAGTGCTATTTCTAAAACAACATAGCATCCATCAGCAAAGATATCTGATATAAATCAGTAAAAGCAGTGTTATGAGAATGGTAATTTTTCCTAGTTATGGGAACGGCTTCCTTTTGTTTATTGCCACCAGCACAGCAGTCTTCGCCTATCTCTTTGCAAATATAATGCACATTTTGGTGGTCTCCCCCAGTCCCACCCTGTGCCAAGGACAGGCAGCCCCAGCAAACCCTGCACAACTCCAAAGGCAAAGCCATAAAGGTTTTACTGGCGACCTGCAGCACTCCTAAAGCAGGCAGTAATGAACTCGGAATCTATAGGGGTAGAGATTACTTTGGACAGAGTAAAAGGCAAGGGGAGAGGTTGGTCTGAAATGTCAGAAATATTAGCTACAGAGAAATACAGTAAGTGAATCAATGAGAACAGAGCTACTGGGTAAAAGGATTAAATGGCTAATAGAAGGGAGACTCCGCTGACCTCCAACATGGGAAGGAGTTGATAATGAGATAAGTAAAGCTTATGAAGATAATAACAGTGTAATTATGGTCGAGTTCAAACTACTAAGTGTATATTAGGAAACCCCTGAGATATATATAGATATAAAATTCTGGATAGCCAGTAGTAAATGATTACCTTTTAGTCTGAAGTGTAAGAGGCTCAAAAAATACGTCTGGATTTGAGTTTAACCTATAACCCAACAGTGGGACTACATAAAACATTTTACACCTCGTTTTTAAGGAACACACAAGAAGGCACAGCGATTATAGAGTGATTTATCCACTGCAATTTCTGTTGCCACCAGGCTGCACCGAGGTGGGGACTATAAATGCACAGAGATATCTTGGGAGACAGTCTCGGCCTGAGGAACACGTGCTCCAAGGACCCAAACAAACTGAGGAAGGCAGGGGAATGGGGCAGGGCGGATTTCTTGCCCAGTTCTTGTCCCAGCACTTGTGAACTTGCTCTATTTACTGTAAGGGAACAGCATGTAGGGGCTACATCCCATAAAATTACCCCTTTGCTTCCTGCAAGCAACTTCTCTGCGTCCCCACTGCTTTATGTTTTATTTCCCCATTTTTAAAATTAATTTTTTCAAAAAACATGAAGCAAGGGATACCACCCACTGCGGAAGATGCCAAATCAGACAGATTAGCCAACAATGTGCGACAAATTCTGCCTTTATTGGAAAAGCACAGGTAAGCCTGAAGGATCACATTTTTAGAGGGACTTTCTTCACCTCCATCTGCCGCCTCAATCCTGCAATCAACTGACACTGTGAATAGCAGGATTTGATTTCTTATCATCTAATTTGTGGGTGCAAACAGCAGCATTGCACTGAGAAACCGAGCACTTACAGTTCCCATCGACTTCGTTTATCCTTGCTCTTTGTGCTTACAAATCAGGGCGATGCTCGATCTTTAAGTTCCATAATTTCCCCCTGCAATTGGTTGTACTCACAAAATTGCACCTGCGGTTGATTGCTGGAGCAGATTTAGGGGCTGGTTCTGAAGATGCAGCCCATGATTTTTGAAAAGCTAATGTTGGAAGAGAGAGAAAAAACAGCTCCCACAAAAACAAGAATAGACTTTTAGCTAAAACGACAGGTACATTATTCAGTAAAATAAGTGACAGGCATCAGAAGGTCTTAATAGATGCAGTATACACTTCTACCTGGAGAATACAAACATAGCTCAGGGAAACACTTTTCTGAATAGCTGTCAATCAGAAAGTGGCAATAAAAAAACCGAAATAAATGCAGATCTCAAACATCTCGACTCAATTTGTCCTAAACAGGGCATAAACAACTGTGTATCACATCACACGTGTGCCACTGTGCACGCCAGCGTGGGGACAAATGACTGCTGGAGTGCATAAGTTGTAATTGGGTCATTTGTGTGCAGTCACCACCATTCCCTGATAAAATCAGGGATATCACCAAGTGCCTGATCCTGCATTTATACTGCTAAACAATATCCATCTTTCCATCCTTTGCTGTGGCTATGAAACACTGGGACATGCGTTGCAAAGATTTAGCAAGATTTTTTTTTTTTTGTTCCAAAGGACTTCTCAGGTCACAAAAAATACAGAAAAAGTAGAAGAGAAAGGTAGAAGGGAAATGGCTACACAAATGTAAAGTCATTTATTAATACAGTACAAGTGCATGCTCTGAAAGGGACAGGTGGGAGCTTACTGGGAGCCCAGGACAGTGAATTATTTAAGTGCCTTTTAGGGCCATGAAAACAGCAGCTGAAAAAAGGCTATTTGGCCACTTTGTCCATACTCTGCCTCTAAGCCTTAAAACCCCCTTACTACTGAGCCAGATAATGAATTTTTAATACTTTATTCACTGTTCTTAAATATTCCAAGTGATGGAGCTTTTCCCACTTTGGGAAACAACTCTACTCTCTAATAAAAAAACCAAAACAGATATAAATTGCCAACAGAAGGTTTTTGAACCAAAATTCTTCTGGCAGCATCCCATGGCTGCTCTTCTATTCCCTTTCAAGTGTCACACTGCAGAGATACCTTCAAAGGGGCAGGGTGAGGAACTGCATCAAACTGCAAGAAATCCTTATGTCTAAGAACAATCCTTCAGCTTATCTTCCATGTAACTTATTTTTCCCAGGTAGTGGCAAATAGATGAGAAATGAAGCCTTGAAGGGAAAAACCTTCAGGGAAGGTGAATTCCAACTTAGTGCAAAACATGAAGGGAGAAGTGACACACAAGAGACCAGCACTAATTCTCTGAAACCTCAAAAAAAGATGTGTCCCATTTCCAACTCAAAAGCATCTTTGCCTGACAGATCTGCAGGCTCTGCTTTGGATCTGAAGCTCACATTCATTTTCTCTTTTTCCCCCCACTTAGTCACAAATAGCAAAGGAAATTTAAGTCAATTTGGGCTCCCAGATCACCAATTCACCATTTTTAGTGGGCTCATTTTAACTCATTTGACCTTGTGTGTGTGAGAGCATGGGCATGCACCTAAGACTGAGGTCCTACATTTGCCCTCCTCTTGTGCCTGGGTTCCACCTCTGATGGAGCAACAAGGAGGGAAAATATATTTTCTTGCTGACATGGAAGGACAGAGCCCAGAGCACCAAGAGGGCCTGACCTTTTGCTAAGAGTTTGAATTTTCAGAGGAGGACTGTGCCTTAAAGAAAAGTATCAATAAGAAAAAAAAATAAAATCACCATACAATGGACTTTTGGGTCAGCAATCAAGAACAGGCTGCACTTCCAAGGGCTTCCTTATGAGAAGTCTGGGGAGATGATGCAGTGGTCCATTTGTTTTTAGAATTCTAATGAATTGTGTTGGCCCAGATTTTGTCCTTGTGCACCAGGCACCGTCCTATTTCCTCAGTGAGATCCTCTTCCATGGGGAGCATTTCGCCTCTCTGTTCAGATGGATGTGGGACAAATTTTGCAAACTGGGTCCTAACTAAATTTCGTTAGGAAACTGGGTACTCTCTTTGAGGAAAAGAAATCCACGTGAAAAACAGCTAAACAAAGATGAAAACTATCCCGGAATGTTTTTATATTTGTGATTTTAAGAAATGAATAATTAAAGCTGTCTGGAAGAACTCAGATGGAAACTGTGGGTTTATTTTATTTTCTAAACCAGCTACAATGCTGAGGTAGCTCATCAAATAACACCGGGGAGAGGAGCTCGGCCAAGACTCTTGTGGGCCTTCCTGCCATTTACACAGCTTAGCCTGCTTATTTCGAGAAGGAAGAGAGCCAGAGAGCAAAGCTCTTGACCCTGTGAGCACCGAGCCCCGGGGTTGAGAGCAGAAGGGTCCTTGAGCACCTGGTGACCAGCAGATGGTTCAGTCTGAACTTAGACAGTGAGGCTTAGAAACTTATCTTGCCTTATCAATTAAACCCTCCCCAAATAACAAAACAAAACAAAACAGAGATGTAGATTTTTCATGAGACTTAAAAATGCTGCTCTTAGCGTCTCTTTATGGGCATGAAGGGAGAAACAAGCTTCTCAGTCTTTACTTGCCTCCATGCTTTGCCTTGCACTTTTGAAGGCTGCCTAGCAAACCCCCAGGGCTGAATCTTCTTTGCTCTGCATGATGGATCATCAGACATACAATTCCCATTATTGTTAATGGCAGTTGTGCATCAAATTACTACACGTGGCATTTGCCAGTCCTCTGAGCTACCTGCTTTCCTCTCGCAGTACAAGCACGTAGGAAATGCACCAGGATATTGCTACTTTTGGAGGTTGTTAGCTGTGAAAATTTGTGCAATAAAAAATTTGCTGCAAGCTTTCATTATCTTAATAACAAAAAACTACGCAGAATTTTCACTTTTTACTGCAGAGCCACCAGTGCTTTATGCTGTGAAGAAGGCCAGAAAAAGCCAGGCAACAAAATTTAAAGTCGATCCATAGGCCACCATCAATGATAATTCTGGGGAACTCTGCTAGAGGTTAACACTAGTATAGGGCATAAAATGCTATTGAGAAATACTCTGGATTATTTTTTATCATTTTATTCTAGTCATATCTTCCAAAGAAACAGCCTGGACTGACAGTGCTGAGTAAATGAAAAGGGAAGAGTCGCAGAGAGGGCAATCACAGTTAGAGGAGCACGTTACCCTTGCCTTTGACGTGGTGGAGTCAAAGCTGCCTGTTTGTGTTTCACGAGCAGCAGAGGAGGACAACTCTTCTCCTCCAGCATCACCTGGCACTGGTGTCTCCTGCAGGGGGACCAGTGCCACTGCCACAGGGAGCACGTCCCCGCGCAGGGCACAGGCAGCAGATGAGATTTGTTAGCAGGGTTTTGATTATGCTCTTTCCTCTCATTCGAAAGGAGTACAAGAAAATTGCTGTCAGACCCTCGAGGTCTCTTTTCCTCCCTTCTTCCTCTACTCTGTACAATGTTTTCACACTCTGTGCAATTTCAGTCAACTTACTGATGTGCAAAGGAAAATTTAAGCAAATGTACATCTGCTTGTAGCTACATTCTGCATTTTGTTTAAAGCATAACCAGGCATCTGTAAGGGAACAGACAGGTTACTGCTCTGAGCTATGAAATATTCATACAAACACCAGTGTGATGCCTCACCTTTGCTCCTTCAAATAGACAATGGTCTGGCTGCCTCCCCAGAGCCAGGTTTCAGTGTCAGAGAGAGGAGTAAGTGGCTTACTGTGCTGTTAATATATGATTATGTCATCTCTCTTATCACTCTCCCACTAAAGAGAGTGAGACCTCCGGGTCTCCAAATCCTCAACTTGAAATGGAGCTGGGGATTTCTTCCCCTGTCGGTAAAGCAGCTCAGCTGTAAGATGAGCTGAATGGAGATTCACAGGGGAAAGGCTCTGTGGCTTTTTTTTTCCTTCAGGAATCCCATTTAAAAGGCTTCAGAACAGGAAGTCTTCAGCAGAAGGATGGAAGAGAGCCCACTGACCTGTTCCTCTGCTCCTGATCACAGAAGGACAGTGGTTTAGGCAGTATTTGTTTCTAAACTTGTTGCTTCCTTCACTGACAGTTGCACCTGAATGAGCCAAGAAACCTCCCCCGCTGCAGGCCAAAAAGACAAAATTTATGGCCTCTTCCCTCTTGAAATGCAGAAGGAACGGATCATTTTCTTGCACAGCACACCAGTAAAACCTTTCCAGAATCTGTCTGCTGGTCCCAAGACAACTCCTCTTACTTCCAAGCCAAATTCCTGAACTACACCAGGTGTAAATCCCCTCCCACCTGGTTGCAGAGCTAGAAATTACAGGTGGTGATTACAGGCCAAACCCCAGTGAGCTTTTGAGATCTCTGTGTTGTGAAACACACAGGTCTTGAAAGATCTCCCTGCAGCAATAAATAGTGAGACACAGAACCTCTGGAGGCTGTAGATCATCCTGGCTTCTCAAGAGGATGCTGACCTCACTGTTCACTGCCCAAAAGTCCTTGGGACTTTATGGACCTGCATTAAAAACCTAAATCTTTTCATTTGAAGACCTACTTTTTGATGGATAACGCAAATTAGTTTAAAGTAACACTTTGTCAGCCAGAAATCATGATAAAGATAAATTTAAGCAATGCCTTTTTAAATGCCTCCATAGTTAATATTTCCACAGTTCCTCCCTGCAACTTGGGAGATATAAAGGTCTACTGGTGATTATTTTCCTACTTTTCATTGTCCCATGTAGACATTTTATTTTTAATATAAAGATCCAGGGTAGAAGATATCTGATTTATGTAGCTGGCATATTAATGGCCACTAACCCGAGACCATTTTTCTTTCTTCTTTTACAAAATAGATGTTCTGAAACCTGTCAATTCCTGTTTCAGGAAGAGACCAAAAAAATCCTTCTAAAAGCTTTTTCAGATTTAAGGAACTGTGGGTTTGAGGAAGAAAAGAGCAGAGAGTGTTCCGTTTCAAAATTTTGGCCTAAAAATGGTTCTAACATGAAACCATCAAGTTTCTGGCTCTTGGGTGCTTCACACAGATTTTCTTGGGTCGTATTTTTCATAAGAACATCCGACATCAAACTCTAACAAAGCAGTACTGAAATTATTGGCCACTGTTAATCTCCTGTATTTCAGATGAGTCACTTTTGACTTTTATTAGGAGGTGGGAAAATCTCTTTCATCTAATTCCCAGCATCTTCATTCATGCATGACAACTTGTCTCCATTCTCCGCCTCTGCAGTATGTGTGAAACAAGATGTCTCAAAGTCTAATTCTAGAATTCAAGTACTGAACTGAAAAAATTGCTGAAGTTTCTCATATATTTCTGTGGCACAGGCTAGAATTATTAATAGCCATAAAACACAAGGCCCTTTGCCCACAGCTGCTCTGCAGGTGGAAAAACCGGTGAACTTTACAAGAAATTGGCTTCCAACTATTTTATTTGAAGCACTAGAGAAGAATAAGGGGTCTAATCTTTCAAGGACAGACATAACTTCAGCCTTGTGCCTGCCAGCAGACTTCAATAGGACGAGTTAGGGTGATAGATTTAATTGTCTGCTCGGGATGTTGCTGAATCAAGGACTGGACTCCAGTGGCTGATAGATGATCTAAATTGTGAGACTTCGTGGAACTGGCTAAATAGTTCTTCCCAAGTGCAGCTCGACTCCTTTCTGCCTTGTAAGGTGATAATGGCAGTGTCAGTTAACGTTTGTGGGTTCACGGAAGGGAATTGGAGAGGAAAAGGAACGCGGGGCTGAGCAGAGAATAAAAGCCACTGCATTGCAAAGAGGCTGAGGAGATGTTTCCCTACCAGGAACATTCCTGATTGCCCAGGTCAACCCAACACATCTGACTGGGCCTGTCCTTGCAGTCTCCAGAGAGAAAGGGCAGTGCTCAGGGATAGACCAGAGGTGCCCTGGAAGTTGAAGCATGGAGGTTGATCTGTTTTGTTAAGTGCTGTCTAAGGCTGGCTGAAGATTTTTGCTGGAGCATCTTTCTGCTCACCAACATTAGTATGCCAGAAAAGAAAACATGTTTTACAGCAAATTCATCAAAATGTTTGTTGGGGAAGGTTTCTAACCTCCAAAATGAAGTGTCTTGAGAGAAAGACGCAAACAGCTAATTGGACCGTGCTCCTACAAAGTGAGAAATACACACTCCTGTGATCTCGGAAGCAGAGAGTTGTTCTCCCACATCCCAGAGGCATTTCCCTGCTGCTGCCCTGGAGTGGAGCTTCTCCAGTCTCTCTGCTGGGACCGCTCCATGTGGAGAGGCAGCTGGGTGAGCACATGGTAGCTCAGCCCAAGCCTGGCTTCAACTCTGATCTCCCACATCCTGGATGAGTGCCCACCAGCACAGAAATGCTCCTTTACAGTCATTTCCTCTCAGCTGATATTTTGGGGGAAAAGGAATACGTTACAGTAGTTCCACTAACAAATAAAATCCGTTAAACCCTTGATGGGCCAGAGAAGTTATTTCTCACCATGTCCACCGCACAGAGAGTGAATCCGAACACCCGCCCTTGAACAACAGTTCAACAACTCCTCAGAGGCCGTTTTTCCTCTGCAGAGGTCTGCCTGATGCATTCAAATGATGATCTTAAAAGAACTTCCCCTGAGTGCCTGTGCTGCCTGTCTGGTGTGTCACCCTGCTCTGAGTGACCTCCGGGCACCGCTGGATCTCCTGTGCAGTCACACCCGCACGCGTGCTCAAAAAAAAGTGATTGTTTTAAATCTTCTCTTATGGCAGGGAAGGTAAACTATCACACAGCAAGAGACAGCCCATCCTCATTTTAGCTCTCAATTAGCTTTGTTTGAAGAGGGACGTGGTAAAAGCCTGGCTTAGAGGTGCAGCTGAAAAATGAGCAAGCCTAAGTTCCTTTTCGTTGTGCTTGATCTCAGTGAGGCCACACATCAGAAGCGAATCTGGCTTCACTTTCTCTCTCTCTCTCACACACGTGGTCTTACTTAGAAAATGTGCTTAAGTTCTGGAAAACCTCTGCAGTTTTGGTAAACCCTCAATTGTTCTCCTGAGGGAGGTTTCTGTTAAATGACGTATCTTTAATCACCTCAGTTAGAGTTTCTAAGAATACGATTAATTAGTTTTAGACATCCCACTACCAAAAAGGTTAAGTTCATCTTCATTAGGAACGACCTCATCTTGTCTCCAATCTCTCACTGCTATCATCTGTAACGACACACCAGAGAGGCATCAGTTGTCCCATGACTGAAAAGGCTGTTGGATGACTTGTTTATGACCAAAGCTTTAATTCATTAAATAATGGGGAAAACAACTTTGTAATGCCAGTTGTTTTACTGCTCTGCAGGCTGAGTGCTTGTCTCAGTGCTGCTGTCGCATTTGGGGCTAATTTAATGAATAATTAAATAATTTAGCTTTTAACTAAATTAATCATTTAGTTAATTCATTAATAATTATCCATTGCACTTCTATGGTGCCTTCCAGGCTAAGATATCAAAGTGTTTCGTGAGCATTAGGGGGAAGTTCACCCTTCTTCCTCCCGCATACAGCCTGAGTAAATGGGTTTTATGTGAAAAACCACGTTAGTCAGCTTCAAAGAGAGAAGGAATCCGGTTCTGATTCTGTGGGTGGGGGCCAGGAACGGCTCAAACCACCAGCTTGCCATTTTCAGCAGACACAGACTGTCTCTGCAAAACCCTTTTCCCTCGCTAGAACAGCACGTGATGGGAGGCAGGACAGCCTTACACTGGGCATGCCGTGGTGCAGGTCTCAGTCCTCGCTCTGCTAACGACTTTTTGGGTGACCCACAGTCCCCAGGTGCCTTGGCTGTCCACCAGCACAACAAGGTGGGTGCAAACAGCTCCTTATTTCAGGAAAAAACACGCCTAAGCTGTGAAGCTTCACACCACGTTAAAGCAGCCAAGCTGCAAATTTTGCAGCTCAAAGCGATTAAGCGTCATCCCCACGAACCCAGAGTTCTGTGGCTCCTCTCCTTGGCACCAGGGAAAACAAGGCAAAGGTCTGCTCGACTCACGCAGCAGATTGGTGGCAAGTTCAGCATTTCTAGCCCTTTGTGTGCCTGGCTGATCCATGCTCAACTCACTTTCAGGCCACTTCCCAACTCCAGGGCACTCTGCCTGGGAACTGTTAAATTTTCAAGCCATTATAATAACTCCCTCATCAATAATCCATAGTTCCTTTTATTTTTCTCCCTTTGGTACCTGAATACCTGTGAAGGTGGTTTCGATACATTTAATATCATCTTTCCTTTTAAAACGATTTTAGTGTCAATCTGGTTCAACAAGGTGCTATTTTTAAGAGAGAATGGAAATTAATTTTTCGTACATATGGAAAGAGGCTGATTATGTAGGACATTGTGGCCTCTTGTGCGGCAGCACAATCATGAATCACTTTGCTCATATTTTTATTTATTTTTTAGGCTTAAGCATTGCCAGAATTCTTAATGACACAACCTAGTGACTATCTATTTAAAGGAAAAAAATAATTCGGTATTCAGGAAGAGTAAACTGACAAGACGCCAAATGGATTTAACCGTGTAATTCCAGGGGACAGAGAAACAGAAGTGCTTAAAAGAGCTATCATGTTCTTAAGTGAAGACATGGTGATGCATTGTTTAGTGAGGGAAGAGCGGAGGCTGAGATAATGTGGGAAGGGGGAGGCAATGTGATGCCCTCATAGGCCTTGGGAGAGACACAGAACGAGCCTGTCCCCACTTTGCCCAGTAATGTGATGGTCAAGTACAATATTCGAGATCGCTGAGGGGATTGTGCTGCAGAGCAAACGCAAAGAAGGACTTCTGTCACCTCCTTGGGAAGAGGGTGAAGGGGGAGAACGCCTCTGACAAGTGGGCAGTGCTTCTCGGCAGCCACAGCACTCGTGGAGATGAGAGCAACGCAAACACTTCTGACACCGTGAAAGCAAACCGAGAGCATTCGAAATGGCCCCAGAGAGGATCTCAGTGGCTGCAATTTTCATATGCATACTGAAAACTCATCTGGGGACGCTTGAGGGCTGATGGAAGTGCTGTACAAAGAAGTGGAGAAACAAGAAAAATATTCCCAAGAGTCCTGAGCCTGATTAAGGAGGAAGCAGCTCAGAGGCAGATTGTGAAGATCCAGCAAGAACCATCATGTGCTGTGCTGGGACTGGTAAAACTGCAGGTCCTGGAAGCAGAAGCCTTTCCCCTCACATCTGCACAATCTTCATGTTCAACTCTAGACCCACATGTGCAGCCACACCCAGGCTGTTTTTTTGAGGAAATCTCATGGGAAGAACAAGAATGGGAAACATCTTTGAGGATCTTGAAAAAGGCTGAAATGGCACCAATTCTTCTTGCAAAGGAAGTGCAAGCAGGAGGAGTTAGGTGATCTGTAGTTTGTAACTAAGCAAATATTAAGAAAGAAGAATATTGGCTTGCCTGTTTAAAGAGAAACATCTACTTAATGCAAGGCTGTTGTTACCTTGAAATTTAAGCATGTGTTTGAGTGCTTTGCTGGACAGGAAAGTGATCATCCTTGGGCTTAAAGCTGAACACATGTTGAAGAGCTTTTGGTGAACAGAAACAGGGTTTATAGAAAACTTCAGCCTCAGCAATCATCCGATCTACTCACACAAGAGCCACAAAACATCAGCCCAGGTGTTCCCTGAAGTTCAAACTGTCAGACACAGGAGCTCTCTGCAGAAAGAGAGATTTTCCAGAGGATGACGGTGGAGGTGCACTCACTGCAGACTCG
>VZTA01010218.1:0-80173 GCA_013398855.1 Mohoua ochrocephala
AATAAATAGGTTTTTTTCCTCTTCTTTTGCTTTCCTTCAAGGAACTTTTTCCCGAACCTGGTGGGGCAGGGGTGGCTGTAACCTGCCTTCTGTAGAAGAGACGTTCCTCCCAGAGAGTTCCTTCTGAATTTTGTCTCAAACCGGGACACTCCAGGACTACTTATTGAGGTTTGGTTGAATTTTATTATATTGGTCCAAATCCCTAAGCCTCAAGTGATGTGGCTTCTGCTTGCGTGAGAGACTCTTATTAGCATAATACTGCTACAGATTTTATGTGTGTTCAACAGCTCTCAAAGTAATTAATTTTATCTTGGAATAAAAGTAAAACATGTTGTGAGTTTGAGTGAAACAGTCAGATTACTTTGTCCTCAAGTTTCAAGTTAGTCCTTCTGGTCAGAAGCAAAAAAACTGTCAAAAATCTCGTTACAGAAATCTTCATAAAAATCAATAAATCACTGCAGAACAACTTGACTTTGAAAAACCGTGTATTTTGACAGATTACATGTTGTCAAAAGTATTTTGGCCATTTAAACTTGTCAGTTTAACATTTTCTGTGGAGTTGTGAAACTCACTCCTTCCTTTACACTCTCCCTCTGAGACCTCATTTCTGAACACAAATATCTACATTTTAATTTTCTATAAGCTTAGGAAGTCTGAGATAACAGGTCTCTGTGACTGGATCCAGAAGAGGAAACTACAGCAAAAGTTTTGCAAAGCAACAAATATAGCAAAAGATGAAGAAACATTTGGAAAATTATTGTCTTTCATGAAATACTGAAAGATTTAAGGAGTTTACATCAAGTTCTAGCTCACTTCATTCACATACATAGGAATAAAATGTAGATATCCTTGAATTTATTATGTAGGGATACTGGGTCTTTACCCTGCCTAAAGTCTTTATGCAAAGAAGAGGAAAATGCACAGGTATGCACAAACACATACATTTTTATATTTGCGTCCGTGCTTTTAATATTTTCAGTGATTTTAAATTAAACTGTAGAGGTAAAAATAATAGATTGATATTATATGATACAGACATTGCAGAAGTTTCCTCGAATATTACCAGACCCTGTACTTTAAGTGGCAGATAATGAAGCAAACATTTGTTTTAGGGGGTTTTGACAGACAGCACTGTCTCTTTCAGCATAGCCAAGCACTCAGAGTAGTTAGAACTTATATTGTGGCACCAGTAATAGTTTTATGTGCAGAACATACTTTTCATATCACTGAAGTTTCTGATTCTCATGTCTGTTATTCAAATGTTGAAAAAATATCATAACACATGGTATAGATATTTTATTAAATTGTCTATGAATAACTATTTATAGCACATGTAAACAAATATGTTAGATGGACTATAGCAATACTACCCAATGTAATAGGCACACAAGCTCATATATTTTTCTACCATGCCAAAATGCCAAAATGCCAAAATTACATTTAGAAATATAGAAGGCACAGAATATACTGTTCCTTCATCCAGGGTCTCATTGAGAATTGAATTTATATATAAAATATATAAAAAATATATATTTATATATATTTATATATTTATATTATATTTTTATATATATAAATATATATTTATATATATAAAAATTGAATTTATATATTCATGCTTCTTAGCAGTAAAAGTCCATAATTTAGAATTATATATGTATATACAGAAAACAATTCTGTAGTGCCCTTTGCTTTGGCTTTCTCCATTGGCTTTGTAGACAATTTCTGGTTTTATTTTTCAAGACAAGAAAGAAATCCTCAGTGTTGGCCACATAAAAAAATTATAGAGGATAAGAAAGCTACCAATAGTGTTTGCACAAACTCAACAAAAAATGTCGATTAATGTTGCAAACATTTAAGATCAATTTCTGTATGATTTTATGCAATAATTTCACTGAAATAACTTTAGGAATGTAATAAAATCTTTATGCTATGGACATTAAACAAATACAGAAGTACATGTTATGGCTGTGAAAAGACAAAAGAAATAATATTATTCTCCTTGCTTATAAACAAGTACATTGTTCTTCACTCCTATTAATACTTATCACATGAAATTGCCTACAAAAATCAGTCAGGTTACATCAGTAAAAAGGCAAACTGAGCTTATAATGAGGCATGAAAAGCTCTTTTATCACTTTCTAAAACATATTAAAAAAAGAAACACTCCCCTCAAGATCTTCTGTATTCTTTTGAATCTTTTATTACTCAAAAGTTCTGCTTCTACAATAAACAAGAAAAAGCCCTTTTGCGTAAGTGATTGCTTACAAAAATACCCTAGATATTAATTTTAATACAAAACATTAATATTTAAATAAAACAAACTTTATTTTATAAATAAAAAATGTGCATTGGTTGTAAAGTTTTAGCATATATATAATTTACTAAAAATTATTTCCTAACTATTTGCCTTTTTTTTAATTAAGGCTTATACCTCATATTTTTTTTAGGGTAAGAATAAAAAATAATAACCTAGAGTTTATAAGAGAATCTTTCCTGCATTCCTCTGTAAAACATTGTAAAGTCCCAGACTGGGACTGACAAAAACAAGGATTTCCTTCAATCCAATACAGCAGTACATTGAAGAAATAGGTGTTTCACAGAATCATGGAGTCCCAGAATGGGTAAAGTTGGATGGGGCCACAGGGGGTCATCTGGTCCAACCTCCCTGCTCAAGCAGGATCATCCCAGAACACATGGCACAGGATTGTGTCCAGACCGTTCTTGAATATCTCTGGTGAGGGAGACTCCACAACCTCTCTGGGAACCTATTGCACAGTCCAATGCTTTTCCTCATGCACCCCAGGACACTCTTGGCCTTCTTGGCCACAAGGGCACTGCTGGCTCATGGACAGCTTGGTGTCCACCAGGACACACAGCTCCTTCTCCACAGAGCTGCTTCCCAGTAGGTTGGCCCTGGCCTGTCCTGGTGCCTGGGGTTATTCCTCCCCAGGTGCAGGACCCTGCTTTTGCCTTTGTTGAACTTCAGACAGTTCCTCCCTGCCCATCCCTCCAACCTGCCGAGGTCCCTCTGAAGGGCTGCACAGCACTCTGGGGTATCAGCCACTCCTCCCAGCTTTGTGTTATCAGTGAACTTGCTGAGGAGGCATCTGCCCCTTCATCAAGTCATTGATGAACAAGTTTAACAACAGCGAGCCCAGTACTGACAAACTATTTTTTGTCAGCAGTCTTTCTCCTTACCCAAATTTCTGTAAGATTCTTCTCAACATTAACATTCTTTGACAGAACTCATGAAACTTTTATCTTTAGAAGACACCTTCTGAATACTGAAGAACTATTTGAAAGAATGTAAAGTGTCTTGCATTCTTTTTTTTTTAAATTAAATTTATTTTCTAGACCTAAAACCAACATAATTAATAAATACCATTTAATAATAATATAAAATTTATACAGACAGAATACAGAAATTATAATTATTTCTCATCCAAGTTCAGGAAAATTCTATTTGCTACTTTTATGGATTTGGGTAATGTAAGATATTCCTAATGTCTTTGGGGCATCATTTTGTATCAGGAGATATGCATTTCCAAGGGCATCCAGTTTTAAAGAATTTCTCTTGTCTTTCAAGGCCCATGTAGAAGTCTGTTCTATGAACACATTAGTTTGTCCAACAGAAAAAATGGCTTTGGTACATAAATTTATCTTTTTTGCAGCCATCTTTGCCTTAGGAAGCCCCAAGGCCATGCAATTCAAATAATATCTGAGAGCATTGTTTTGGTTCCTTAAGTTTCAGCTGACAAGGTGCCCTTGGTGGAAAAAAGCTTAGGGCATCAGACTAACACAGTTTTAGAAAACTGCGTCTTTGAGAAAACAAAAAGAAGGGATTTCTTTAGGAAAACCGTGAGGCCATTTGACTTGAATTCCCATATTAAGTCAGATAATTACATTAAACCCCTCAGTTATAGCCAAAGAAATGCGCACTGTAGGCTGTTAATCCATGCCAAATAAAAATACAACTAAATGAACAAACAAATAAACAAGCAAACTTCCCCAAAGTTGCCTTAGGGCATCAGCTTTGTTCAGGTAGCTTTTTGCTAGGATACCCCAATGGCATAAATGAATAATAAAAAGCAGTAGACAGAGCATATCCCAGGTGGACAACACACACATGAAGTGAAAGATAAAGGAGCTCTGTTTTCACATAATGCTTTTTTTGTAAGGTAGGAAGAATGTGAATTGAAAAAGAAAGAAGAAATGGATTTTAATAAAGACAACTTGAAACAGAAATGAAGAAGGCAGAAGGCACAGCGGAAGATGAGGATGAGAAAATAGAGGAAGAAGTGGTTAAAAAAAGAGAAGGAAGGAAGGCAGATAGTTCAGCAGGGAAAGACATGAGGTTCTTTGCATGTTATGGTATTATACACTATAGCAGCCCCATATTAGTATCATATCCTATATTATATGTATAGTAACACTTTAACAGAAAAACTTCTAATATAGGCTGACTAAACATTAGAAAACAGAAAATAAAAGTGGTTTCATCTTCAAATGGTTATACTTTTACTGAGACACAAGAAGAGTATGCAATTATAGATCAGCCAGAACACAAGAATGGTAAATAGGATAAAATAGGCAGCAAAAATAGCTTTCATTCAGACAGGTCATATGTATAAGCTGAATATACAAAATAGCTCCAGAAAGGATTCCCATATTTTATGTTTGTTGATTCTTGTAGAAATCATGGCAAGTGTCTTTAGTGAGACTTATGAGAGACAGATGAGGGTAGAGAAAGAAGAAAGAAGAAAGAGGAAAAGAGCTACTACGACAAAAAAAAAGGACATTTAATCACTCTTTGTAGGCCCATCTTTAGAATACTGGTAATAATACTGATAGTGCTTTGTGTATTAAACTAACTGTTGATTATGAAATGATTCAGTTCATTTTAAGCTATTAACTTCTCCGGTGATTGGTTGTTAGTGTCCCAAGGATACTCTAAATGTTTTGCTGCTGTTGTAATCCACTTCTGTATTACTACCCCATGTAATATTATTTAGTTGGTTTTTCTGAAGATCTGAATACAGAGGACGCCGAGTTTTCCTGTCTAATATTTTGTCTCTGTCCTTATACAGAATATAAAGTAGAGTATTTCCTCTCAGGAACATTCAAAAGTAGTTTGTAGTAACTGTGGAATTTGCTTTGTGAAACACATTGCATATTATTTAAGCCATATAGGAGAGAGTTCTTGCACACGGGCTGTAAGTATGTTTATCCCACAGATATTTACCACCTCAAGCAATGCCGTGAGAGCTTGAGCAGGAAGGGCAAAGGACAGTTCTTCACACCTTGCAGGATCAAGCAAGCTGATAATACTAAAGGCTGAATTAAGCACTTGGGAGACACAACATATGGGATATACCGTCAGTCTTACTGATTTTAATCATCTTCATTGAGTGAGGAAATGTTTCATATAAAGAATGTTGTTCCTAATTAATATACTTAGAATGTTAAGGAGAAAAGCTGGGATTACCCCAAGTGCCCCATGGCTTGTGGCTTGCAGAATTTTTATTTAGCTACAAGCTAGCTGCTTTAAATTAGAATTTAGCCACTGTTAAGAAGAGATCAAAGCAGACAGGAAGAACGACGGCATATGCATTTTTAACTGACTTTGCTGAACACATGAGGAGATAAGGTCTTTTGAAGCGAGAACCTCAGAAAAATAGACTTCTCATATGCTGACTCCACATAAGCTATTGAATTTTTATTTGGTGGTAATTGAGGCAAGTTAAATGTTATCTGAAGGACTGGATTTCTGCTAGCTCCTGAAAACCCCAAACATATAGCTTTATAAGGGTTCCAAAGTGGTTAGAGAAGAAATATTAGGGTGTCATTCTTCTCAAAAGCATCCATGTGATACATACTACATAACACTATTGCAGTAGAAAAAAGAAAAAAGCATTCTGAATGAATTGTGTGTTTCACGGTAAATCTGCCATCCTTGTCATGTTGCTAAAGGTTTGCATTTAAAATCATTTAGTAAGAGAATGAAGGTGAAGAAATCTATAGAAAGATCATTTGAGTATTTGTAGAGTATAAAGAATATTTATATGTTTGTATCATATATATTTGTATGCATATTTGCATGTATAACACATACATAGAGTATACATAAAGTAAAAGTATAAACCATAATGAATTATAGCATGTTTTAAAAGTATTCACAGAATTAATAATATATTTATAAAAAATTTAGCTCAGTTTCAATGCTTTGGGTGTACATTAAACCCGAGTATCAACATAAATTGAGATATTAAAAATGAAGGTTATTAGGATAATTATTTCTTTATGTACTTTTCACACTTATATTTTAATAAATAAAGGAGCATTCAGTTGACCTTTTACGTTATTTTCAGTCATTAACTTTTAATCGTACAAACACTTGCAGGGGCCTCTGTTTGCTAGAGGAAAAATAGAGCCTGCTTCTATGTATCTACAGGGTGAACCACAAAATTCTAGGTGAATTATTTAACTGTCATTTAACACTTCTAAATTTTCAATGTCTTCAAGGGTCACAGAGAATACAGAAAAAAATTGCAAATACCATTATGTTAAAATTGTACATACAGGGAGAATCTATAGTCTTTCTGGTTATTCATTATTCTATTTTTAAAAAAATCTCTGGTGCTTAAACTCTTTAACACAATATTCCTGCCAGACAGATAATCAATCCATCTCCTTCTATGATCCTGTTACTTATTTCTCTAATTCTTGGTTAGTATGGCATCTAGAAGCATGAAGCACTATTTATGTTTTAGTGTTATCAAAACCATCCAAATTATGCTGAAGAAAAAATAGGGGAAAAGAAAATGATGATGATGATATTAAGGCCATTAAGTAAAGCCTCTATATTCTGAACATTTAAAGGAATTTAAATCCTTGCATCATCTGCATAAAAGTGACATCTGAGTGAGATTGAGAAAGGAAATATTGAAAGGCTATTAGATAAATGAGGGATTAAGACAGGGATTAAACCCTGGAAGACAGATAGCATGAAAATTCTAGTACATGGTGCAGGTCATAGCATCACAGTACATCTCAAGTTGGTAGGCACACGTGAGAGTCCAACTCCCTGTTCCTCACAAGGGTACCTCAAACTAAACCATATGATTAAGAACATCATGCAGATGCTCCTTGAACCCTGTCAGGCTTGGTGCTGTCACCACTTCCCTGGCTAGCCTGTGCCAGTGACCAAGCACCCTCTCAGTGAAGAACACTTTCCTAATGTCCAGCTTGAACTTTCCCTGATGCAGCTTCATTCCATTTTCTTGTGCCCTATTTTTGGTCACCAGAGAATAGATACCAGCGTGACCCTCTCCACTGTCACTCTTCACAACTGTAGACTGTGATGAGGCTGCCCTTCAGCTTTCTCAGAGCACCCTGCAAAGTTGTCACTTAATGGAAAGGAGTGGTGGCAACAGCTCGTTTAAAATCACAACATGGAGTAATTGGACAGACAAAGACTGATAACAGGACAGAAAGTGTCACAACACTAAGGATGTAGTATTGCATCTTGTTTCAAATGCTTTGTACAAAAAATTGTGAAAGACCGTGTTCAGTTCAGTCAGCAAGATAAGCAGTGACAGCAGCAAAAGCAGTGGCAACTTTGGTAAATTCTGGGGCAAAACACTTTTCCCAGAGTCATGGAAACCTGAGACAGCAGAAAGACCCGGCAAGTCCTGGCAGCTCGCCAAGTCAGGCTGACATGATGAGGATGTTGACAGAGCTACTGTGGGAGATGGAAATGGCTCTAGGGAGCATGAGCAACCAGGAGCACAGCAAAGAGGGCAGGCAAACAGGACGTGGTGTGTTAGAAGTACATGATGGCAGTTTGTGTGACAGTCTGTATAGGATGGCACAGCCACTCTCCCGACTCCTGGAGCAAGCTCACCTGGGGGTTTTTGCTTGCTCAACTAGAACAGACCCAGTGATGGTTTACACATAGTCAAAAGCCATCACTAGAAGGAGCATGGAGATGCAGATGGAGCTTCATTAGAAACATACAGCTGCCCCGGTCCCTTGCTGTAGGGAGTATGTGAGCCTGACGTTAGTACCAGAGGGCAGCAGAGGTGACACCTGTGTGCAGGGTGACCAGGGGGATGATCTGCTCAGCCTGGTGGCAGAGCTTGAAGTGGAGAGCCTGGGGAGTATCAGAGTGTGAGAGATTGGTGGAATTGCACTCTTCCATCCCTGGGAAATGCAGCAGATGGAAGCTTTGCAAGAGTCAGAGGAATTCTGACCCTCTGGCCACCAGGCAGAAGGAGAGGACCTAAAAGAGAGAGGGAAATGAAAACAGGTCCCTGCTCAGAGCAGAGGGAGAAATTCCTTCTGTCCTCCAATACCCTTGCAGTTGCCCTTACAGATTAGAAGATATGAGGGTCCGGAATTTGAGGGTCAGGCAAATGATAGTGAAGATGAAGCTCTGTCCTGGGGTTTCCTAGAGGAAGTCAGTCAACCTTAGAAAATGATATTTCATGTATTTAATAACACGTTAAGAAATAGCATGCAGTTTTATAATAAATTTTTCCTCCTGTTTATCTTGTTTTGAACCCAGATGTTCTATTTTCTCAATTGCTACTTCTGTCCACTAATTATGCTTTGCAAAAGCGAGACTGCTTTAGGAATAACTTGGGTTTGAATATGGATGTTTTTTATTAAGTAGTTTTATGGTTCCTGAAACCATAAAATAATAGCAGGGACATAGGTTTTTCAGTCAGTAAACGTAGATGTCCCCAAATAGCCGTTGTAGACACCACTGGTTTATTTGATAGAGATAGCTTATTATTTGTGGCTGAAGTATCTGGCCAAGCACTCTTAATATTGTTTGAGAGTTTATTGTGAAAGTATTCAAATGCTATGAACCACACTTCTCTCTATAGATGAAGATATTTTCTTAGAAGAGCACAGAAGTTTTTTGCTTCGTGAGACATAAAATAGCACTTACATATACAAAACAAAACCAAAAGAATCACTGGAAATCTATTAGACAAGTATTTTGTAATATAAAGTGCTTTCCATTTTGGTAAAGATTTGTGAGGCGATGGGTTAAAACAGTTATGACAATAAAATGCTCAGAATAACATGAACACAAAGGCAAGTTTATATATTTTTGCCATATTTCAGTGATATTGAATTTGAGCACTAAAGATGCATACAACCTGATTATTTATAGGCAAAAACATGTAAGTGCAATCCTGCAAACATTTATGCATGTGCTTACTCAGGTCAGTGAGACAATTTATGAATTGCAGCCAATAGGTCTATTTTTATAAGCAGTTACTACCTGGCATTGAGTGCTCACTACTCAAAGGGTAATGGATTATTCATGGCAACAAACACATAATCTACTAACAAATGATGGCAGGATGGGTCTAAAGACCATTTGCAGGATTCATGTTGTCCGATACTAAATTGTCTCTCCAAGTAAAATGAAGTTTTCAATAAGAAATGAGTTGCATGGGTACGGAGTAATCAATGGGTTTTGAAGCTTACCATTTTACATTGCATTAGCCTCCCTGGAAGCCTGGGCTTCACTTACAAGAAGTGCCTAAGGTATTTTTCAAGCTAAGAATACGGTTTTCTTCAAGTTTTTCTTCTATCAGCAAAATAAAGTTGAGCAAAAGTTGAAAATGTCAACATCATTGTCAATAAATTCACTTTGTGTCCTTTCAGTTCTTTACATGTACTATAACGAACAGAGCAAATCATCATCAGAGTATCAAAAACTGAAGTACAATAATGGGAAATGGGTGTAATTTGCCAGAATATGGATATTTTGGCCGACTAGTATCATGCCATAAACATCTGGGTAACAAGAAAATCAAACAATGCTCTTATTTATGTTGCTTAGGTATTAGTAATGCTGTAGTTATAACTGTGATGGTCAGAATGTCCTTAATGAGGCAAGGTGTATACGGAAAGGTTAGACCAGCTTCTGTCAAACCAGCTGAGAAAGCCTGAGAAAAATGAAAGACTCGGTGGGTTTTTTTGCGAGATTTTGTTCAGACCCATAAGCCAAAACCTCTGCTAATTTTCTATTTTGCTGGAGCAGCTATTAGCTATTAAATTGTCTTTCAGTCCACACTTCATGCGTTTGTTTCACTATAGCTGTGAAAAGGGGCAAATCTGATTCAAGCTCATTTATTTGTGCCTGGAAATTTAAATCCAACTGCATCATACAGCAAGGTGTCAGTTAGATCCAAGAACATCCTGACAAACCACTTTAGTCTTTTAATCAAAAATGTACAGAAAAGAATACCTATTTGTGATTTAAAAAGAGAAGAAAATAAATATTCAGTAAGTTTAGAGTTTATTTCCAAGAAGAGGGGGCAGAAAGTAAAAAATATTCTAATAGGTTATTTTTTTAAAACTATTTTTACTCTCCATGCAAAAGCACCTGCTGTCAACTAAATTGTTAGTAGAAAGAAAATATGTGCCTCTCAGAAAAGTGTGTGCAGTGATGCAAGTTGCTTTCTATCACCAAAATTAATATCCACCTGAGGCCCATCATTCAAAACCAGAAGCCTGTAGAACATACACAACTGCAAGTTATCCCCTGCAATTCACTAAAATAGCTTCTAGAAGTAGAGACTTTCTGTTTTTATTCAAAATACAAAGGGTATATATGAAGCACTAAAGAGCAGCCAAGAGACTCATGGCTCCAGGTCCCAAATTCAGCAGCAGTTTAATCCCTTTTTAATAAAGTGAAGCACATTCCTACATTTTACCTTGTCCTCCTCTGTGTTTATCAGAACTGTCTGAAATACTGATATTGAAGAAGATAAACAGCATTATAAAGTTATGTCACAAATCAATCAGAAAAAATTGAGAGGACTAAAGCACAGAAAACCATCAAAAGAGTGAAGCTGTTAAGGATGCATTGAGCTGTGGGTGAGGAAACTAACACAAGAATCCTGTCTTACCAAAAAGTTTCCAGGTGTACTGCTACAATCACGGATGCAGCCTAAAGGCACGGGGGCTGCTGGTGATGCCTAATCAAAGAGAGGAGCAGGTGCTGTGCTAGAATCCCCCTCAGGCTCTAGAGAACAGTGCTGGAAATCTTTGCAGCCACAGTGTACCACAGGGAGGAATTCATTGCTAATGTGTGTTTTGGGTAAGAAAGTGAGGCTAATTGTATTTGTTATGTCAAGACATGGTGTTGGCAAAATGAAAGCCATACGAGGATATAAATTAGGATGTGACTTTATTCATACCTTCATACCTGAATTATCCCTTTTTAATGCAGCTCCAGACTTAGTTCCACACATTCCGTTTTGAATGTTGCTCATCAAGATCTTGTGAAAAGTCAATAGAAGTATATAACAGAATTTCTAACGATAAAGCATAATTTCCTAACATCTTCTATGATGCATCCACAAGACAAATTGCATACATGTAAATACACATCTGGGGTTCATAAAAGCTTTAGGAATGCATTCCACAAAGTGTTGCTTTCAAAAGTATCATTATGTTTCCTCTCACTTTAAATTCAAATAATTTCTGATGAAAGGTGTTTGTAATTAACAAAAATGGATTGGGAACTAAATGAAAGCTAACTTTATGTGAGCCAAGGGAACAACAGTAGAAGCAAAAAGCTAGCAGCAGTAGCAGATATGTATCACAGCACCCACCAAAACCTGCTTTAGTTTTCTAAAAATACATAGCAGTGCAGTGATGTTTATAAAATATGTTTGAAAGCACGATGCCAGCACCATCATTACAGAAATGTACAAAGTTGCATGCTGAAAGCTGTGGTTAAGACCATAAAAATACAGATCAGGGCATACTCAGCAGCAACACCGTCATAATTGTATTTCAGATCTTGTACAAATCAGCATGAACATTACGCAAATTCATATCAAGGTAGGTTCAGAGTAATATCTTGGACTCTTACTGTTGCAGCTAGCCCTTTTCTTCTATGCCTCCTGCCTTTCTTCATAATATTTTGCAATGTGTTAGATTTGTAGGTCTCATAAAACAGAAACTGGCCCTCCTAACTGATGTGTGAAGCCAGATTATCCTATGGCGAAATCCAGATCACAACAGATGTTCACAAATGCAAGCACAGAAAATGTGTGGGAAATCCATATGAATAAACTGTATTTACACAAACTCTAGCTACCTTGAAAATGTGCATATTTAATATACTTTTTAATAAGAACTTCACTGAACAATTTGCCGTCAACTTTTTGGTAGTAAGGATTCAAAAAAAAAGCTGTTCTTCTTGCTACTTCAGCTTCATAGAAAAACATATATGCATGAAAAATTTGACTAAACAGATATTTCATTTTCTTTCAGGGTTTGTGAAATGTACTAGCACTTCGCATCTTAGTGTACTATCATTTCTGTGACCACAAGAGGATTTTCAGTGACTTTATCCACATGTGGCTTAAAACTTGAATTTCTCTATGCTATTGATCACTTTCAGTTTATGCAGAGCTATTGAAGAAGCCGTGGATCTTGCACTGCAAGATTCTTATCTCTAGAAAGGACTAGATTTGTTGTTACATATGATCTGTCATAGGGATAATACAAACAGCTAGCCCATTGTTGTCACTGAAAGAAAATGAATGAACCCAAACCCTTTCTTAATAATAGAATTTTTACATTAGAAATTTGGCTAGGGAGAATCCTCATACAAACGGTAGCTCACATAAAGAAATTTTGTTCTGCAATTAGGTTGGCTGCTGAACAGTAAGAGTGCAGTTTAGAAGAAGACCATCTTTCAAGTTATGTGCCTTTATGTCACACACAGTTATGAGTCTTAATAAAGCTGCACCACCTATAACAAAACTGTTGCTGCATGCAGACCCCAGCAACCATCATGCAGGGCAATCAGGCTGTGGTCTCAGCTCCTGGTAGAGACTTCTTCTCAGAAACACTACAGAAGATATAAAATATGCATGAGGAACTGGGTTAAAGTTCACTTGAGACTTCATTGCTTCAGAGAGCATTTTTGGAGGCATATGACTGGATTCTGCAACCCTTGTATTGCTTGCATAGTCCAAAGGAAGAGAATTATTTCAAGAGGCCTGATGCTTTGGGCTGTATATAGACAAGAATATTTCCAAACCAATATTTTTTTGACCTGAAGTAAGTCAGTCAGTATCACTGCAGAGTCTCACATCACATATCTCAGGGTGTATCAATTTCTTTTTAATATTTAAAGCGTTTATTTCATGGTTACAACTGAGTGCTGGATATTAGAGACATTAGTCTTTACAAGATCACAATCTCTTCCTGACTTTTCTGAGGAGAACTTTCTGGCAGGCTGAAGTGCTATCAGAAATTGATAAAAGTTTAGGAACCACACTAAAAGCATGCTCCTAAATCTTATGCGTCCTCTCACAATATGAACAAAATGTTTGTCTTTTGCTTCTTTTCTTTTCTGTGTCTTCTAGGTGATTTGAACATCAGATGACAGGATAATATTTCTACACCTAAAAGGACTTTTGTAAAATTTGTCCTGGGAAATCTTCATCAAGGTTGTGGCCTCTTGTCAGAAAGAAGACATTTGGGTCTAATTCAGTAGCAAAGAACTCTCAGAAAGCCTTCAGCATCTACATATGCAAAAGATGGAGATATCCATCTGAATGGAATGGAATGGGAAAACTGTTCGACTTGTCAAATTCTTGCCTAGTAATCTACAGGTATCAGAGACAGAAGAAAACAAAAAAGAAAAGCATTGTTAAATGGCACAGGAGAGGAAAAGTCAAGATACGAGACAGGGTAGAACAGGATCTGCAAATAAAATAAAAAAAAAAGTGTTATGTCCAACTATTAATGCCATACAAATATTTTATTCAGTTCAGAAGAAAACCTGCATTTTATATTACTTACATGAGTGGTCACTCAACTTAACAGACATATACCAAACTTTTATTTCAATGGCAGAAAAGGAAATAGAAATAAAAAACATTATCTACCAAGAGGATAATTGATTCCAAATAAAAAAAAAAAGCACCCTTCCTTTAGCGCTGTCTGTTGACTGGTAAATCATAGATCAAAATCCCTCCTATAAAATATTGAAGCAAGCCTTATACTCCTCAAGCATAGATTAGCACTTTAATGATTTGCACATACTAAAGACCATTTGAATCCAAAATAAATTTAGAATGCTATACTGGTGTCTGATTTCATTTCAATTTTATAGTCATCTGCTTATCACAGCTCCAATCATAATATTTCTGAAAAGAAGATGAACATTCTTAAAGAGTGCTTTTAAATATGCAAACCATAGGAATTTTCACTTTTTTACAGAATGTTTAGTTTTACTCCCTTATAGATCTCCGGATTTAAGCCAGACATATGGTCAGTAGCTCATATGTCTAACCTTTTCAGCATACAAATCGCTTTTAATCTTCAACAGAATAATTTTTGTGCTTTGTTTTCTGGAACAATCGGTTATTGTTTTTCAGGTTGCAAGATTACTTTTTTTTCTGCAGATATTCCTGTTAACAGAGTTTCTTCTCCTGTCTGTTCACAAATGGCATCCCTTGTTTTTTGTAATAAAAATGTGCAAACTTATGCAGGTCAAACATATCAAATAGATAATAAATTGCTGTTGGGATTGGCTTGCCAATGATAAGAACTTGAACTGAGGTTGTGACCAATTTTCCTGGAGGCCTTAATTGTGTACTTGAATAGAAAGTCAAGACTTTTTTTTAATAGGTGACGTCTGCGAAATACTTAGTTGTCCTCTACTCTTTCAGTGAATTCTCTCTGGCCTCAGAAGATACACATATTTTCTCATTCTTTGTTTGCTTGATTAAAAGACAAAACCCATCAACACAATTACACTACAATCAGTCTTCGAACTAAACTATATGTTCCTTTTTCTTCATTACACAAAGAAGTTGCAGGCCATTAGTACCAAACCTTTGTCCTTAGACATACTTTTACACTTTAATGAGACCAACTGTTTTTATACACATCTGAAACTGTGTACGAAAATCCTGTGAAACACAATGCACTTCGTACACTTAAAAAAGTTTGACCACCATATTCAAACTGTTTGGAGCAATGGTCCCAAGGGATGGATTTTTCATTATTTAAATTGATGAATTTCGTTCTACACAGGAAGATTTTCCCATAAAAGAAAATCTCTGATTGTATTTAGTACAGAAGAATGAGGCAATAACATGCCTTAATTTAATTTGAGTCCCAAAGCACAAAAAAATATTATAAATTCTGCAATGATATTATGGCAAAATTAGCATTTTTCAACTGTAACAGTACTTTTCTTACACTAGATTTTTCAAGTTTAGTCTTAAATCCAGAAGTCCTGTGCTCACAATATCTGATTTTAGGATAATGGCAATATCTTCATTATTTATTTATTCTCAGGTAAGGGATAAATAATTTCATCCACAACATACTTTAAAAGAGATTTTTGTCATGGGGCAAATTTTGGACTATGTTCTCTGCTTGGATAAATTGTTCCAGTGCCATCAGACAGTCAATCTTATAAGGTTATGATAATATGAGAGAGAATACATTTTGTATCTTGGCAGGCAGATTTTCATAAGAATTTTCTAAGAGTGAGCTACATGAAGCAGGACTTGCTAGAAAGAGCCGCTGTGAGCTGCCAAGACATTAAAGAATATGCATTGGCAAAGAGAACAGTGTTATCCTGGAATTATCCTTCAAGCACTGGTGCATTCATAGCTTCATCTGAATCTGTGTGGAGCTCGCAAGGTAAGTCTGACAAGTTCAAAGAATTACTGGCTTTCCCACAGGGACATCTCCCTCTGAATCGCTATTTTCCTCCTGCTATGCTCTTTGAAGAGCAATATTCATGACCAGTACTTTAGCTGTGACCATTCTTAATACAGTCATGTGTCAATTAGTCCATTCTTTTACCACTGTTTTCTCCTTTCTGTATCAGATACAAGCAATTCTGTCCTTAAGTCTATGGTAGAGGTTGGCTGATGCTTGTAGCTGCTGCTTTTAAATATCTGTTCCAAAGATGCTGGCTGCTCACTAGCTCTTGTGTTTCAGAATAAAGAATTTCTCTGAATAAGACAATGTCACAAAAGATTTTCTGCCTTAAAGGTGTTTCTGCATAACCAATTTTCTTTTCTTTTCTTTCAGGTATTTTTAAAATTTTGTCTGCTGACATCTGGTAACTGTCTGCTGTATTCAGCAGGTAAGGGGAAAGACCTCATCATGGTTCCAGAGCTTACAATTGCCAGGGCTGTACTAATGCTTTCCCCCTTTATATTGTTGAAAAGATTTTTTATTGCTAATGCAAACATGAGCACCAGTTCCAGGCTTCACATCTTAGATGAGCATTGCTATTCCTCATGCAGAATCAGATTCTAAATTATTTCTCTTTCCAGCACAATTTGTGGATGCTAACACACAGACAAATGAGGGTGGTCAAACATGAAAGAAACATTTGTTAATTTAAAGAGCTTTTTACTTTTTTACTGCCCCCACATCACTCTGAATCTCACCCATCCTAGAACAGCTATGGCAGTATGTGTGGCTATGCTACTATATTTATCAATGTCATTCTAAGTACTTCAGGGGGAAGTATTAATAGGAATTTGTAGAGCTGCCATGATTTTAATTTCTTAAACATGACATAACTTGGAAGTGCTTCTGATAAGGAAAGCAGGTGAATATATGAAGCCTGAAGAGCCCCAAAGGCACTTCAGAGAGTTTCAGGTCCTGGCACTATTCCTTTACCTAAGGCAATCCTTGCTACCATGGTAGTAGGACACTTTACAGTCTTTAGCGCCACAATAAACTTTTGTGATGCCAGTAACTGTGGCAAGGTTAGAGTTTTAGGATTGAAGACATCAAGCACAAAGTTATTTGGGGCCAAATAAACTGATGGACTAAGATACCGCTTATGATATTGGAATGTAATTAATGCAAAAAAACCTCAAAATTCATCCAGCTGCCATCCCACTGTAAGAGCTTAATGTCCAAAGACATTCTTATGTTAGACCTTTGGGTGTTTTATGCCCTACAGTTCTACTTTAGGAGAAGTCTTGAAATGCCTAAAGCTTCACCTAGTTGAACAGTTGAATATTGAGCACGTCTGAATTTCACTAGCATTCACAATTTGGATGTCTCTTTGCAAGAGAAGGAGCCTGTTCCACCTGGTATCCTCAGAGTATATCTGCCTGACAGAACTCCAGATAAACAGATCCCTTCTTCTTCTTAAAACATAACTGATGAGGGAAAGTACAATGGAGGTGATAATGTCCCACTTATTCTATAAAGGCAAGAGTAAAACAGCTTGATAGGATGGGAAGAGTCAGGATCAGCTCTCTTCATCACCTGTCCTCCCCACTTGAAAGAAGTGGGAGCCATACTACCCACCTTACAAATGAAGGCTATTCTAAGGCACATGAGGCAGGGAACATCTCAAAATCTTCATACTGAAGCGTTTCTGCTTTACATGGAATATTTGAAGACTTGTGTGGGATTAGAAGATGGCACAAGAATCAGAGGGTCTTATCACTTAGGAAGAGCATCCTTGTTCCAGTTCCAAAGATTGTGTATTTCAGTTGCAGGGGATATAAGAGACTCTTAAAGCACAAAATGGAACTCAGAAAGTCTGCTCTCATGTGACTGTCTTGTTTCCTAAATAACATTAGAAACGTGTACTGAATCCTGGTTCCCTTATCTTAGGTAGCTATAGTACGATCAAAAACGGTGGAGAAGAGATAGCACTGTCAGCTTTCCTGGCAAAAACACCTGTGTTTTAAAGAAAGAAAAGAGATACAAGAGAGGGGCTTGACCTTTTCTCAGTGTTTTCCTACCAGCTTCTCTAGGTTAGTGCCTAAGCATAGTGCTGTTGCTGCCGTGGTTCCTATTTAACACCTCTCAGTCCCTCCATCTCAGAGGGAGTTTCATCATCCACTGTGGCAACCAAAGCAGCAGGAAGGAAACATTGAACAGAGACCAAGTTCATGATGAATACCTTTCTTAAAGTCCTTTATGTCAGTACCATTACAAAATATGTTGACATGGTTTCACTACAACAATTTAACAGAGGTTTCCATCCAGTTTTCATGCATTTTGCATGAAAGTGGTCTGATGAGACAGATCTAAAAATTATGAACAAATTCTAGTGTTCATGTAATAATCACAGTTTCTATCATCCTATATAGGGTGTTGTTGCATGCTGTTCTGTCACATATCTTACAAGAAATGAAAAGCAGAGTTGTTTTTCTAGTATTTTAAACTACATTTTCCATGGTATTAAACATTGTGTTATAGCACAGAAAAACTGTTTTTACAAAGCACTGTATCATCAATGTCTTATTTGGGCTAAGTAGCATTAGTTCATAAGAAAAGGTGTCAGAGCAAGAAAAACTCTTTGCTGTGTTAATTTTATTTAAAAAAAGAAGTCTAAAATATTAAAAAAAAAGAAAAAAGAAAGCAGACTACATAGCATAATGGTTTAATAAAATGCTAGGAGATTAACATTGCACTGGTAATTCCAAAAAGATTTCAGAATATGGAATCCAAGATCTATTGAATTATTGCTGGAAAATCAAGCACTGACAAATTAAAGTCACTGTAATAACTCAGTGGGACGGAAAACTTTTTTCAAAAAAATTAGCTGTTTGGGCTCATTCAGTGTCCTGAAGAGGGATTAGTAAACGACTATATGAAGAAAATGACTGCCTTCCTGTCTTAAAACTTGGTAAGCAGACATGAAACCACCGTCTGACATCAGTTCACCTTGGCAGAGAAATTTGCCCAGTGTTTCTTAGAGATGTTTTTGCAGTGCAGGGGGGAACTGGCTGTACAGAATACAGTAATTTGCACAATTCTTAAGTGAACATGAACTCCAACACTGCTTAAAGACTACTGACACTAAAATGGCTGAATGAAAAATGTTATTGAATGCCTCTGATCTCTAAACTTTGACCTTACAGTAATTATATTTTCAGTTTCTGAGACATAAACATCTTTGTTATATGTCTTTTTATTTGATCCCCATACTGGCTCTTTCATATCTGACTATTCAGCATTCTATTTGTACTTTTACCTGCTGATAGCACAGTAGCTGCTGGATCGCAATGAAACTGCAAGATGCTCCAGTTCAGAGCCTTGCTAATGCTGACAATTGATTTAGCATTGTAAGCTACCTCAACAGTGCTGGGCTGGTTTTTGTTCAGAGATTTCAGTAGGGAGTTATTTTAAGGGATGTATTTCCTTTGTTGGGGCAAAAAAGCACAGTTTGTCTTAATTATCCCTGACGTTTCAAACCTCATACCAGGCACTTCCTCCAGGGACAGAAACAAACCAGTCTCCTCCAGAAACCAAGTGTGAAAGGAATAAATAGGGCTCTGGTTTCTTAATGGCACAGTGCGGTTACTATATTTACTGTGGGGGAAGAAGCTGTCTAGATTGTTTCTTTTTATCTCTGAGGAAATTCAGGGTATTGATACGTGAAATATTGTGGACAATTAAGAAAGGAAAAAAGCTGGTCTAAAAAAGCAATATTTGGTAGGTACTTGGTTGGCTGGTATATTCACTCTGAGAGCTAAGTTTTTCTCAAAGGAAAGAACGGGAGCAGAGCAGCTATGTATCACAAACAGAGGCTGCTGTTGTTTTCATCTGCAGTCTGCTGAAGATGATAGTAATTAGAAGCTTCTCTGCATCGTTTTTTACTTTTTTCAGTGTAGATTTTAAGGCAATTTTTGTTTATATCTCATGTATATTTTTAATGAAATATCTGGTTGGGGAGCTACTCTTGTCACATCCCTGTGCAAATTCACAAAATCTTGCAGCGAATCTCGATGAGGCTAAGCGTAATGATTCCAGTGAAGGAGATGATTATGGAAAAATATTTTTTTCTTTGTTTAATGCTGGTAGATCAATAGATAAATTGTAGAGCTCCTTTTCTGAGCTGAAGGTAACTATTAGGTCTTGATTAGAAAGGTCTTAGGGCTCTTTCATCTGGTTAGGAAATCCTGTGTTTCATGACAAGTACTAAACTTCATTGAAACACAGTGATCTAGGAGGGAAAAAAAAAAAAAGATGTTTCTGTATTTTTAGTGTATTTTCATGTGTTTGGGAAGGCGACGCTCTGTCAGAAGGAAGTCTATATTGCTGCTGCTTGCTGTGATTATTTAAATGAATGCAGCTCTAAATTGAAACCTCGGTGTAAGGGCATTTCTAACCAGATTCTCAAGACTATTCCTAACCAGATTCAAGGGCGTTTCTCAAGGACATTTCTTACCAGATTCAGTGAGGGATTAGTTCCAGGGCATAGAGGGCAGTCTGGCATCTTCATTTGACTTAGAGTCTCATGCTCATGCTTGCGGCATCCATGTAAATGCCACGGTTGCTTGTGACTAATCAGAGAAGTTCTGTGTTTTAATTATTCAGTAAATCTATTTTATAGCACTTCATGACCACAGAACAATGGCCAGCTGAAGACTCAAGATCTGCAGCTCTCACAATATCGTCAGAGGCAAATTCAGAAAATGTGGACTGGATGAGTGAACAGTGAGAGAAGGATTGACATTTGGTTGAATCCCAGAGGGTCATGATCAGTGGCACAGGTTCTAGTTGAAGGCCTGTTGCTGATGACGATGTCCTCCAAGGTTCAGTGCTGGGTCCATTCTTTAGCTTATCCTTGAACTTAGGTGAAGGGGCAGATGCCTCCTCAGCAAGTTCACTTAAGACACAAGGATGGGAGGATTGACCAATACCCTAGAGTGCTGTGCAGCCCTTCAGAGGGACCTCAGTAGGTTGGAGAGATGGGCAGGGGAGAACCTACTGAAGTTCAACAAGGACAAATGCTGAGTCCTTCACCTGGGGAGGAATAATCCCAGGCACCAACACAGGCTGGGGCCAATCTGCTGGAAAGCAGCTCTGCAGAGAGGAATCTGGGGGTCCTGTTTGACACCAAGCTGTCCATGAGCCAGCGGTGCCCTTGTGGCCAAGAAGGCCAAAGGTGTCCTGGGGTGCATTAGGAAGAGCATTCCAGCAGGCCAAGGGAGGTGATCCTGCCCCTCTATTCACCTCTGGTGAGGCCTCACCAGGAATGCTGTGTCCAGTTCTGGGCCCCCTAGTACAAGAGAGACATGGAATTCGGTGAGTGGGTTCAGTTGAAGACAATGAAGATGATTAAGGGACAGGAGCATCTCTCTCACAAAGAAAGGCTGAGACTCAAGGCTGTTTAGCCTTGAGAAGGGACAACTGAGAGGGGACCTCATCAATGTCTGTCAGTATCTGAAGGGAGGGTATCAAGAGGGTGGATCCAGGCTCTGCTCGGTGGTGCTGAGCAATAACACAAGAGGCAACAGGCAGAAACTGATGCATGGGAAGTTCCACCTGAACATGAGGAAGAACTTTTCTATTGCATAAGTGATAAAGCACTGGAACAGATTGTCCTGAGAGGTTGTGGAGTCTCCCTCTCTGGAGATATTCCAGAACCATCTGGACACAATCCTGTGCCATGTGCTCTAGGGTGATCCTACTTAAGCAGTGAGGTTGGAACAGATGACTCAGTGCTGTCCCTTCCAACCTTACCCTGTCCGTGACTCTGTGACTCTGAATCTGTGATGTTTGTGGATTACTTTTATAAAAACACAGTCTTTGAGTACAGAGAGCTGAAATGAGCAGCTCTGCCAAGACTTAATTCCATTTTATGACAAAGCATGTGGCACAATCTGCTAAAGGATATTAGTGAGGGCAGAGTGCTGCTGTCTTTGTGGATTGTTGAAGAATCTGGACCATCCTCTACTGAGAGCAAACCTTAGACTAATGTTGACAAGAGAAAAAATAACTGTGGAAGAGAGAGATTTCAAGGATTTCAATGTATCTATTGCCATGATAATTAAATTCAGTTAGTTCCTTCTATATCCACAGTTTGCTACTATTAGTGCTTAATGAGGGTGCAAAATTTGCTAGTAAAGGTTTGCAAGAGAAAGTAGGGAAGCATCATGCGGAAAATCCATACCTTGCTCTGAGCCTTTCTAACGCACTGAAATTTATACGCACATCCTGAGAGGATTGTATGCAAACTTTGTACCCAAACTCATGCCTGCATGTCTGAATTCTAAAGTTACAGCAGTATTCAAGCACTTCTAACCCCAAATAATAGAAAAGAATACCAGATGCATTTGGTGTGAAATGAATAAAATGCAAAACAGCTTTGAAAGGTCCTTGCCTGAAGACAGAAATCTAAGAATAAGTATTTATTTGCTATGGGGATACATATGAGCTGAAGCTCTCTAAATACCAGATTTTTTCAGGGTCATTAAAACACTGCTATCTTTTTTTTTGTTAATATTACCAGTTGTATAAGACTGGCAAAAAGACAGACGAGGTTTTAAGGACTATAGTGCCACTTTACTTAGTGTTTTATATGCATTATTTTATGAGCCTTAATTTATAAATATATAGTTGGATGTAGTTCTGTCATTATATCTTGTCATCATGATTATCTTGTCTGTCCTGTTGGTATAGAAATTTTATGTTTATAATTTTTTTCCATAATTATTGAAAATTTGGCTTCAATAAGACTCAGTTGAATGTACCAATTTTCATTTTAGATTTATTAATTATTTTGATTCCCACATGTTGGTAGGCATACAGTAGAAGCAAAAATTACTTCATGAGTCATGAGTTAAAATTTAGTCCAGTGATGAATGTTTTAAAATTACGGCCATGCCCTCTATGAAAATGCTGTCTAATAAAGTTGGATAACCACGCTTTAGAGACAGGGTGTGCTCATTTAATTGCAAAAAAGTTTCATTACTCATCAGCCTATATTAATATCATAGTCTATAAAAATACTACAACATTATAATGTTGTTATGTGCCAAGAGATTATTAAAGGATATTAAAGAATTCTATAAAATATAAAAAATACTGATTATCTGCTCGATGGCTAAAATAGTGGGACAATTACTTTGCCTCCATTCATAGTGAGGTCAATAAAAATTTTTCTTTGTTATTTTGACCTTAACCATTACAGAAAATGGAGTAGATTAAACGGAAATAGAAAATTAATTTCAAATGACAAAATAACACCATGGTGAATTCTGGAGTCATAAGTGCTATCGAACAGAAAGTAAATATTAGCCTTAAGCTAAATTAGCTAAAATTATTTTAGATAAAAAAATACATTCAACTGTTTGTTTTATAGTGAGGCCTAAGATGCTGAGAGAAAATCACTGAGAAGTCTTTGTTTCTTTCATCTCCTTGTTTTACTAAATGACCTCTGGTGCAAAAAAAAAAAAAAAATCCATCTATATTTCTTTGTCATACATTATGACATTATTAGTTTTTAGATATATATAAACTTTATAGAACTAAAAATCTTTCACAATCAGATCTCTTCAAATGGTTTTAAGGACATGATTTCATTTTTTTTCAAAATCACTGCATCACAGAATAAGCTGAGTTGGAAGGGATACACAAGGATAGTGTAGTCCAACACTTGGCCCTGCGCAAGATCATCCCTAGGAGTCACACTGTGTGCCTGAGAGCATTGTCCAAAAGCTCATTGAACTCCCTCAGGCTTGGTGCTGTGACCACTTCCCTGGGGAGCCTGTTCCAGTGCCAGCCCCTGGGTGGGGAATCTTTTTCTCATACCCAACCTAAACCTCCCCTGGCACTGCTTCAGGCCATTCCCCTGGGTCCTGTCACTGCTCGTCACAGAGAAGGGATCAGTGCCTGCCCCTCCTCTTCCCCTCACGAGGAAGTTGTAACTGCAATGGGGTGTCCCCTCAGTCTCCTCCAGGCTGAACAGGCCGATAAAACACTACATAAGAATTGCGCTTTATACTACTTGAATTATGCTGAATCTTCTAGATATATTGCAGGTTTTCAGACTACATTTTTTCCAGCAAAATACTTTGCTCCTAAGAGGCAGCAAAAAACATATATTTACAGTGGTCACTAAGCCTACACCCTGTCTGGGCACTATCTCTGTTAACTCTGTTCTTGTACCTGTTTGATTTTAAGAAACACACCATAGTGTTCTTGTTGATTTCTTGCTTATCATTATTTACTGAGCTACAATACACAAAAAGTTACAACTGAAAGGCAGATTAATAATTCATACCTCTATTATAAAAATCTGTAAATTGTATTCCAAGCAATGAGCTGCATCTGTTACCTAAAAATAAGAAGACAGGCACAGCATGGTAACAATTTAGAATATGGAGCATTGCACGGCAGGAAAGTTCCCATTGAGATGACTTTGGCTTAGATGAAAGTCCTAGCTGTCTACCTTCTTTGATTGAACAGTCTCATTTTTAAAAGTAAACACTACTGTATATTCTGTGAATATTGCCTGTCTCCAAGAATGTCAATAATTCTTTCTGACAAAGCCAAACTGAAAAAAAAGAGGTTAGGTTGAGGGTATAGCACATATTGTCTTACAAAAATTAAGGGAAATTTCTTCAGGAAACTGTCTGTTTCTGATATATAAGAAATATTTGCCTAGAGACTAGAGTTATTTGTAATGTATTCTGTGCTGGAAAAAAGTAATAATTTGTTTCAACTTCAGTTAAAAAAATGTATTAGTTGACTTTAGCATTCAAGCTTACATTAAACACTGATGCTATTACAAAACAATCTTAATTCTGTCTGTAGTGTGGATGAAGAGGGACAGTATATCACATTAATAACTGATGAAATCTAGAGTAATTTTTGAAAATTTCAGTTAGATCTTTGTCACAGGAAAATAGTGGCAATCTCACAGCCAGTCTACCCTGCTCCTGAAAAGGTCTACATCTCACGGCATTTTGTACACAGACCTATAGATGTCATCCTAGGAAAAAATCAATGACATTTTTTCTTTGTTGATATTGAGGGCAAAGGTCTCAATAATTTTACTGGAAGTCACATGCAACATGCTTTGATTTTTTCCTCAAACTAGGAAAATTAGAAATTTCGAAATAGGATTTTCAAAAACTAAATTTAAACTTCAACCGAGGGCATCGTCCTTCTCATGTGAGTATAATGACTAGATAATGACAAATTTTTTCTCAGCATTTCTGTTCTCCATTACTGAAGTGCCAAACAAAACACTTAGATACAGGAGTCCTTAACCATCCTGAAGAATCTGGCTGCTGACATCATAAACCAAGTACTCAAATTAGTGAAAGGGCATTTTAGTTGTTTGGAATGGTTTGTTGGATTTTTGTTTTGTTTTTTAAATTAGCCTGACTCAATGGCACCTCTACACTGAAGTGTTTTAAGAAATAAAACAATTAATGCATACTACATACTGTGATGATGTAACATAACATAGTATTTGATGACTTTTTAAAATAATGGCAGAAAGTTCCCCAAGGGCAGGTGTCTGAAAACAGATCATTCAGTTAAAAGCTGTTCTCCTTCTGCCTGTAAGCCAAAATGTCTCTTCTGCACAGTGGAACTATGTTCATAAGAAACACTGAGAAAATAATGTTCTAATTTTTCATTTTCCTTCTACCCTGAGGTGAAGAGAGGCAAGTATTTTGGTGAAATCTCAGATGAAGAGGGTTTATTCTGAACTCTGCCTGGCTAAAGACAGATAAATTTGAAACTGGATGTTCTTCAGCTCAGGCATCTTGTTTATTAAATACGCAGAAGTATGTAATAGACAGCTGCTCTCCTTTCTTTCTAGGACTAAATGAATAAATAATTAAATAAATCTGGTGCAAGGCTCCTAGCCTGAATTCCTAAACCTGCTACAGTTTTAATGCAGACATCATCTGAAAAATTTTCATTCAACCACTGGGAAAAAAAAATCCTGATTTTTGCTAAAGCAAACAGTAAGAAATGACACTTCCACTTTCTGGAGGAAAAATTATGTTGCTGGCAAGCTTTTACTGAAGCAAAGATATTAAACGGAAATCAGTTGTTTACAAATTGTACTGATCAGTCATTGACAGATCTAATAAACAGGTATCAATTTCAGTAGTACAACTCCTTCTGTTAGATTGTTCCTAGTCTATTTGGAGGTCTCCTTGCAAAGCCATTTACTCCTGATTTACTGTCCAGTAAGCCGAGACAAGTGGCCAGGACGGGTAACGGTGATGCACTTTGTGTCAGCATCGCACGGAATGTCTCAGTTACATACAAGAAAGAGTGCACCTTAGAGCTGAAACATTGCTCGGGTTATTTGTTCAGCCAGGCAAGCTGGACAAGCCAATTCTATCGATAAGTTAAAGGTGACAATGGGAGGTCAAGTAGCTCTTTCTGCTTTGGTTACAATGAACATGTTGTATAATTCTGTGAGCTTCTTTAAAGCATCTTTTCCATACATGTAACATTTAGGTCATAGAGGTATTGCATGATGCTAATTTACAGTAATTTTTGTGGGGTTTATGTAAATGCATGAAATTTTACTGCTCAGAGCTTTGCTGAAGGCTACATGCTAATTAAAATAATAGGTATGTCAAAGTGTTTTCTCCTTCTGGGAATAAAAATGGTGGTATAGGAGAGCATAGACTGTAAGGAGAAAGGGCAAAGTTTGCTTTGTTTGTAGAGTGCAAGTCCTGCCCATATCTTCCGCCTGAGATATGCTGAAATCTGTCAAAGGTGAGGTGATTGGACGGCCATTCCTACAGGCTGCATCTCCTTCTATTCAGTGGGTTTCTCTGCCTCCACAGTCTGGAGATGTAGAGGGGGAAGAGAAAAAGTGATCAAGGCTAAGATGCCCTCAGCTTCATTTTCACATTCCCTTGAAGAGTAGGATGCACAGAACAATAACAGCACTATTAGCAGACAAAACCCAAATAGTCCCTCTGGAACCCTTAGAGTGGTCTCTCCTACAATTAACTCATAAAGCCAGTTCTGGATGGCTTCAGTCAACTTCTTTTCTAATATGCTCTCTTCAAAAGAGATTAAGCAATTAGTCCTTGCTGTGTATTAATCATGTGTGATAAAATTAAATTAAAAATTAAGCTTTGAAGGAAAATAATAGCAGAAGGTTTCGAACCTAGATAGAGAAATCACCATTTGTTCTGTTTTGCCATAGAAAAACCCAAACATTCAAAGCCATGTCTCCTAAAAAGACATAAAGCATTTGTTTTGTATTTCAACTTTAAAAAAAAAAAATAGTGGGTAGTGATGTTCTGAAAACCTGTTTTTTCTCCTAGTGAGAATGTTTTTGCAAAACACCAAACTCTATGTTTCTATCAAAGACACAGAAGTCCTGTCCTACAGCTTATCGCTCATATGAGCACTAAATGTTTAAACAAACCTTTGAGTTACTCAGCTTACTAGCCTGAGAATGTGTTACATATGTCCACTTCAGGGCTGTAACTGGGGTGAAATAGATAATGTTGTTTGTTCCCAAAACGAATTTTTCTGCTTTATACCGACTAAATTTTCAGACATTTAAAAAATAAAACCCACCAAACCCATGAATGATAGCTTAATTACCTTTAGCTCTTTTTGTACATTATTTATGATGCTAATACTAAAAGATGTTTTTCTTGGCTTCCTCATATATCCTGATGCTTTTGTTGAAAACAAATGCTAACAGACACCATTCCAAAGAAGTTTTATCCGTTAAGTGGTAAGTTCAAATAAAAAATTTTGAACTAGGAGCAACAGTAGTAGAGTTTGCACTATGAAAAACCTCAGTTCTTTCAAAATTGTATCCTCTGCATGTGGAAAACAGTAAGAAATGTAATGTACTCATAAGTACTTTATTCAGAAGCATGTTGCCTTCAGGTCATCTACACAGAAGGTTGTTTCATACGTTTATCTTTCAACAGATATGTGTGTTTTATTCAAATTCTTTCTAACCAGATTCATAGCCTCTGCTCCCAAAATCATCTAAGTTCCAACAGTAAATAAACAGATCGAGAAGAATTCTGTACCCTTGTGTGTAGGATTGGATAGTTTCTCTGCAGCCATCTTATGCCCTTGGATGAGAGAAGCTGCAAAAAATGTAGAGAATTTCCAGTAAATTCTGCAGCACAGAAGGGACAAAGCCAGAGTACATTCCATTCTGATGCATTCACAGCTATCGGTGTGGGAAAGAGGCAGCATTTTTTTTTTCAAAATGTGATATATGTGATTTTGCAATCTTTTGGAAAAAATTTATAAATTCACTCATAGAATGCATGAATTAGACATAGCTCTCTCTTCCTAATATCTTCAGTTTCTTTCCCTGTTTGTAAGTTTTCAGTGTTAGCAGGCACGTGGATTTGACAGAATGCAAGGGTCTCTTAATTCTCTGTGTTTTTTAAATTGAGGAATACAAAAAAAAAATATTATGCTAACATATTTGTTCAGATATAATCTTAAGTGAAATTTTAAAATTATTCTACTTGTAGTGGACTATGACCAATATTTAGATGGTACTGGAATGTAAAATTACTTTTACTATCTCTGTTCTTTTTTCTTCGACCTTCCCCCTTTCCTCTTCCCCATTCCCTCTTCCCTTCCCTTCCTTTCCCTTCTCTTCCTTTTCCAGAATTGCAATAGATGCTTAATAATAATGCACACTGGCTTAAAGTGTTTTTCCCTTCCTTAAAATTAGCATTAGCAAAAGAAAATCGTTTATGTAGATCCAACACAATATAGCACATGCAGATCGACCACAAATACATTGTCACAAACCAGGAGGCAGGTGAGAGTGTTTAAAAAGTAGCTGAGGTTCTCAATGTCTGGAAATTGGATTTTTTCTTCCTTATATACTCTCCAGCACCTTCCTTTTGGCATCATTCAGGTACTTGTAGATTAACACAGCATAATTTGATATTGTGGTTTCACAATTTCTTTACACATTAAAACTGTTTACTGCAATTGGACTGAATATTGCTTTTCACTTGTCTTGAAACATATTTATATTTAAAGTTATCCAACAAACTAAGTCAGATTTTGCTGCATGAGTAATAAAAACATTGTACAAGCCAGTTTTTAATTAAACTAAACCAATACTTCAATAGCTATCACTGAAAAAGGACATGAAAATAAAAAAAATTGGAACTATTGCTTCATTGAAATGACTGGAAAATTATTAGAGTTTTATAGTATAGAAGGAAACTCCGATGAATTATTTGCAGCATACAATTTGTTCGTGGAATCCAAGGCAATTCTATTTTATTGTACACAAACTGAACATAATCTTCATTCATTTGTCCATTTAACAAAAATGACATGCTGATGTTTCAACATACGGATTATTTGTTAAAAGGCCAACTGTCTGTGTTTCCATGGAAATTTTTATGCAGCTTATCACAGGGCATTCTCAAAATCTGAACTGGGTTATTTGTCATTTTCTTATATATGACTTATAGCTGACATTACATTGGTTTTAGTTTTAATTTCAACATTGTTTTGCTGAGTCCACTGTACCAACAATGAGTATTGGACATTAAACTTTACAAATTTTAACCATTTTTGTAAACAGGAATTAAAATGGCAAACACAGAGTACACTGGGGATAAACTATTTCTGCTACTGTTATCTGCTGTTGTACATTTTCCCTTGCATTCTACATTCTAACAGAAAACAACCCTATACATTCTTATTATCCTGTTCCTCTGCCCACAACGTACACTTCAGTAGGAGGTGCAGGTGTCCAGTGACACTGAAAATCAGGCAATTAGCGTCTCTGTTTTGGTACTGAGGCCTGATTAGCCTCTGCCTTGTGAATAACCCCTTTGACTTGTGAGAATTATTTTCATGCAGTTTATTGCTGTAGTTAAACTCCTAGTTTCAGCTGGGGAACAGTTTGAAGCTGCTGTTTTCTTTTTCCAGTAGATGAGTTGATATTTTAAATAAGCCCTCCATGTATTATTAATAGTAGTTCATATTATAAAGGGAACACAGACCCTGAGAAGTACATAGGGGTTTTTTCTGCTCTCTTGTAGTAAAAAGGCATCTCTTAAAGTCATGTGAGAAAGGAACCGTAGCTGCCAACAGAAGGTGGGTTTGACTCAGGAAGAAGGAAGAGGAGAGGAAGTAAGGGGAAAAGGAGAAGCAGCAGCACTAATTTCCTTAGGAAAAAGGACAAGGAGTGCAACTGACCACAGTGATCATGGACCACAGACTGACTTCTCCAATAGCTCCTTGTCCAGGTGGTTCTTACAAATGAGGTTTTTTTCTGTTTAGTACTTAGTTTCTTTTAGTTTAGTATTGAGTGGCTTGACAGATTTCTAGAAGAGCCAGATAAAAGGATAAGACCTCTCGGTGTAGACTTACTAAATTATTTCCTGTTTTTCATAGAGTACAGTACAGCAAATAGACCTTTTATAGTAAAGCAATGCATCTCTTGTAAGCCTGTATTTCTAAACAACCATTTCTTGGTGTTTATCGTGGAATGCTGGTACAGATTTTGATGCCTACATGCAGTTTTACTTGCTCTCTTCTTTTCTGACAAGCCTTACAACCACACTGGCAGCAGTAATAGCACTTGCTTTTCCTGATATTCTAATTTTTACTTACAGCTACAAGAGAAAAAAATGACATCACTGTTCTAGGACATGGAGCAGCTGTCAGGTGAGTAAAAAAACTTGGGCTGTGTTCATGGCTTTCATGCAGAAAGGATTTGGCCCTACTTATATCACCACCTTGACTTCACCTGTGCTAAATCACCCGCTGAGAGCATTATTTTTATAAGCCCTAAGCACAAGCCTAATTTGTACTGTAATTCTGCAGAATGGATTTTCTTTGTCATATCGCTGTGTCTCATCTGTTAAGAAGGATAGTACCTTAGTTACTGCTGTAGTCCTCTTCTTTGTCTTAGTGTGCTTCTGCTGAAGTCTGCAGAAACACCCCTATTTCCTTTAGTGGGAGGAGAGTTTTGTCAGCACTTTCTGAAAACCATATGCTGAGTGCACAACTAGCCATTAGCTTTAATCTGAAAGTATAAATTTTTTTAAAAAAAATTTCTAGCACTGTAGCAACATCCATTAAAATACTGCATTTAGTGCACACAGTCACCATAAGCAGCACATAACTTTTTTTTTCTGGAAGTACATTAAAAGGAAAAATGGGTGACACTCCAGGAAGCAATCTAAACCTTAGTTATAAAATAGATATGACTTATTGCAATTCACGTGCAGTTTCTGAATGCAAGTAAGAAAACTAAAATTCCAGAGATAGAACATTATTTGACAGAAGTCAAGAAAGCTCACGCTATCATGGTCTTAAACACCAAAGACCAAAACTGTTGTCTTTGGATCACCACATCTCAGACAGCAAAGTTCTGTTTTCATTACATTTTTGGTGCTTTTAACAGCAAATAAAGAATCTCTCTTAAATTTGGATTTTTTTTTTTTTGTTAGTGTTCACTGTCACAATCTAATAAGAGTCTTTACAACAACTATACCTCAAAACAAATTAGAGTGATCCAGTAGATTGCAAGTTTCTGCAGCATAAATTTCGCCTCTTAAATTCAAGACTACAAGGGCCTTATTGCTACGGTGCACTGAAACCTACATGGAAAATCATTTCATCAACTGCAACCTATAATTTCCCAGTTCCATTATTGTTAAGCTCATCAGTAGAAAAAAAATCTTGTTGAGGATCATGAAATACCTTGAAGAAGCTGGAGTATGAAAATCCATCATCCTACAAATGCACATTCCAAAATACAATCTAACATATCCAGTTAATTAAAAGCTTTTCTAGAAACTAAATGGATGAACTCTATCAAACACGATGTACCACAATAAAACCACATAATCAATAAACGATAGAGACACCCAGTCACAGCTGGAAGAATATCTTTCACAAGAAATAGTTTATACTTGACCTCTCAGTCCAGGATGTCTAAAGGAATATCCACAGAATAAATTCAAAAGACAAGCCTGGGAACTAAATTTCATCACTCACTGGACATTAAAAACCATAGACTTCCATGGAAATACATGTTATAATTTTTTCCCAGTGGACTGAAAATCTCTCCAGATTGCACAAGATCTAACCATTTTATTGCTTATTTCTACTAGTCTACTAATGCTTTATTTTCACATTAGTTCTGATTAGTAAGTTCACATTTCATTCAGATCTTTTATTCTTGAAGTCTATTTATAAGATTTTCTTCTGTGGAGAAGTTTGATATTTCCGTTCCAAATCTGAACCACTAGCATGCAATGAAATGTTCCAGTTTTTCATCAAGTGTATCAGTCCTGGAATAAAATATATTCTTTCTTTCTACAAGTTTTGCAATGAAGTGCAGCAGGTTCACCAACTTCAGATTCAAGTAGAGCAACACTAACCACTGATCACATATTTGGCTGAACACCAGTTTGGAGAGTAAGAGAGCACAGTGTCTCTTCTAGGACTTCTAGAAACAAACAGCAAGTATCTGATTCCTCCTAACAGACCTAAATAATGTTCCATTCAAAAAGGTTGGATTTTTTAAAAAAAATTTTTACTTAAAATCTTTCTGTTGTCATTTTTGTCTTTCTCCTTTGTCAGGTGGGGAAGACACAAAAGACGTCCCTCAAACTGCTTGACTAAATTTTTAGAGCTGGTGTCTCCAGAAAGATTGAATGATACTGTTACTCAGCAGAAAAGACAGAAGAGAGGGATTTTTCCGTGCTTATTTTTGCACTAAATTCTCCTTTCTGTTTCTATGAGTTTGACACAAAGACTGGTCAGTTGGCTTCATCTGAGTCATAAGGATACTCCACGGCTTTGAGTCCTGCTTGCAACACTGTGATCAGCAGGTTTTGGAAGTCATTCGCTTCTGGTCTTCTCCAACCTGTTTCCCAGGCACGGGCACTGTGTCTGTTACTTCTTCACTGGAGATGTAACCCTAGCAGCCAGAATTAATGATGCATGCTAACTGATCTTGGGACACTTTTTGACAGATGTCCTGGGGTGATTGAGCCGGGACAACAGGTTTCCAGATCCAGGTCTAAAACTAGGTTTTAAGCAGTATTTGAGAGGAACAGTGTATAAGATAAGCAGAAACGTAAACAGTAAAATTTAAATCTTCATTCTTTACTTTCTAATATAAGAAATTTTGTAACTGCAACACTGTCTTGTTGCACCTTTCTCTTAATTCTTGCTCCAGGGATGGGTCCTCAGTTATTTTCAGCTATGCAAGAATCTTCTCCTGCATTTTCTGTTGTACATATTCTGAATAACTCTTGGGGAGTCCTCATCTCCATCACTAGGAAAGCCTTTCTGTATTTTTCTTTTCTTACTAAACCAGCCTCTATGTCTTTGCATCCCCTCTCTAATGCCCTTTTTCTAATAATTACTGAAGTAATTTTAAATTATTCTAACCTCCTTTACAGCGGGAATAGAGAAAACTTCAGCCTTCAGCTACTATGTTCTCCTATTATATTCTCTCAACTGCAGAAAAAGAGATTTTGCATCATTCTATAACACATAAGAAATTTTTATTAGACATACATGAAAAAAAGTGTTCATAAAATAACTCCATAACATGAAACTGAAATCTCTGAGCATCCAACAACAGATTCCACAAACATTGTCAGCATCTCGAAACACAGACCATACAAGAATTCAGTAGGGCAAAAAGGAAAAGGTGGTGGAAAAGAAACACCAGCTACAATGAGTACTCTGCTGCTCATTGAGTACATTCATATCTAAAAATGGTTTTGGAATAGTAATGCAAGGGCCCAGTACTCATCAAGCAAGGGCAAAGTCACCCCTTGGTATAACTTTATCCTCTTTAAGTAAATAATAAGCAGATCTTATGGTTTTCTTGTGATTAGAACACAAACAACAACGGGATCAGGTAATAAATAAACATCTCCCACAGATCAATGTCATTGAGGTACAACTTTGTACTTCAACACTTGTGACTGCCAGAGCTCTCGGCAATTGCAGTCCCAGTATTTACCTTCTGAAACATGGGAGAAATAATTCAATCAAATACCAACTATCCTTTCCTTCACTCTTCTAAAAAGTCCCAAATATCCCAAACATCGTATTGTGCCTGGTTGCTTGAGAAAGGAGAAGATATGAAGATTTATGATCTGCACTTTTTACAGATAACATCTCATCCCTGCTACTTTCAATATCTAGAGATAGATACCCTGCTTTATTTAGTGCCATTCAAAACTTAACCAGAGAACTAGGTGTGGCATATGACAGATGTACAGGTAAAAGATACTCAACAGATAATTGCTCTCTGCAATATTTTGTCTCTTTTTATTGATAATGAAAGTAATTGAATCAACTAAAACAAACTACGTGCCTGTCTCTAAGGCAGATAATGTCCAGATGTCTGAGCCCACTCTACGTGGTTGGCACTTTGTGGCATTTTGTATATATGATTTAAGAAATGAACATGTTTTTTCTGAAGAAAAAATAAAGCTGTCAAGCATCAATTCTTCAAAAGTAAAGGTCTAACTAAGGAAAGAATTTTGTCCTGTGTGTTCAAGAGAGATTATGCTTAGGAGGGTAACGTGGAACTGCAAATATTCAGGTGATTTATTATCATTTCCCTGAAATAGGAAAACACATGAAATATGAGGAATGTTATCTCCATCTCATGCGCTAAGGAGCAGGCCCATACAATGATACACAGAAGCTTTATTAAAAATTCATTAGACTGTAAAGTCTCTCATTTTGTAATCAGAATTAAGTAGTTTTCTAATGTCATTAGCTGGAAGTCAATTTAAACCCCTATCAGCAGTTGCAACACACTCCAAAATGCTAAATTGAATACAACAAACGTTTTCCACTTATTTTTTATTAGAAATATTAGAATTTCATATTATGACTCAAACGCACATGGCAGTGATATCTCTAAGAAATAAATTTCCCATGAATTTATTTACTAGTCACATTTACGTTGGTCAAAGAAGGCGAAGGAGTTTCAGAAACAGAAATCCAGTGTCATGTTTAATTTCTGAGCCAATAGAATATTGATGCATGGAAAAGCTCACAAGGTGTGCAGTTTTCTCTTACAGGATAGCCAGGTCCCTTGACGGTAACAGCCAAGTGCAGTAAGCTACAGCAGAGAGATCCTAGAATAAAGGAATAGTAACTTTAAAAAAAAAAACAACAAAACCCACAAAAACTTTTCAGTATGAAAGTATTGCTTTAGTTAGGAAGATAGTTGATACTGGTAGAAGCTATGGCTTCTCATGTAAGTAGCTGTCTTTGATTTGTTTCTGTACTAAGACAGTAGGCTGTGATCTTAAATAGATTTTTTACGTAGGTAAAAATAGCTTTTTTGTAATTAAAAAATATGCTTATACCTAAGTATTACTAAATTCACAAAGCACATAAGGAAAAATAGTTTTGTAATATAATTATTTTAGTTTGAGAAATAATTGTGTTCTTCTAAATTAGTTTTTTTGAAAAGGATCTAATTTTCTGGGAAGAAGGAAATGGATACTTCCCTTCAAATGAATTAATCTTTCTTAGGAAACTCAGGCAAGTTATCAAACAAATTACTAGCAATTTTTAAAAAGTCCTTTAGCTGATTGTGCATACATCTCAGTGGTATTAAACGAGCTCACATGTCAGGTATAACCTCTTGGCCTCTCATACGGCATATGCAATTACTCATGTTTTCAAAAAAGATATCCCTCTTACACTATATTTTAACCTAATCAAAACATATAAGAGAATATATCTTTTAGAGCAATGATTTCAGTATTAGAAATGGCCCCCACACTGAGTTCTTGGCTGGCCACTTATATTTAAAAATTTTATGTAGATTCTCTTCTAAAATGTATATTGCCTAATTTCATACTTTGGCTTCGACATTTACTCTAAAATAGTTTCCCGCAGGCATAGTCTCCATCCTGTATTGTTGACTGGTCCTTACAAAGTGGTGAATTATTCCATTTTTAAAGTATTCAGTCTTTTGTACCTGAAATGTAGCAAAATCTCCAAGGAAGCTACTGATGGCTTTTACATACTGTATTTCCTTGCCTTTCAGAGACAAAAAATCAAGAAATCTAAAAACATCCTGCTCAAACTGGAAGTAGATCAGTCTGTTTTGGAGAAAAATGTTGGTTTTTTTATTTTTTCCAAGTAAATTACAGGTATCATGCATATTTTCATTTGATTTCAACTAAAGCAATATTTCTCTTGAACACCAGCAATAAAATGTCACAGAGACCTCGGCATCAGATGTAATATTTGCTAATATTTTATAACAAATTTTTAAGATGTGTGTAATCAAGGAGACCTTTGAATGAAAGGGCTCATATCTAACCTAGTCATCTGTTGTAATAGGTTTGCAAGAGAATTTATCAGACAAACTGAATTTGGAGGATCACTGAACAAACTCTGCTGGCATGTGCAATAAAATATTCGGGAACAGAGTATATAAGGAAGAGGAAAGGGCAGAAAAACAGAAGCAGATTTACTGATGCAGGACTCTGTGCTGCCACCAACCTGTTTTCTGTTGCACCCAGGACATGGCCAAATCCTCAGGTGATCCCTGCTTTTCCTGGATCATCAGGGATATTCACTGCCAGTTCTTCAACAGCTGGCAGAGTTGCTGAAGTTGCGGGTGGGTACACAGCTAACCATGTGGGTAATTCCCACGTGAGCTATGGCCTTTCTGAGAAAGCAATCCCTTTTCCCTCTCCCTAGGTAAAAATTGCCACCTCCAAGCCCAGGTTTGGGAGGTTATGAACTTTAATGCCAAATGTTTTGCCATGTTCCTATATAATTCTTTAAACCCACGCACATTGGTAGGATCATAAGCCAGCTACAGAATTTAAAACTGGATACGAAAAATCACTTGTTATGGCCTTGAATCAACAGGTACATTGGGCAGATCATCTTGAAGAATTTCATCCCATCTGTAACTCAGTTTGGTGCGGTGACAGATTTCAGTAAGGAGCTGAGTGGGGCTAGTCAATATCTCTTCATGGAAGTGTCACTCCCCTGTGTATTTTCTGTCCATGTAAAAGCCTTGTTTCTACCCTCTGTCCCTGTCATTTGACTTTTTAATTTCATTCTCTAATTTTTTAAATTGAAAAATACCAGAGAAGATGCACTTCTGACCTCTGACTTCACTGATGGCACTATATCACACACTCATTTCACAGATGGGATCTGGAGCAGTAATCAATATGCAGGGCTACGATTGTTCTAAAGATGCTAGAGCATAATGGTGACTTTATATAAACATTCGAAAGACTGCAATTCTGGGATGAAAATGCTTTGCATGGAGACAAAAACCAGTCTTAGTGACAGATAATGTGCTGTTTTAGAAAGTCTGTTCGTTATAGTTATATGGCCCTAAACACTCCCCCTGTGCTTTGGTTTAGGCAAATGTAAATAATTGTAACCTATTTGCACTACTTTATTACTTTTTTTTTTTACAGGATTATCTCTACTACTTTTCTTCTAATCGTATGATTATAGCATTAATATGATCCAATGAAAGCAATGAATACATATTTCTCTTTGCCTTTCTTATATTTAAACTGTATTCCTATGCAGTCCTTTGAGAAAAAGGCTGTAAATTTACTGAGCAAAAACAATAAGTAAGTTTTTGGTCTTTATAAGTCTTATTTCAAGTAACTAAATCAAGACAATATAAATATTTTTTAATATGATTGATGTGGTTTGACATCTATTGTAAGACAGATGCATCTCAAAGCCTATTAAAGAAGAGAACGGCCTATTCTTGTTCCCTCTTGATGGGATTATCCAGCCATAAAAGATGAATTTCTGTGGTTTAACATTTCGTTCCACTGATTATTACCAGCACAGTGAAGTGGTAAATACAAATGCTAATTTCAACATACTTTCAAAGCAAATTTTTAAAGTTTGATAGGCTCTCATGGTATTTTAAATTAAAATGCAAGCTACTGTAAAATCCATTTTGTTTACAAACAAAAAATGGGAACACAAATGCAAAAGATACTGAAATGTAAAGCTTATTGAACAACACGAAGAATAAAAAAAACTGATGGAAAGAAAGTTAATACAGAGATAACACCAACCAAAGCAGTGATCGGGAAGTGTGAAAGAAATATGGGAATCAAAAATCTCCGTAGTGTTGTGGGAAAGAAACCGTCTTGCATGCAACAAGCAGCAATAATCATATTCACTTTAGAAGGCTATGTTATAAGACAGAGAATAGACCAAAATATTAGCAATTAGTATTTTTTGTCTTCCATTTTTTGGTGCTAACTTCTTTTCTCACCATATATTCAATGTTTCTTCGGATTAAAATTTAATCTAGAGATATTTTTCTTTTTCTGAGAGTTAGCATGAGATCATATATTTGTACAAAAATTACAAATTTAGAAAGTTCTAAAAACCTGCTACTTTATTAATTGAGGTTTTGAGCTTCTTTTCATTTATATACAATTTCCTGCTGTTGCAGGTAGTTTTGTTCTCTCCTCTGCCATTTTTTTACCCTGGGTTTTGCATGTATTTGTATGAAAGAAAATAGTTTGATACACCCATATATATAACTTCATACCACATATACAATTGATAAAGCTATTAAAAAGTACATTCTCAACTCATTTTAGTTGAATGCATTTATTCAGGGAAATTCTCTTGGCATTTTGGAAAATATCCTCAGATGCTGAGGATATCAAGATCAGAAATCTTATGATTTCTTCCCAGTATCAAAAAATGAACAAAGGGATGTGTGTTCCGTTTCCAGAAAATGTAGTCTTTTTCCATTTTGGCAGATGCGATGATCAACAACATCAGAGATTGTAAACCACTGCTATCCAACACCTCGTGGAAAATTTTCTTCCCTCCTACAACTTTTGCTGTAGAGATGGACACATGAACATACAGGAAAACGGACGGTACAGAAGAGCTGTCCTTTGAGAAATGTCTACCATCTTTTGCTCACTTTCACTTTTGTGAGGGTGTTTTTGTATGTCTGTTTCTGGACAGCTGCCTAACTCAGGTTAAAGATTTTTTTGTTGTTTTTTTGCTTTTGTCTTTTTTTGAAGTATATACTTACGGGTCAAAGCAAAGGTTTCCTTTACAGGGAAACATTCTAGTACCACCGAACACATGAAAGATATGAAAGAATCTATCTTTTCACAGGAAATCTTCCATCTCATTTTTTTCCCCCTACATCTCATGTCTGCTTTTCCTTACACAATTCCATTAATGTGACAGGTATCCTCAGCTGCCAGTGAAGTAAGCAGTGTATGGAGAAAGGTTTGGGAAAAAAGGGAGCATAAAGGCACCTTTTGCAGCAGTGTGATGCTGGTGGTATCTAGGCCGCATTGGGATCTGCTTGTTTGCCCGTTTCTCAGAGGAGAGAAACTAGTATCCAGGAATCAGAGGCACACAGCAATATCTGTGAGAGTGAAGGGGTTACACATTCCTTATTCCAGAGGAATAGCCAGCAAAGCTCAGAGGATTTCCAGCTGTGTCCTGTCTGGAATAACAGAGAGTTTGAGCTTAACAAAGCTCATTTGATTTTGCTCATTGATTTTCATGTGTATTTTAGCATAAAAAAGTTCACAAACTCCAGTGTTTACAAAATGTGAAAATGAAAAGGTGGTGAAAGTAGTGACATTGTTCTTGAACCTGAATGAATTCTTACCAGTTTTTCCTTGGCAGGGCACAAACACCTGTGAACAGCAGCCTATGCACTAAAGTGACATTTCGTTTCATCCCTCAGTGAATTTTACTAATACAGAAAACTAAGGTCGGTCATTCCATCTTCCCTGGGAAGCAAAGATGACTTAAGCAGCTTTTTCTCCCCTTACCAACGATTTCCACCCCCTGTGACTTCCCGTCAGCTGCACTGCCAATTACACTGCAGAAATAAAGGAGGAGCTTTAAATAATATGAATTCGCCATGCAGCTCCTAAGGGAGAAGGAGTGGCAGGATTCAGAGGCCACTTATGCCAGCCTTGCTGCCAGGAGAAATAATATGGAGCTACAGTCCCGTGCTTATGGTGTGTCAAAAGTAAATCTAACACCTGCTAAGATTTTGAAAGAAGCTTTGAAAAATGCAGAACAAACCACACATCTACTTTAGATTTGGCCTTTCACCCATGTGGAAGACGCTCAGGCCTAAGTGCAACACGCAGTTCAAGTGGAAAAATAAACCCCATAGGTAGCTAACTTCAAGAGTTTGAAGGATTACAGTTTAAACTATTAATTTAAGAAAAATTGACATACTGTGAACATAGTGGACTAAGACATCTGTAACACTCCAATCATTAGTAAAGATACTGCAGTGATGATGGTACACTGGAACAGATATGCAAACTGAATCAGCCAAGTCTCATTATAAATCACCCTTTCAATCAGATACAGCCAACATTAGCAGAAGCCGGCATTCTTTATATAATGAATAAACTTATAATTTTTAATTTCCAGTGGCATAAATCTGGCAGTTGTCAGTAGGTGTAAAATGAAAGCAAAAATGATTTAAGCAAATGCCTTTGAAAAGTACAAGATTTTTCTTCTCTCTCTGTATGTATTCCCTGTGACATGAGCCTCACCTTATTCCCTTCAACCTTGTCAGTTTTCATCACTGTTAAGTCTCAGCAGAAACTATGGGTTTAACCAAACAAAAACAATTTCTTCATTTGAAAAAAAAATGTGCTTTTTTCAGGAGGTCTTTGATTTTAAAGAGTTTGCAAACATTTAAAAAATAAATTGTCTAATATCCTTTTTGAATAACACTTCAATATAGTGTTACAAATTAATGTGGAGTTCCAGAAGCACTCACATTAATGCAAAATGAGTTCATCACAATTACCATTATTACCATAAATACCAAAGGAATTAATAATGATTAGGGTGATAATTTAAAGCATTCTTCATTATCATGTGCATTGTTTGTAAAATTCCAGGATGATGATAATTACTGTAAAGCTTTTCTTTGGGCAAGGTTCTCTTCCCAATGGAGGGATAGCCCAAAGCTAAATGTTTCTGAAGTCCCTCTGAAATCCTCAAAAATGGAGTTAGAATGCTTTGCACATACATTAGCTTGGAGATTGCTTTCCCTATAGGGTAAATTTCAACAGTACACTTGATGTAAGTAAGAAAGCCCAAGAAACAGGCATTCAAGACAAACTTCATTTTTTCCTGAATCTCTGGATGGTAACTAGCATAGTTCCTTTGTGCATGTTGTTGCTAGATTTGTGATAGGTGAAGAAAGCTCAAGGAGGCCTTAGTGAATTCTATGTAAGTATGTTTACTTGCTCAGTAATTAAAAAAAAAAAAGTCAAACTGTATAGCAGAGAACCCTTTCAGCTGAAAACCCATTGGAATTTTTAATTTTTCACAAGAATGAGATGTATAACACTATCATGCTTAACCTTCTTCAGGGGAACATTTTGAACGACATAAAAAAATTCAAATTATAGCTCTTCAGTATGTTAATGCTGGCAGCATGGGCTGCCTTTTGACTATTTATGTTACCTTACACATCACCTTTGGTTTTAGACATGCATTGCTTAGGAAAGATAAGGCAAAAGTGGCTTATAGACATTACTCCTGATTTTTTCTCCCACAGTGGCTTTCAAGCACACAAGGTAACAAAATCATAGACATGGCAGAGAAAGTGTTATAAGCCTGATTTACATCAAGATAAACCTGCTTCTTTGGACAGTCCAAATCTTTCAACTTTAAAACAGTCAACTTTGCAGAGGAGCAGCCTAGAAAAAGAAGCCAGTTGTGAAATTTTATTCTGAGTTTCAGTAGCTTTACAATTCTTTCCCTTACCCGTCTTATTTCCAGTGCATAAAATGGGGCAGCCAGTGCAGATCCCACTTCTCATCCTGTCATGGTTGTATTCTCATGCCCTTAATGAGCTGACACTGCTTAAAACTAATCAAACCCAAAAAAAAAAGCAATAAATGATCAGGTCCCAGTACATTGGCTCGCTACTTGACTAAATGATGCAACCATTGGACCTCAAAGGCTGGCAGAAGGGAACGGGAGGGAATGTGTGGCTGGGGAGAAGTCGGAGCTAAGAGCTCACTAGATTCCCTCTAACAATTTTCTCAGGATATAAAAAAATCACAAGCAAAGCAAAAGTTATCAAAATTATTAATCCATATCAGTCCATTCCCATGGAAAATTCAGGCTCTCAAAATGGCACTTTTTCTATAACAGTCTTTGTAGAAGGTTTAAAAGCCTCAACTCTCAGTTAAGTGGTTGCTTTTTTGTCCTTTAACTTCCACTTTTACATTTTATCTCTAGCGAGAAATATTTGAAAGCCCTAGACTTAAAATTTCCCAAGCATTTAAATCATAAATGTTTAAATCATTGCTGAAAACAAAATTTGCCTTCTAACCTACTGACATGGTTTTAGAAATTCTGTGCTAGATGGTATGTTAACATTTAACTTGGAGATGAAATTTACTTAGCACAGAGTTCATGCACAAGCGTTATAAGCTTAGAGGTAGTTGATAATTTTGTGTTAGAATCAATTTCTGGTAGGAAAGATCTTTTTTTTTTCCTAAGGAAGCATTTTTTATGGTGGAAAGAGTGAAAATGATGGGTCCCTGGTTGCTTACCTAGAAGACTGATATCAGTTTCAATTTTTACATGAATGGTCCAAGTTCCTGGACCATTTGCTGCTTTCAGCAGGGACAGGCAGACTAAGCATCCATGGCTTTTTGGCAGTGAGGCTGAAAGGATGAAAGACTCCTATCAATTTTTCTCAACAAAAAAGTAAACCTCACAAGAGTCTTCAATCTGTTACTCAAAACAATGAAAAATTCCTTTTCCTTTTCACAGAAATATTTCATTTTCCTCTTAACTCTATCACGTTTTTTAAATTTTTGTCTTCTTTTGACTGAATATACTTAAACATAGGGCTCTAAGGCCTTTTAGCTGCTGGCGATATGCACCTGAGGGCAGACAGACAGGCGAGGTACACTTCCAACATGCCGTGGTGACAGGCTTGGTGCTACTATGGTTGGGCATCATCACGGTTAGCACAGATGGGGAATGGGATTTTACTGATGATTATAGTTGAGAATGGGCCTTGCTCACTTTCCCCAAAGTTAGAGCTGCCTCTGTTCACAGGTAAGGATATTTCTGTAAATCTAAAGCAATTTTCTTTACAGTGCTTGAGGACCTGAGCTACGTGGCAAAATTCAACATGTGCTGGTTTGTTTTACGTGTGTATTTCATAAATGCAAGCATGAATTCCCTGTGTCCAGAGCTGCTGAGAGGCAATAGTGATATAGGGATCCTTTCCACGTTGTGGTCTATTGCTATTACTGGAAATTCTTCTACTTGTTTGGTTTTATTGGCCATCTCCCAGAAAGGGGAAGAGAGGCCATAGGTGAGGAAAGTACATTAGTGACTGAACAGCATTTGAATTTCTTGGAAGGGCAGTAATAAAACCAATCAGTTTGGAAGAAAGACAAACCATTAGAAAAGTACCAGCCACGGATGTTTCAAAATTCTTTTCAGAAAAAGTAAGGGGATGAGGTGTAAAGATCTTGATATTACTGTGATTGGTGCAAGGTAAATTCATGGCACATTGAGAGTTCACCTTTGATTGTATTTTGGCAACTTCCATTAAATTAATACTTCTTGGTAAGTCATAAAGAATTAGGTGCATTGCAAAATGCCTCTGTTTCTCAAGCTGACATAAATATTGTATTAATTAAATCTATTAAGAACGCTGAAATGAGATTTCATTAACTAATATCCCCTATTAGGATAATTATGACTAATTATAGTTATTAGACTAATGGTTTTAATCCTCAAGCACAATGCGTTACAGAAGGTTAAGAGGCCTAAGATAAATTGAAAATCAAAAGTATGATCAAACTCTTTTTTTAATATTTTACACAGCCACCATCCTATAACGGTAACTATGACAGCAACAGTTTCATTTTTTGCAACTCACTTCATGCTGGGAAGGAAGATAATTTTTTATGATTTGCTAGTGATTTTACATTTCCAACAGGAAGTGCCCTGATTTCTAGACTGTAGGTGCTAATCAGTATGAAAAATTAACCTCTTACATGTTCTCGTAAAAGAAAACTGCATAATTTTATTAAAGTTTTCTGCAGAGAAGAGTGTCATCTTAAGAAGGCAAAATTCCACTTTAATATTAAAATGTGGTTTTTATGTAGCTGCACAGAACTACTGTTTTGGTGTGTATTTGCTGATGTCTCGTATAGAGAGGTATGTACTATTTGAAAACTTACGTTAGTAATTCAATATCCACCAGCACGTGAGTAAAAAATGTGCAATATATGACCCTTGAATACTTCTTTGGGGGAAAGCCAAAATCTTACCAGGCAATAACAAAACCTGTGTTACATAACAGAGACTTTTTCTTCCTTTTGTGGCTAGACAAATGGGTTAAGTTTCTTGGGGTTTGAACTGTAAAATTCAACAAGATCTTACATGAAGTAGATCTGTCACATAACTAGAGTGTGATTGGGATTACCAGCCGGCTTTTAAGAAAACACACACACAAAGATGGCTGAGCTGTATTCAGCTCTTGAATGGATGGTCATAAGGGACTATCTGTATTCAGAAAATTTACCAGTTTTGGATCTTGGGTAGACAGACATGACCTAGTACCAGGGAAAAGAAAGAGAGACTCCAAATCGTACCCAGTCTGGGAAACTCAAGGGGCAAGAATCACAGAGTTTGCCTGAAGTTTGAAATTCGCATTTAAAACTTAGTACTATATCTTTTAGATGACGGGCACCAGAGAGGAATCCAAAACAGGTTTGGATATCTAAAATGTGTAGGAAGAAACATACTTTGATCTAAGTCCTGTAAGGGATGATTCGTCAGTCTTTTTGTGCCCATGCAGAACAGCGGAACAGGGAGCAGATAGGGATATCTGCCTACTGTTTCCCCTGAAACTGGGCTAGTGTATCTTGTAGAGGATTATATGGCTGTTAAGAATGCTAAAACATTTCCATGTCAGACACAGCATTGTCATTTCAACAACTGTTTCTGAAGATTTCAACATAACATTCTGAAGATTTTGAACATAGTAAGAATACTAGTCTGAACGATAACGTAACTGTAGAGTCAAATGCATTTTTAAGTTATCAGAGACATTTTAGAGATTAAAATGGTTCTATTTTTATAACATTTTTTCATGTTGCAAGATAAAGTCTTCATTATCTACCCATGCTAAAAATACAGTGCAAAATATTTCAGTTATTTTAGTGAAAGAGCTAGTTTCTTATAATAACTGACCTTGCTTCTCTGGAGGCTGGCTCTGGCAAATCTTTATTGATCTCTCTGTACGGTTGACTCAATAAACTTAGATCTCCATTTGTTCATTTGCTTGTCTTTTATATTGTGACATCTGGATTTCTTCTTTTACCTTCTTATCTCCTAAATATAACTTTTATAATTGTACAGATTATTTCTTTCAGTAGATTCTGTAATAATGCTCCAGTTCTACCTGAGTTTTCATGTCTCGTTCCTGTGCAATTTCCTAAGATGCAGTAGGTGTTTCTCTTATCATAACAACTGTATACACCTGCCCAATCCTCTGCTTAGAGGTCTGGAAGGGAAATTGCATATGTTACTAATCAAGAGTTGGTTTGCTCTTTCATGGCTGGTTTCCTTTAAGGCACAGCTATTAGAGTTAAGAGTTTTCTTATCACTAGGTAATAAAGCAGAGTTTCTGCCTTGGATAAATGACACAGAGGCAGGGAACACAGAAGCTGACATGCTGAATCAGACTAATGGCCGGACATGGTGTTGCTGTGATGCTGAAGAATTCAGAATTGGATATGAGATCCCTGTAATGAAAGGGACGTCTCTTCCTAACCCCAGGCAATCACTGTTAGGGCTTGCATTGTGAAGCATGAAAAATGACATCATAAGCATGTTTTTTAATCCTTTGCAAGGCATTTGTGATTCCTACTGTTTGGATGACATGTCTTTTTCTTTCCTGAACCTCAGTGTTCTGTGTCTCAACTGTATTTCACGACAGCTACTTTAGCAGTAATGATGTGCTTATAAAAATTGCACAAGCACAAAACTAAGGATGTTCAAAACTAGAAATTAAGAAATACCACAAAGAAGTTGCTCATGCTTTGTGTACTTTCTGCTCTTTCCTATCATACATTTTAACTGTTTTCGCTTAGCGGTGTTGTAACTTAACCCAGAAGGTAGCCTAACACCAGCCAGTTCAGTTGCTTGTTCCATCCTCTCCCTCAGTGGGATCGGGGAGACATTTTTAGTTTGAGATGAAGATGGTTTAATGACAGAAACAGAAAGAAAAATTAAAAAATATTTAAAAATAATTATAATAATAGCTAGATTATAGAAAACATTGTTGCACGATGCAATTGCTCACCACTTGCCCACCAATGCCCAGACAGTTCTCAAGCAGTGATCCAGGACCAGCTTTTCCCATCATTTATATACTGAGCTTGATACCACATGGTATGGAATAACCCTTTGGTCAGATGGGGTCATCTGTCCTGCCTTTCTCTCCTCCGAACTTGTTGTGCCTTTGAGGCTGCTTGCTGACTGGATGGTGTTAAAAGCTAAAAAGTCTTTGACTTACTGGAAACACTGCTTAACAACAACCAGAACACTAATGTGTTATCAACATTATTCATATTCTAAATTCAAAACACAGCACTGTACCAGCCAATGGGAAGAAAATTAATTCCCTTCCAGCCAAAAACAGGGCAATACCCACTCCTCGTTCTATAATTTTTATATCATTCCCAGGTCTCACATTTTTCAAGATATCCTTTCCTGTCTTTTATATACACACACAGAAATCATTCTCTAAATCTATGGGCTATTTCTTAAAATATCCATTGTTTTTGATTTATAAAATGACTTTGAATTCCACATGTCACAGTAGTTTTTTGAGACAGGAGAGGTGGTCTGGTGTGTTTAATTGTTGTAATGAAGCCAGTTCTGGTTGAGTGGGGCCACTAACCAGGCAGATTTTGCTATATGAGTATCCTAATGTTTGAATATCCCAGCACAAGCACACATTGTTGTCAGTACAGTCTTTCACAGACCATTGTAACACTTGCTTTTCCCAGAGCCTGGTGCATGATAAGATCTGTGATATACTCACTCAGTGCCATGCTCCTTGGCCCAGGTGTCTATGAGGTTGTTTCAGAAATGAATCCAGTTGTATGACTCATGTTGCCATAAGAGTTCCTTTCCAAAGCCCAGGATTGTATTCCAGGCAGTGGCATGGGGCATGGGATATGTTTCCAGATATCTGGTGTTTGCTTCCATCATTGTAAGCATATGGTGCTTGCCTGGGCAGGTTTGTGGGAGTGTGATATAATCAATCTGCCAGGCCTTGCCATTTATATTTCAGCCATCCTCCTCCACAGAAACTTGAAAACTACTAGAAAACTACTAGAAACTTGATCCACCTGCTGGTGATGTTCTTCAGTGCCTATCACCGTGTGGGTGGCTGAGGGAGGAGCTGCTGCTTGTTCCAGAGGGGTCCTTAGCAAGGAACCCCCGGCGGTGCTTCTTGGCACTCCTGCCAGCTTGCCCTCTCTCACCCGTGCGATGGAAGCGCGCAGCCACTCTCACACGGGGCTGGCTTGCCCAGGCGCAATCAGAGGAAGAGAGGCGGCCTCCGTATGGAATTCTGATGGGTTTATTCGAAGTGGTCCAGGCACGGAAGTACCCAGGGATGGTAGGAAAGGGTTCATTTCTGCTCGGGACTAACTTATAAAGGAGCCAGAGTGGGGCGGGGTAATACAACAACAACCACTGGGGAGAAGGAGAGGGCGGAGCAGGGGGCTGGATTACATCCTTGTAAGGGATCTACATAGGATTGCAAGATTTGATGGAAGAAGCCATTCTCACAGAATTAAGTGGGGATCTTTAAACCTTGGAGTCAGTCCCCCAGCAGGTCAATGCTGTACCTGGGCCATCTGGCCCCCCGGCTACCACAGCCGTTGGTTCAGTCCCTGCAACAAGTGACCCCGCTCTTGTAAAATATTCTTTTACAACCAGGTTCTCTACCTGAGCAGCAATACACAGTTCATTATACAGTGGAGCCTCTTCAAAACACATCATCTCCTCCTCTGGTGATATTCCAAAATCTTTGCCTTTTGGCCAGTCCATGATCATTTCCAAAATTCCTGGGTGACTAGGTTTTTCTGTTGGAGCGTACTGTGTGATCAGTAGCTCACAAGTTGCAAAATGTGTCAAAAAAGCCATCCCTTTGAACAGCAAGCACTCCACTGTCAGGAGAAGCTGTGCTTCAGGACCAGTAAATTCTGAAGCAACTCAAACCCCTGCTCAAACCCCTTCATACATTGCAATTTTTTCTTTTTCAGTTGGAGTATAGTTGGCCTCAGATCTTCTGTATCCCAAACTCCAATACTCTAAAGTCTAACATGAAGTCTTCCCTGGTGACTTCTGCCAGAGATTCCAGGTAGGGCCATTCTCCCTGACTGACATGTAGAGCACATTTTTAATATTTTTTTACTGCCTGAACTGGCTGAATAGTTACTGCATGAAATATTTCCTGGCTAATTTTTTTAAAAGCTTGTCATTATTTAAAACCCCATTTTAAATTGTTCTTCTTCCAGGCCACTTGGCAGAGAGGGCTTACAGTCAGTCTGTAGTTTGAAAAGTCCATTTTCTGAAACCCCACAATACCTAAGAAAGCTTGTGTTTTATTTTGCCAGTTGGTAGAGAGACAGCTGTTATTTTGTTGATTGTATCCATTGTGATCTGATGACAATCATATTACCATTTTATTCCTAATAATGGGACTTCCTATGCAGGTCCCGTCTCCTTTCTTATATAGCAAAATGGGTGTTGAAGATTCTGACTACTTTTTTCAGTTTTTCTTTCTTCTAAAACTTATTCTGTGGTGTTGCCCCATACGATGATAACATCGATGTATTGCAGGTGTTCTGCTTTGCTGTGTTCCAGTGCAGTCTGAATCAGTCCGTGACAAATGATACAGCTGTGTTTGCAATCCAAAGAAGAACTGCACTCTACAACCTGTAAGCTTCACAGCCTGAGAAATGACTAAAAGGTTGGGTTTTTTTAAATGCACAAAACCAATGTGGTATGTTAAAATTCTACCCCAAAAATTGTATCTGCTGTATGTTAAGGTTTCAAAGGGATTCAGTCAACTGAACCATATTACCTTGCAAAGAATTCATGAGAGTTCAGCATTATTTATCATGTTCATCTACTAAGAACTTGTTCATCTTTTTAAAATTAAATTACCTTACAATGGAGTGAACATCCACGGTTAGCAGGTCAGAGCATCACCTCTTGTAAAGATAGGCGTCCAATAAAGATGGAGGGGTTTTTTTGTTTTGTTAGCAATTTGGTATTTTCATTCATTCCAATTCTACTATTCAGTTCTGACCAGTTATTGTGATCTAAATTTTCACTTTGTTCTGGCATCAACAACTTAATCTTTTTTTCGTCTTGATTTTTGAGAGTGCCTCATCTTCATTACTAGCCAAGAATAGCTTTAGGGCAGGTGCATATCTGCCAAGTCTGGTAAAGAGGGATGAAAAGAACTCATCTGCTTTTTCTGTAGCATTGAGGAGGAAAGACTGGTCTTCTTACTCCCTGGCAATCTAGTTTAAAATTGATTCCTTAATTAAAAGTTGATCAAGAAAAAATGCAGAGATAACTCCACAAGCTCAGATAGATCTTTCCCTCCATGTTTTCAACATGCCAAAAATCCATTTTCATTGCTGCCCATAAAAGCAATCTGAATCTGACCAGATGCGTCTCTTCAAGTCAATCATCAGAGAGTGAGCCTCTGCACGAGCATTTTATTTGAGATCAAGGGTGTATTTTTTACATCAACCTCCCAATAGCCTCCATTTTCTGGGGTTTTTTTGGCTTGCTTCACAAAGTGGTAACAAACGTACAAAAAATTAGTTTTCTTTCAGATGAAACTAAACTAGCAAATATGGTCTTGGTATCTAGTATCTAATCCCCTCTAAGTCATAGTAGGCATTCTGTTCCCGAGACAGAGCAGAGCAGAGCTAGTCCGTTCTGAAACCCCTCCTGAAACATATGTAATGTAGTTGTCAGTCCTCAGCACCAAGTGGTCTGCTGGTTGTGCTGTGCTCCTTGCTAATCTAAGCAGAACTAATTCCAGGTTGTCTGTTTGCTAAAGTTGGTCTTTGGCCCATCTGCAGGTCACCGAGCTGGCAGTCTGACATCCCTTGGTGGATGGCTTAGCGTGCTGTGGAGGAACGGGAATATTTTCAGCCCTTCTCTGAGATATTAAGAACTAAGGTTTTGAGCTCCTTAACAACATCTGGCACCTGAGAAGATGCGTGTTTCTCTAAGTAACCTAACTTATATGGCAGAGAGGGTGTGACTTAGAGTTGCCCATCATCTAAAGCTGTAGGAAGTGGCAACATGATATGGAAGGCAACCAGAAACCTGGGATCCACTTTAAATTTCTACACATTAGCTTGTTTCCGTGACATTAATTTGAATCAGATGAAAAAAAATGATGAATATAAAGTTGTTTTTTTCTGACTAGATCTTTCCCTTTCTATCAGTGAGATTATTTTCCTTCTCTCTCTGTAAGCTTCCAACATTTACACTTCAGATTGCCTTTGAAGCCACTTAATTTATGTTTTATCTAACATACTTTTATTTTCCTCTCTACTTCACCAAGATTGGGTTTCAGTGTCTTCCTGGCTTGAATGATTACTTCGATTTGTTGGTTAATCATGCTATTTTTATTTTCCTTTCTGCTTCATTTTTAACACACAACTGTTTAAACTGCTAAGTCTGATAATAGTTTATCATCAACATACATCTCATATATACATACATACATACATATATATATATATTCCACTGCTTTTACTGTCTGAAACAGACAGGCTCAACTCCCTAGCCTTGCTCTACAGTTCTGTTGGTTACAGTGTTGAGACTAGTAGGAAACAGGGCTAAAGACACTGAAGAAGCTGAAAAAATTTTCCTACATCCCGTTCCTATCTGGAAGACCCATATGACATCAAGCAATTATAATGAGGAGTTTATTGCACTTTTAGACCTTATTCCCAGCAGATCTGCTGTTGGAAAAAGAAACATTTGGGTATTTACTAGAAGAGAATGGCTTTACTCAGTGAAATTTATGGTAATTTTAGCTGATATTTTTATTTATCTGTTAAATGTTCATGAAAAGAGATAATACAGTATCCAAGTTTATTGAATACCATTCTCAACCCCCCATATTTTTAAAATCAAAAACATTTGCCCAATCTCAGTGAGAATCTAGGTCCAAGTTAAGTAAGTGAACTATCGCTTCTGTAGTTAGCCACCTTGGCTAGCTTGCTAATTGTCTTTCGATAAATTTTAAATACTATTTGATTTTGCATTTCCCCTTCATCACAGAATACAACAATTTTACTACATTTATTAGCAGACCAATACTTGAAGCAGTATTTTAATATCACTGTTGTTCATTCCAAATCATTTTGGTAAACTTTCAGGACTGTGCTGGGATTCTGGACCTTTATATGGTATTGATCTACTAGGACAAAGTGTTTTTCTGAATCCAGCAACAGCCCATTTTAGGCTTCAAGTAAATCATTTCTTGCTCTAGTGGCATTCAGAATGTCTGAAGAATGATACTTTCATATTTCCATTTATGTAAATCTGTAGATGGTAATTTATTTGGTGCCTCACATTTCTAACACAGCTCTTGAAAGCTGTGGATGTTATTTTTATCTTCAGTGGGTTCATCCATAATATTGTCCATTAAGAATTCTAGCTGCCTGAGAGCACCCACAAATCAAGTAATTTGGCTGCTCAAACTTCAGTCCTTCAGACACATGTGTAATTATTTTTTTTCACAGGAAACTGTCCAACTTATTTTAGTAGGACTATTTAAGGTGTTTCAAGGCAGGGGCCTGAGAAAACAGTAAGGGGTTCTAGAAACACTAGCTAGAAGAAAGTTTTCCTCCAAAGTATGAATGACATAATTCATAGATTTTTCAGCCCATTATTTATAACCTAATATCTATTCATTTATTTATTCATTTATAGTTATTATACATTGCATATATTATAGTAAGTAATAGTTATTATCTTATCTTATTTTGCTGTATTTTCAGCCATGAATCCCTATGTCCCTGATCCATCGGGTTCTTGAATGATTATTTCCTCTGTGAATGCAACTTCCACAACCATACAAAGAGTTTTGGCTGTGGTCTGATTTTTAGTGACAGCTCAGGATTTAGGAGCCTGTTTTCATATCTATTATGTCTGAGGGCTAGGCTCTGGATACCCCTCTTCATGGGGGCCACCAAATAGGAATTGATTTTGGTTTTCGTTATATTAGCTTTGCTTTTTCTACTTGCTGGTGCTATGAAGAAAGCACCAACTTGAGCAATACCTGGACAATTCTGTTACTCCATACAAAATTTCTTCTCAGTTTCTTGAGTATATGAATTACCAAGGGCTCTCTGCACCATGAGCCTTGTCAACTCTTCTTGCCACCAGTGAATCTGTCTACCTCCCATGGTTCTAAAGGATTAAAAAGCACCCAGATTTACAATGACATTTCCCCTTTTGGAGTTACTGAAACTTTATTTCCTTTTCCAGAAGATGCAGAGGAGCACTTGATGAGTCACCGAGAACAGCCACAACCCATAAATCTTCCTACCATCTTTCTGCCCAGAATGCCTTTCTATTTCAGGAGTGGGTTAATAAAATAAGTATTACTGCTCTTTCTTAGAAAACCATCTGTTGCTTTGTTAGACCAGCTGTTGTCTCCTGAATTTGACAGATCAGTCTTTGTCTCACCTTAATTCTCCTTAGTGATGGCATGGTTCCCCAAACAGTCCAAAACGAAATATGCTGGCATCGCTGCTGGAACTTAACACCAACCTCCACTCATGTCTGCCCATCCTCACCTTGGCATTGCCCTTCATCTGTGCTTGCACAATTCTGGTCTGAATCAGAGAATCAACCCAGAGAAAAAGACTGAAATTACAGCAAATTGTGCCAAAATGGAAGAGGCAGTGCTATAGGGATAGAGTAGTGCAGCCAGGGAGAGGAGAGGATGAAATGGCTGGTTCAGCAGAAGAGCCTATTTATGCCTGCCCAAACTGACTGTGAAACTGTGGCATTGGTGGGCAGATATCCATGTGAAGCAACTTAATTAGCTGAAGTATATCTCATATCAATCCTTATATAAACTAACATGCAAATATCCAGACAGGAGATATCTTTATCTCTCCATCTCTAACTCTAACTCTGTCTCTATCGCTATCATCTCTATCTATATAATCTATATCTATATCTATACCTATATATATTATTGAGACAAGACACAGTTGTTATAGCTGGGGATGCAGTAAGTTTTAGGGTGACTTACTGCAACTTTGTTATAGGAATAAAACCAAGTCTCCTTGCTGCAATCTAATTCCAAGCTGCTTCTCATTTTGTATGCTTGTGTGAGGCTTTTAAGTTTCAGAGAAACAAATCTCATCTCTTCCACTTAATCAAAAACCTCTAGTAGTGGTGTGTTTACGATACAGCACAATGTTGTGAAATAATCTCCCACTGCATTTTCCAAACAAGATTTCTGCTGAAGCATTCAGTTCTCATAGAGCACTTACCTTTTTAAATGTGCATTTAATTCTTAGCTAATTGCCATCAATATTTATGCTGCTGAACTTTTATCCTGCTACATATTGTATAATTGCTACCATTAGCTCATCTCCCAAAGGTTTTCTTTCCAGATTCCTATAATGTATCCATATTATTCTTTTCTAAGCACAGATTTTTATAATATTGTTAAATTGTCTAATACTCAGTTTATACTTTGGACCACAAGTGAAGTTGATTGCATTTAAAAATTTAGTAACTTCACATTCACTTTTTTATTTAAGGAGGAATAATGCATCAGTAGTGCTGTTGTCCACTATTTCCTATTGATTTCTAAAATCAGGGTTACAATAGGTAACCTTACTATCCTGAAAGCATAATACATCCCCTCAGTCTCAGGAATTTTCTAGGTGTTTTTCAGGTACAGCCAGAAAAGCCCCAAATTAAGCTACCCTACAGAAATAATTTATTTTTATTTCCAGGTAAAAGTGACATAGAAAGAAGTGCCAGTCACCTTCTCATCCAGAGGACAAATAGGACACCCTGTAAAACCCTTTTACTGATAACTGGTTCTTCAAAGGAGCCATGGCTCTCCTGCTCTGTTTATACTGGTAAACACCTCAGGGCAAGGCTCACACTAAAGTAAGATCATATTGTGGTGGGATGACCATCACTCAATTCCAAGTGACCACCAAAGCCTCTCTATCATTCCCCTCCTGACTTGAATAGAGGAGAGAATTTATAACAAAAGGCTCATACTTTGAGATAAAGGCATGTAGAGACCATTCAGCCATTGCAATCATGGGCAAAACAGACTCAATTTGGGTAAATGAATTGAATTTTTTGCCAATCAAATCATAGTAGAATAAAGAGAAGTAAGCTCAAATCTTAAAAATACCTTTCCCCAACCCCTCCCTCCTTCCTGGCTGACCTTTATTTCTGATTCTCCACCCCCTCCCCTCAGTGCTGCAGGGGGATGGGAAATGGGGGTTGAGGTCAGTTCATCTCATGTTTTTTCTGCATCTGTTTCCTTCTCAGGGAAGGAGTTCTCACACTCTTCCCTTGCTCCAGTGCAGGGTCCTTCCCACAGGCTATAGTTATTCACAAATTGCTCCAGCATGTGTCCCTTCCATGGGATGCAGTCCTTCAGGAACAGACAGCTCCAGCATTGGTCCACCACAGGGTCACAAGTTCTGCCAGCAAACCTGCCCCAGTGTGGGAACCTCTCTCCACAGAGCCACAGGTCCTACCGGGATCCTGCTCTAGCATGGGCTTCCCATGGGGTCACAGCCTCCTTCAGGCATCCACCAGCTCTGCAGGGTGGATACCTGCTCCACTGTGGACCTCCATGGGCTGCAGGGGCACAGCTCCCTCACCATGGTCTTCATCACAGACTGCAGGGGAACCTCAGCTCCGTTGCCTGGAGCATCAAATCCTCCTCCTTCTTCCGTGACCTTGTTGCCTGCAGAGCTGTTTCTGCTTTCTCACTCCTCTCTTCCCTGGTTATTGCTTTCATGCAATAACTTTATTTTCCTTCTTAAATATGTTATCACAGATGCATTATGCTGTCATTGAAGGGCTCAGTCCTGGCCAGTGGCATGTCCAACTTGGAGCTGACTGACATTGTCTTCATTGGATGCAGGGGAAGCTTTAGCACCTTCTCAGAAACACTACACCTGTGCCCCGCCCCCCCAAGACCTTGCCACACAAACGCAATACACACATGATAACCCACACTGTTTAATAGCAGGTCCAAGTCCTTACATGCTCTTTTGCCTAAACACATGAGCACTTTGCCATTCAGTGCCCAAATGAGGTTTGGTTGAGTGGCATGTTATAATGACTATTCCCAGAAAAGATAAAGCTACCTAATTCTGTGGGCTTTGGAATGCAAACTGTGCCGTGTAACTGGCCTTAAAGCCAGTAAATAACATCTGTTTGGGGTTTTTTTTAATTCAAAATTAAGGATACAGCCTTTGAGCACATCTGAGTTCAGAGTCCTGAGAGCGAGGGAGAAAATTCACCTGCAGACCATATAACCAAATCTGAAAATTCTCCATGTAAAAAATATTAAGAAATATTGTGAAAGCTAATTATAATTGTATCTCATGCATGTTACATGAGGTTTGTCAATAAACTTTGTGCAAAAGTGGTCTGTTTCATGTTACTTTTCAGACTTCATTTGTTTCTGTTCTAAGCCTGGTATAAATGTGCTGGTTTTGGCTGGGGTAGAGTTAATCATCTTCACAGTGGCTGGTACAGGGCTATGTTTTGAACATAGGGTTGATAACACCCGTGTTTTTGCTATTGCTGAGCACGGCTTACACAGAGCCAAGTCCTTTTCTGCTTTCATACTGCCATGCTGGGGAGGAAACTGGGAGTCCATGAGAAATTTTGAGGAGACAAAGCTGGGACAACTGATTCCAAGTGAAAAAGCAGTATTTCATACCATGTGGTGTCAGGCTCAATATATAAACTGGAGAGAAGAAAAAGGAGGAAGGAGAGGACATTTGGAACAATGGTCTTCCCAAGTAACTGTTGCACGTGATGTGGTTATTCTGCTCAAACATGTGAGAAAGATTTGTGTTGATTAACTAATCCAGAAGAGAAATTTATGTGTTTGCCATCTTTCAGGTAAGGCCTACAAGAGTAGAACTCAGTGACGCAGAAGATTTTGGTGAGTTTATGGGTACAATCAGTTGACTGTACACTTTCAACATATCACTAGGTTTAGAATAGGCAGAGCTTTGGAATCATGCACTGAAAATCCCGATGAAAACAAACCACAGCCCTTTGTGTTATGTACATTTGTAGCCACTATGGAATATGGATGCTGATTTTGGTATCCGCACATCAATGCACTTCAGTTCTTCTGTGTGCCACAGGAACAATTGTAATCATGCTTAAAAATGAGTGAGGTGGGGAGAGTAGTTGGGTGTGGGTGGTGGATATGTGTAAAAAAGCCAAAAAAAGCCAAAAAAAGCAAAAATAGAAGTAGCTAAAAATTTTGTTTTATCATGTTTTAGATGAATTCACAGTGTCTAGAAAAAAAGTTTATTCACAGAATTCTTCCACACACAATGGAAATATGAAATTAAATAACTAGCAGTTATAATTTCACAGCTGTCTTTACCAGTTGGCTGATATCTTTCCCATAATGTTATCTCTGTGCTGCAAAGTTCGTTGATGTTGTAGTAGATTTAAGACATTTCATATAGCCATATGCATGGCCTGATGTGTGTGCAAAGAATGGGACATTTAGGTCATTGATTCACTTGCAGGTTTTGTCTTGATTAAAGGATATTCCATCAAGACCAACTGACCTGTAATTAAGGTAATCAAAAATTAGTTTAAAATAAGAAATTCTAATTATGCCCAACCTGGAGGGAGGAGGGGACGAGGGAAGAAGGAGATTTGAAAATTCATGCATTTTTTTGAAGAGTCTAGTTCTTTTGCGTTAGGCAGACATGTTATGTTGGTCTCACCAGTACCAAAAAGAAATATAAAATAACGAACATTTGACTGCATGTTATAAAGAAGATTACAAAATTCTACACCATGCACATAGCCAAAGTCTATTTCACTGTAAAACCTTGCCTTGGATTTCAGCATTCACAAATCTTTGAAAAGAGGCATTGAGGAGCAGACAGTGTTCCATAAAGGCTTTTTCTACTCAGTGGGGAAATGGAGTTTTCAGTGACATTAAGTTTATTATTCACTCATCCTATCAACACACTAATTTCCTTTATTTATTTGGTTCTCTTGCACTGATTTACAGAAGGGCAGATTAGTGCTGCTAACAGCTGTGGGAATAAATGTGATATCAGTTGTGGTTTTCCTTGATTGTAAGAAGCTCACTGTAAACCGGGGTCATATCTCTTTTGACCGATTATTCCTTCATCTCACATTAAGCTTATGTTGAACTATCTCTCATGGGCAAATTTAAATTATTTTGCCACTTGCTCCTTTTAGGCAGCCTGTGAATCAAGTAGGTTCTTTCCATGTGGCTGAAGGATGGGTGAGTATTTCTGGTACTTTTACTGTGTTGCTAATTATTTAATAGTCACTTCCCAACCCTGAGTTTGTGCTTGTCTATATTTGTTTTTTCTCTCTGCTCAGTGACCCATAATAAAACTCATTAATAGCCTGATGCCTTTAGGGAACACCCTCTTTGAACACATTAGAATATACAACAGTAATTAAGAATACATTTGGAAGCTGGTACACACTTAATCCTGATATTTATGTCAGTTCTAAATTCAGCTAGACATTAAACTCATTTTGCAACAAGTTTTCTCATGGCTGATTCTGAGCACCTCATGAGCAGGTTGTGCACCAACACATTACTTACACAGACAGCAATTGAAAGCCTGAAGTACTGCAGCAGGAATTTCCATTCCTGTACATCACTGAGTGTTCTGCTTGGTGAGAAGTGATAGTCACAAAAATGTCTAAACCCAGAGCCCAATTTTAGACCTGGGTCACAAAACACTGCTGTAAAATACTTTTCCAGGTGCTTTTCTGCAGCTTTAACTATGGCAAGATTCTGCTAGATATCAAATAATTGGGATGGATATATTATCACTTTAAAACATGCTTAAAAGAGATATTTTAAAAACTCCAGTGACTGTAATTCTGCCACTACTCAAACCCAGAGATTTAATAGTCCCAACAACTTTCTCCAGACTTTATGGTGGCACTAAGGTCACAAATGCACTTTTTACAACATAAAAAAATACATGGTGTCTAGTAAGTAGTTTATGTATATTTCACCATTCTGGAGAAGGCTTTGCATTTTGAATTACACAGGACCGTGGGCTTATGTTTAAGAAGAATCATGTGGATATTAAATTAAAAAAAACCCCTCTGAATAAAAGAGCTTTTCAGGTAACATGCACACATGTGAAGGCCAGTTTCAAAAGCCAAAGAAAGCATCTCACATGGCATTGAATCGTTGCTGAAAATCCTCACACGTAAGAGGATTACGAGCTGCCATTGCATTATTCAAAGTACAGAAGCATGAATAACAGGTCCCACTTGATGTCCAGGAGAGCCAAGCATATCTTCTTAGTAACATATGAAAAAATATGCTTCAGTAAGTATCTGGTAGGTTTTTCCAGTATGAAAAAATTATGCCAACCACAAACGATAGCAGAAAGAAAAATTAATAAATAAATATGTATGTTTTTAAAGACAGTTCTTTAAAAATGAAAAATAGTGAACTATTCCAAAAACAAGTCCTTTCCAGCAAATAAAAAATCCCCTCCTATAATAAGGCAAAATGTGCTATTTTCTCCCTCTCATCTTTAATACAAATACAATATTTTAGCTATAAACCCTACTCACACAATTAGCATTATTGAAGTTGAAAAGAAATCTGTAGTTAATTATTGAAAGTATGATGTACATCAGCAGCAGGAAGGCAGTATTCTCAGTTTCACTCAGTAAATCACGCTGGAATGTTTGTTAGATTTCTTTAAACAGTTTTTGATTACCATCTGTTAGTGATGAAACAGCAACAGCTACTATGTTAATCCATCCACTGGAAAAAAAAAAAAAAAAGAGAGAAAGTGAAAACAAATAGAGAATTGAGCCAGAAAAAAAATCTATTACAAACATATCTGAGAAAAATGATGGCAACCAGGCTACTAATTAATGATTTCTGGAAAGAGTCCATTCCTCAGCATTCAGCAGGTTAGTGGCTAGTACAAATTTGACATGTGCCTGTCCGTTTTAGAGACATTGGAAACTTTGACGCCAACATGATGTGGTGAGAGAAGTTTATCTGTTAAAGGGAGCAGTGCAAGGAGCAAGAGCCAGTTAAGGATCAAAGCTCCTATCCTCACTTTGCTCCTTGGAGTAGCTGACCAGCAGAGCTGCACTGGGAGTGTGTGCAACCAGATCTTTCAAAGGCCTGGTCCTCCTTCTGCCCAAGGAAGTTTATAAAAATGTGATTTAATGACTCTTTGTGTGGTTACTGCCCTGAAGTCATGATACATAATGCCTGTTTAAAATGCAGGAGACAGAGGAGAAAATTTCATAGTTTTCAGTCTTTTCTTTGTCCCTTCCTGTAGAGCTCCAGTTATTTAGTATTGCTCTGAATAGCAAAGGCTCCGCCTTCCCCCTTGAACACAGGCTTAGGGCAGTGTCATACAGGTAAAGTTTTTGAAGAGGAGAAGGGATTCTCAGAGAAATCTAGTCAGATTATGATAAGAACATACTCACATTTATGCACAAATATTAAAATGATGATTTATAAACTTTCTAAGGAAGAATTGATGATGTAAATTCTTTCCTCTCCCTTCTGTTTCTTCTTGCTGAGGTGATCAAGGTGGAGATGGAAATACTTGGAAGGTCAGACTCAGTGGATAGTGCTCATTTACATCTTACTGGAAAGACAACATAATGTTTAATACTTCTAGGCTAGTGAGCCTTTGATATAAGTATACTTACTTCTTGTGACCTGCATTTATGGATCATAATGAGTTTTGTTCCTTGATGATGAGCAGAGGCAAAAAACCCAAAACCCAAACAGAGGCATTGTATTTCCATATGTTCTTTATTTAGAACTACAGATGAATAGCCACAACAGAAGGAAATGAGTTCTTTGCTTCTGTCCAGTGATGAACAAAGAATATTCAGATACAGAGGAATTGTTTTCCTAATGGTGTTTGAACAAAGTTTTGGGAGCCATAATTTTCTGGAAACTTAGAATTGTTCACCTAACCAATTTGTCAAACAATCAGAAAATGTTTCCTCTTTGAAAGGACTTTCAAACCCTATTATGAGTCCTATTCTTATCCGTATAAATCCCAAATTATTCAGAACAGCATACTGTTTGGTAGAAAATGACACAAAGGTGCTTCCCTTTGGGGGTTTTTTGTAGTCATTGGTGATGGTAGTCTTTTTTTCCTATGGTCTGCCATGTAGAAAGAAGACTCTGCTGACCCACAGAATTAAACAAATGAGCCTCATGGTCCTTGAGGCTCTTATCTAGCTAGTAAATATGTGATACCACAAACTCTCATTATGTGATATGTCCTGAGCACAGGAATGGGAAACGTCTTAAGGCATGAAAGGCAGACTTCCCTGAAGACAGTTCAGCATTTGTTGGTAACAGGATAAACATAGTTTTGTAGGTGGTGGAAAGTGCTTTCATGCAACAAAGATATTTATTCATTGGCTATCTGCACATCTGACTAGGTCACCATGCTAATGACTACTGCCAAAATTGTGTTTAAATTGTGTTTACTATCATATATAGTTAAATCAAAGTTGTATTTTCGATAGCTGCATGTGTCTTTATGCCCTTATTATAGCTTTCCTGGTTTCTAATATAATACAGTTGTAGGGCATCAGAAAAAAGCAGGAAAAATTTTGTGGTTACAATGCAAAATAATTAGTGATCTAAGAAAAACTGTATGAGGTTTCAGAAGAACATTTCTTAGTTTAATAGGGAGCCTGGATATTTGCTGTTGGAATTCTTGGGAGTAGTATTTGCAGGACACAGCTCTGGAACATCTAACATAAATCATAAGCTGTCTTGTAAGAAATCTTGTGGGTCTGTGCCACTATGACTGAAAAACAGTTGCACCAGAAATGTGCAAGTGCATATTAAGTCTATTGCTCTTGCATATTAAGTCTATTGCTCTTTGCTTTTCCTTGCCTCAAAATCAGATTTCTTGCAACACGAACACAGTCAGAAAACCAAAAATTTTGAATGTATGGCATGGAAAAAGACTGAAATTGCACTAATGGTATTCCTTGGCTCCACCATCTGCCCGCACTCTATTGCATTCAGTGGTTTCAATAAAATCCCAGAGAACCAGGGATGAGATGTGTATGTCTAGCAGAGCTGACTGAACAGAAAAAAACACTTAAAGTTCACATTTCATACAAGAACCTTCTCCCATGCAATACACTGCTTTTACTTTCCCTCGTCATCTATTTCTTTGTTGCCTTGGTAAATGTTAATCATGTGGAGAATCCTCCAAACAAAACAACTAAGTGTATGTCTGTATCTTAAATAAACCCTTTTCTCCTATGGCTGCTTTTAGTCACAAATCTGGGAGAAAAAATGTTCCACTGCGACAGTTCTGACCACCCTCCATGACAGGTCAGCAGATGGTGTCTTTAAGTGATGAATCTGACAACTTTTGGGGGTTAGTTGACTGAAAATGAAATATTATAAAGGAAAAATGTGCACTGTTTTCTAACTACAGCTTCCTACTGCCATCCAACAATAGCATAAACGAGGATTCAGTGCTGGTCAAAGAAAACCACTTCCTAACATGTGATTTGTGGGCCATTAATCTCGGCTGCCCATCCTCCAGTTTCAGTCTGAAAAACATTTTAGCTCAGCAGGTGATGCTGTCAGTGACAAATGAACAAGATTAAAATCAAGTGATGTGGACAAAGCAAACTGTCTCAAAATGAATCTTCCTGTACTTGGAAACTACTCAGATTCTTATGTTACTGGAAACAGGGCTAGTGGCTTTGTGAACTTAATCTAAGACAATTAAGAAATGGTATTTCTGTCAGAGTGAACTAAAAAAAAAAAAAAAATACAGACTTTGTGAGAAGTAACTGGCATGTCTCTTGGAGGAGTCAACTGAATCTTTCAGGTTTTGCCTTATCTCAAGGACTCTTTTTTATACGGATGTTAAAATGCATTACGCCTAAAGACAAGAATGCTATTACTGGCTATGAAATTTCCATACTGAATAGGGTCAGACGTAAGAAAGATGGTACAAAGCAGTGTGCCCAGTGGTCCAGAAACAGTCCAACTGTGAGAGCATGAGACGCTTTGGAGGAGAGGAGTGCCTGTGAATTTGTACATTTGCACTGAGTAAAGTTATGAAGATTATGGGAATGGCCTCTGAGACACTGGGAGCAGCAGTATAATTGAGGCAGCAAGGACTCACTTTTCAAACCTGGCTCTGGGAACCCACTTGGAAAGAGAAGGTAACTCAAGCAGGTAAGAAAGAATACTCCACAAGAAGTGGTCTAGGAGATCCAGAGGAGAATGAGAGAGCAAACTCTTTGTAGGGTAGGGAGACAAGATTTTCCTTAGCAGGTGTCCTAAGAATCAGAAAGGTAACATTTTAAAAAGTTACATTAATAAAGAAGGAACGGACGGGATTGAAAATCAGACCTACATAACTCCTTTCATCTATAGAATGCTGTAATACCTCTAGGAAATTAGGGAAAGCATGGGAAAATGGCCCAGAAAAAGGGAGTACAAATGGAGAATGTTTTCTGAGGCACTCTTTGATGTGTCACACACTTCCCAATATTCCGCAATTGACAGGTGGATAGTGCACATCATAATGTGGGGGCACATTCATCTCTACTCTCCAGATGCATGAGCCACCTTGCTTCATGGGTGGTAGGTGACAATGTATTAGGACTTCCAAAGCATCTTCCTTTAGGAGCTGCGTAGTGGCTGGGCATGTTTGCTCTCGTGAGAAGTGCTAACCCCTACATAAGCTCATGCTTTGGAAAGACATGGGATGGTGACTCCTGTGCCTGATGCTAATGGCAATAGTCATTCAGATTTGGGATTCTTGGATATTCTGGGAAAGAGAATGTGAGGGACTGGGGCACAGTGGCAGCCATTTTGTCTCAAAGAAATCCTTTATTGGTATAAGATGACAGGGAACATCTAAGGGCTGCAGAAAAAAAGAGTGGTATAGAGCAAAAGAACGGGAAAAAAAAATTAGGCATCTGCAAAACTGCTAAGGAGAAACTGGAGAGAAGGAAATGGAAGAAAATTATGATGTATACGTAATGTTTTCTTTGAATATTAACACAGACATGAACCTTTAGGACTATTTTTAATGATTTTTCATACCTGACTGCTGGGGAGATTTGTGCCCTGGTAAAAGGGAGGAGAAACTGCCCCTGTTCCTAAACCCGATCTCTATCTTATGCAAAACTGGTAGAATTACGTGAAGTTGTGTCTATACTGAGCTCCCAAATATATGCAGTCAATAAAAATGTTGCAGCAGTTGATGAAGAGAAACTCAGATTTAAAGCACAAGAATAGCAAAAGACTGTAATTTGCTCCTTTTACTTGACCCTCTAGATTTGCATTGGATGGGCATGATGTAGACCAGCACCTCTTCAGGCTTCAAATAGAGTTCAGAAAGCTGTAAGAGTTGGGGAAGTTCATCTCTCCCTTCAGGCTTTCTTGTCTGCTTTTCCTTTCACTTAACTGCATTTTCCAACAGTTGCTGTATCATGTTATGTTTATTTTAAAAATTGGGGGTTTTCCACATTTCACTGAAAAAGGGATGTTTTTCTCTAGCCACCACAGAAGATATTTCTGGAAGGCTTATTCTTAGGGCATATCTCTATCCAGTTCAACTTTGTTCTTTATAAAACCCAAATAATGTACCTTGTTTACCTGCTGTGTCTGGTCCAGGAATTTCTCTATTGCACTTCAGAATTCAAGATTTAGCTACTAATTGGATAGGGAGAAACGTCCTGAAGACATGTGAACTGTATAACCTCTGATCTAATTGTTCTAGTTATTCATAAGTAATAGAGGTGGTGGAAAGTTCTTTGCTGATGCGGGCAGGACAGAGATGCTGCCAGAAATGAGCCCTAGATTGGGAGGGGTGGGGCTGAAAGGCAAGGAAGCTAAAGAAAAGAACAGTGCACTCTGGAAAATTCTGTGCAGATGCAGATGTCTGTCAGTATTGGCAGATGCCTTTCAGGGTTGGTTTGAGCCGTCGTCCAGAAAGAGGCTGTTTCATGATCAAATTTTCTAGGCATGGAAGAATGATGCTGCTTCTTGTGATAAAATATTTCCCTTAGTAATAGGTAGTTAGGTAGTTAAGTTGTTACCTGCTTTCAGATCAAAAACCCACGAGGTTCTATGGCTGGGAATTTTTGTAGGTAAATCTTAAAGTGATTTGATATATTACTGAGGTGTTCTGCCAGCCTACTGAAATCTATTTTCTTCTCTGGGATTTTTATAGAGGAAGAAGCGTGGCAACCGAACCAAAAACTGCTCCAGGAGTTGCAGGACTGTGAAGGATGAAGGATTTCAGCTTACTGCTTGGAGAATCATGAAAAAAAGTTGCAAAAATAACAAAATTCCCAAATCATCTAAGTGCATTCTGGCCAGCAGATTTAGGGGAGATTAGTCCCATGTCTTAGCTGGTTGCATGGGGTCATCCAAGATGCTCCTTTATCTCAATTTTTCAAAAAAAGTTAGTACAGGATATCCAGTTTCTAACCAAGCTGGCTGAGATATTTCTTCAGATACTTCCTATATGTGGCACCTGTGGGAAGCCTAATGGAGACTTCTGTAGTACCTCGTGGTCCAGATTCTTTGCTGACTTTCAGATTTTCAAATCATCAGAGATTTACCTGGTTTGCACTGCTGTAAATGAACACCAAAGCAAGATTCAAGAAATTCTCTAATATCACAGAAAATATTCGCCTTGCAAAAAACTAAAGTTTTTATTATTTTCATTACCCATCTGAACAGAATATTTTTTCACTTACATTTTGTGCAAGCAGACACACCAATATTAATAACTTCGAGCATGTCAAGCAAATATTACTTGTTGCTGAGGAAACAGGATGCTAATCTCAAAACCAACATAGATATTTCCTTGTAAACTACCAATTAGGCAGTAAGGTTCAACAGGGCATGCAGTTATCATAGAGTAATCATAGCTGTGGAGATTTAATGGCATAGTAGAATTTAATGGTAGAAGTTCATGGGGGATATGAATTCAACTCAATAAAAATTACGAATAATATGCTCAGTCCCTAAATTTTTTTTTCTCTTAAGTCACAATAAAATTACATAGACAGGAGACAGAACCAAGTTTTAAAATGTATAGTTTTCTTCTCTCTATGTATGTGTTTAAATCTTCTAAATTTTTTTGGTCAGACTCATTCAGTACTAGATTATGGTACCTTTTTTCGTAAATCTGGTATTAGTCCTCAGCAGCAGCTTTTTGGAAGGAAGTCTCAATCCCCTCCCTCGTCAGACGATTGGAGCCAACACTGCCACTAAAAGAGCTTCTCTGTCTGGAATGAGAATCCTGCACAGAGATCTGCATCAATAAAATGTTATTCCTTCTTGGCAGAAACTCAAAGGGAAGGCAGGTGGCAGTAGCACTGGCTCCATTCTGATGATGTGTATCTCTCTGCAGAGGTCCACGGGCTCAGTTCTGACATATGAAAATACAACATACAGCATCTTTTATTGGATTTGGTGAATTTAGTTCCTTTGGTTTTCTTTTCACTTGGAACAAGTGCTCTGGTGTTCTTTCACAGAGTCTTAATAGAATCCACGATAGTCCAAGTGTATTGAGATACTTTAATGTCAAAGCACCAAGTCTGTGAAATTTAAGAGTTTGCTAAAATGTGATAAAGGAAAGAGCTTTCTCTTCCCAGCTACCAAAAAAGCCAGCATACAGAGAAGGCATAAACTACTTAAATAACTGAATTTTTTTTTCCTATATATCCCATGATAATAAGTCTGTGTAAAACAATTAAAATGCCTGAAAAGACTAAGCAGCCATGTTCCAAGAATGGAAGGACTTAGGGGGAAAATTAAAATAAACCAAAATTAATCTACTATTTTGATCTGGATTGAAGTGTAAGTAGTTCAGGTATATTATGAAGAAATATTTTGATGAGATAGCAGGCTGCTCACACCTGCCTGGATCTGAGACCCCATCTGTAGTGTCCACAGGCAATGGAGTCATCAGTTGTCTTTCCCTCATTAAAGACAGATAGGGACTAAATCTCTTCCCTTGCTGAACACTTCAGCTTCCCTGAGAAGAAAGAAGGAGGCAGCAGCACAAACAGGGCAGATGAAATACCAGTGCAAATCTAAGGGTGACTTCTTGCCAGATAAGTTTCTTCCACCAGACTGGCAAGCAGAATAAAACTCCTGGTGCTTCAGCATGTGTGATCACAGTCTGGGGTTAAGCTTATGTTGAGCATGGAGAATCTGTTACCTTGCACACTGATGGCAACGTGTCTAAATGGTGATTAATCGTGTTGCAAACTACTTTAAAAGGCTAAGATTTAATATATCTTAAACAGTGTCTGAAAGTCAGCGAATGAGATGGGGTTTGTTAAATCTCCTCTTTAATGCAAAAGTTTTTCACTATTCAAGGTTTGGTAAACTATTAGAAACTCTGAATCAGCCTGCCTGATACCTTATGAGTTGTACTGGAGAAGATGGAAGTTTCCAGAGGAGGAGACAGCTGCATGAGTACTGAGGCAGCCATGGATTTAGTGATGATGGCTTTAGAAAATAAAGTAGCAATTTAACTGAATTGTTTCAGAGTTCACAACCCACAGTCAACTTACAGATAGTTTCACTTCCTTGACACGGGGTCAGAAATCACAGAACCACAGAAGCACAGAATGGCTTGAATTTGGAGGGACCTTAAAGATCATCTAGTTCCAACTCCCTCACTGTGGGCAGCTATGCCACCCACTAGATCTGTATGTTCAAAGCCTCATCCAGCTCCTCTGTCCATTAGAACAGTTTACCAGGGGATCTATCATCTACTAATTCTTTAAAAAGCTGGAATTACACTCTTCCAAAGTTCAGGCCCATGTTCCTCAAGATCAAACAGTTGCTACAGCCCAGAACTCCTCCATTCCTAACCTCTTCAATGAGTTCATTTGCATTGGTGAGCACCAGGTCCAGCAACTCTTCTCCTCTGCTCTTTTTATCCAATACCTGGATGAGGAAGTTTTCCTCAACACAGTCCAGAAGTCTCCTGGATTGTGTACAGCCAGCTGTATTTCTTACCCAGCAGACATCCAGGTGGTTGAAATCCCCCATCAGGATGAGAGCCTGTGAGGGTGATACCTCCTGTAGCAGAAGCAAGAGGCTTTATCAACAGGCTCCTCCTGCTCAGGTGGACTTCGACCTCCACCACAAGGTGCACTTTGTTGGTCCTGTCCCTGATTTTTACCCACAGGTTCTCAGCACGTTTGTGGCTGTTTCTCAGAGGCAGCTCTTCACAGCTTATTCACTACTTAACCTAGAGTGAAACACCCCCTCTCCTCCCACCCAGCCTATCTCTTCTGTGCTTGTAGCCCTCAGTTGCAGTGTTCCAGTTGAGAGATTCATCCCACCAAGTTTTCATGATAGCAATTAAGTCATAGTTTTCTAACTCCACCATGATTTCCAGCTCCTCTTGCTTATTATCAATGACACATGCATTGGGTGTAGAGGTACTTCAGCTGAATAAATTTTCTGGAAAAAAAAAGAAAAAGTGTAGAAAAGAAAAAAATATTCCTCACTTTTAGTCCTTACTTTGCAGTGGGTGACTATAAACTCTCCTTTGGAATTATTCCACTTTGATTAACATTCCTAACACTCATTAAGACCAACACAAAGTAGTGAATAAGCTCTCATTAGTCTCTCAGTTGAGAGAGGTATGTAGGAAGAAGGACATCATGCTTTCTATTCCAGCTCTGCTGAGTGCTTGTTTACATAAAGCGAGAGAGTGCCACGGAAGACTGACACCTCTGCAACCCATCCTGGAGTTTTAAGCGGCAGATAATGAACTGCTGGTGAAACTCCAGGGCTTCAGTAAGCACTATGCATCTGGTGTTAAACTACAGTACACAAAAAGATGATGAATTCCTCAGATCATGTGTTTATCCAAGTCCAGCTGCATATGATTTTATGGGGTTGCTGCAAAATCCATGGACTTCTTTCTCTGACGGTGCTCAGACACCTCTACTGGCTCTTCTTACCTTCCTGGTAAGGAAGAAGAAGTGCCTAATTTGAAGAGAAGGAAATTGATTGCAAAGGCAACTCTGAGGAGGTGGCATCAACCTTTTATAAGTATTGGAAAGAACCAAACGTTGGCATTCTACGCAAGATAGGGAGCCCTTAAATTGCTAAAAACCAGGGACCATAGACCATTCTTGCTCTTGCAGATTACAACTTGTCTATTTAGCAGTACATTTACTTTACTTTTCTGGTGATTGCCCAAAAAGAAAAGAATTAAGATTTTACATAGACCAGACTAAAAAAAAAAACAACCCAAACTAAACCAATACAAACCAAAACCAAACCACCACCAAAAAAACCCCCACCACACCCTTAATACTTACCATGTTTTTTTCTTAATTTTCAGTTTGCTTCACTAGAAAATGGGTAATTTTTCTTGCCCAGAGGGACAATATTTGTGATTACCACCTAAAATATTTTACATTTCATGGATGTTGCATTGAGAAGTGTCTATACAGCTGTCTTGAACATTCTTTTCCAAAGTAATTGCTTATTGTTTCTCGTGATACTATATTTCTTAGCTATTTTAAATATTTACAAATAAAGAAGTCTGATAAAACCTACCAAGTGCTTATAAAATAATTAATTTCTTAGTGTAAGTTGTTATCAATACAATATTGTTGCAATATTATCTTAAAATTTCTATCTCAGTTCACATTTGAAGGTATAAAGTACTAAATACACAAATTTTCAGCAAAAATTCAGATATTTTAAAACCAAGTATATGTATTGTGGCTTCTTAGTTTCAAAAATAGTCATGGGGTAAACATATTGCCCACTAGCTATTTATTTTTATTTCCAAAATGCATTTTCTTTGTGTATGAGAAACACATCTTTGATTAATCCTCCACAGTTATTTGGCAACTTTTAACAGTTTTTCTACTTCCTTGTAAGTCTCCTATATGGTAAAAAACTGAATTAAGCAACATGAATATATTCATAAGAGGGTTTTTTCCTTAAATATGCATTCCATGTAAAACTTAAACTGTGAAGTATCAATAGTTTGAGTCCAATTTGGTTTTTTTATTGTTTGGGGGTTTTTGTGTGTTTGTGTGTGGGGTTTTTAGATTTTTTTTTTGGGGGGGGGGGGGGGGCTTATAATTTATACTTATGAACTATGAAACACCTGGTTCAAACAGACCCATATTGAAAAATCACCTTTTGCTGTACATATGGAGGTATATTTTATGGCAAAGCGGTAAACAAAACACATTTTTAAGGTGGTTCAGTGTTGCAGTGTTACACTGCATTCCTTTTTAATTAACTACACAGTTATTGACTTATTTGAAAAAAGTACTCAATTTACCTGAATAATGAAAAATATCAAATAAGAAATATTTGCTTGAGGGAAATACCTTTAATGACAAACTCTATGTCAATTTGAGATAGACCCATAATGAATGGAGATATAGTAAATGAAGTTAGAAGATTCTAAGGAGCTATTTAGCTGACCAGCTGCTAACTTGAGACTTGTTTGCCTAAAAGTTTACAAGGAGGTTGTATTTATGTAAACGAATCCCATCTCATGTGCCGGCATCAGAGTAAGATGAGCTTCTTGAGTGTACTGACTACCAGACCAAATCAGTCATCTGAACACAGCTTCTAGCCCATCCGAGATGGTCCAAGATAGCCAAGATAGCTACACAAACCTGTGGATATGACATAGGTCCTACCCAAAACTTGTACCTTTCTAGAATAGCAGATTTAGGCCATTGAGATTGCCCTAAAAAAATCTCAAAAAGATGTTTGTGTTTAGACAGTTAAATCAAGCCTAGCTATAGATAGATAATCACACAAAAAAATCTGCCCGAAGGACCTGGACAATCCTGGTCCTTCAATGAGAGCTGAGTCTCCCTATTTTTCCCACCAAATACATTACATTTATTTGTGTACTCATTTGGGGCTCAATTAAAAAGCACAAATATGACTTTTTAAAAGGAGGGGGATTATGATAATTCCAAAAATGTTTCTGTAACTACTCATAAGCAAAGGACCCAGCTGGTGCTAATGATATTGACTATGTAAAGACAGCATTCTGTTTCATATTCTTCATTTTTTTTGCATGTAATGGTTTTGGCGAAATGACCATAGCTTGCACATCCACGTGGCCAATAAAATGCAGAAGCTGCAGCTGAACTCAGTTTTATCATAGGTTTATTATGAAGCATTGCTCACATTTAGAATGTACAGATTCAATTATTAATGTTCAAAGGAGTAGAAATCTCATTGCAGGTATGGATTTAAATTGGGATTACCTACATGGAATGAAAGGTGTATTTTGGCAAGAAAAACTACTGATATTCACGTGGGTATGACTGTGCAAAGATAGCAAGCACAAGGAAAAAAGAGGGACTAATTTGAGCAGTGATAAAGTTCTTTGTACAGAAATGGCAGTTACCAATATGAACATTTTTTAGACTAATACACTGCATGCTGTTCCTTGCAACTGTTAAATATGCATTTAATTTCATATTTACTACTGTGACATTTTAGTCAGATAGTAGTATTGTTCATTTCAATGGTGGTACTTCTTATCTTTACGCTTTTTTTCTTATTGTAACATGCGGACCAATATTAGCTTTTAAGATAAAACCTTTCTACAAAGAGGAAGCATCAGCAGAAAAGGAGAAAGATAAATGAAGGATACCTTTTGGCAATTAAATATGCTGGCACAAGATTTCATGCATACATATTCTTCCAAATCTAAGAAAATTGCATTTCCTTCATAGGAAGAACTACCACACACCTCTATCTCCCTCTGTGCATTCCTACGTATTCCTTTCCATACCACATATACATAGTGCGGGACAGTGCACAAAGGACACTTCTTGTCAGGCACACAGCAGTTAAGAACAGAGTTTATATGTGTAAACATTGAATGGGACATTTTACTACCAGAGGTAACCTAATCCTAAAGACAGGCTTCAGACCACTTGTGGATTTCTCCCATTCCAGCCTGATAGACACGATATTGCTACAGCTCTGTGTTCCCGAGCCCTGCCACTAGTGAGGCTGAGGATGTGTCCCCAGTAGGCAGCCAGGGGTGTGCGCACCTGTACACACATGCACGAGGGCACACAGAACCCTACACACAGGTCAGCACACACAGAGACTGGCACCTTCACTGACACTCACATGAACACAGGCAATGCTACATTTTCCCATGCTTGCTCCTCCTGGAGCTGCCCTGATCTTTTGCTTGCCTTTGGTCCTGCCCATAAGCATCTTACAGTAAGTAGCCAAATGCTCCTCCCCTGCATCCTCTAACAAGTTCTCTACGTCTGCAGGCAAGAACACCATCTACCTTTTATGGTTTTATGGTTTTCATGATGGAGTTTCTTTCATTGGCACTGAAGGGAGGGTTTCAAGAAGATGGAGCCAGCCTTTTCTAGACCGAACAATAGGACAACACACAACAGGCAGAAATTGATGCACAGAAAGTTCTACCTGAATATGAGAAAGACCTTCTTTACTGTGCAGGTGATGGAACACTGGAATAGATTGCCCAGAGAAGTTGTGGAGTCTTCCTCAGTGCAGATATTAAAGAACTGTCTGAATGCAATCCTCTGCCACGTGCTCTAGGATCACCCTGACTGAGCACGATGCTTGGATCAGGTGACCCCAGTGTGGTCCTATCTGGCCTCACCCATTTGGTGATTCTGTGGCTCTTGGTGAGTTTGCCATCAGGGACAACGAGCAAGTTTCCTCCTTGCTAGCTTTAGGATAGTAAGATCTGTAAATGCCATTTTCACTGGTGAGGTTGGTAAGGTTCTTCCACCAATCTTTGCATTTATCATGATTGCTCTTTAATCACACACTCTAACATTTTTATATGTACAGACAACCTATCAATATAATTACCCCTCTCCCTTATGTTCTACTGTTTTTCCATCTAAATCAGAGTCTGCATGCAAGGAACTGCAGGGAATATGTTTACGTCTGTCAATTTCAAGGTGCAAATTTGCTAAGCTGCTGCCTGTCTCCTTTACATAGGCTCTCTCATTACACTGATCACTTAAATGAGGTTAAGGTTTTAGCTTTACTGAGCTCCTGAGAATGTAAAAGTTCCATGGACACAATTCAACTCTGCTGTCCTCAACTTGGTTTCTCTGACAGTGATATTCTCACAGAGGTGTACAGACGAGAATTAAAGGTAAATTAAAGCTCTCACTGTTGAGAAATAAACTGTTTCATCGAGGACCTGTTTATTCACGAGGCTACTACATTCCAAAGTTACATTTCAGATACAACGACACTGACATGTCAGGTGCCAGTATAGGAACTGTGCAGAAATAACTGATTTCTGAAAATTAAATTTTCTGTGGAAGCTTTTTCCTCTTTTTAAAAAGAGAGTCAAAAGACTTATTTTCCTCCTGGAGCATTTGACCATGGGGCTTATGTCATAACAGCCTTCCAAAGTATATTTAGAACTTGATGAATTCCAGATTGTAGGTAAATGTTTGGACTTGATGATCTTAGAAATCTTTTCCAGCTTTAATAATTCTAGGGTTCTATATGGCCTTCTGTGTAGCGATTTTTTTTCTTGTTGGATCAAGCATGTTTTGTTTTCTTCTTGCATAAAAAAGATTGTTAGCTTTTAAGCTGTCTTCTGCAAACAGTGTTAGGGAAATATCACTCACTTTTATTTAATTCTAAGAATTTTAATAAGGCACACAGAGCATTAATATTTAAACTCACTTACAAAATTATTTTTTTCCATGGTAGTATTTGTTCAGTTTTATGACTTACTGAAGTGCAATACATCCACATTTCAGAACTCTGAGAAGAATTAAGAACTCATCTGACACTGTAAAGAGAGTTCATTCAAACTCATATTCAGTAGAAAAAGAGCCCCATAGGAAGCCAAAGAAAACAGATACCAGAGTGTAGCTAAGAGGAAAGTATGAAGAAAGACCTTGGAACTTACTCCAAAATTATTATTTGGTAGCTCTGGCTTTGGACATTCAAATTGCTGTTCCATTGGCTTAAGTTATTACCATTAAACACCGGACCGAGTCATTTTTATATTAATGTATAGGCTTTTTTGCTGCTTTGGATAATCAATACTGCTTTACTTAAAGGTATGTTAATTTCCTTACAGGTATGGGATGATTTTACATTCCCAGAGTCATATTGTGATATCTATTCTCAATATTACTTGAGTAAACTCACTGAAACTAGATCCTATAAGTAAAGATGGGGAGTCCAGAAACAGAAGAGAGAAAAGAATTTCCTTTCTGATATTTCTACTGCATAGATTTGTAGTTCAGAAGATGGAGAAAATTACATGACATTTGTGACTCTTCTTTCTTCTATTCTCATGCATTGAGGAAAGTAACTTTAATATTACTGGCAAAGATAACTAAGTCCAAAAATAGTTTGCTACATGGTACCTCTTCAGAGATTTTGAAATTACTAAATAAAATTCTTCAAGATGTACTCAGATAGTATGTAACAATGCACTTGCTCCTATTAGAAATAAATATTTGGAAAAATATCTACTAATTAGGCTGGAAAGAGTCAGTTCCTTTGTAACTATCACTATCATTACTGCATGGCCTATGGAAGACAAATCAAAGTTGCGTCAGTGTCCATCAAAATTACCAATCTCTATCATCATGAACACAGTACGTTGTGATGCTGTCACGTTAACATATTACACATGACTGAGGAAAATGGTTTTAACAGCTAAATTACAGTAATACGGGAGCTACTGAGAAGTTCCTAGAGTTCCCAGCTTCTGTACCACAAAATATCTTGACACTCCTGCAGCAAAACTAAATGTCAAACTGACTGCAAGACTATATGTAGTGTTTACTGTGCAATTCCTGTCACTGCAATCACAAGTGTTTATTTACTAAATCTTAAAAGGAAAAAAAAAAAGATATTCAGAGTTTTTTTCAGAAGACTGGAAAAGCATCCTGTGGAGCTTACACAGACATTTGCTTTCATTTTCAAGAGCATTGCTATGGATAATTCAGTCCTTGTGGTAACAGCTAAATAACATGGGCTAATCCAGTAGCCTTTGAAGTCAGAGTGCTGATATTCCCTCTGAAGTAAGCAAGCACTTGTTAATGAGTAGATTGACTTCTTATCTTTAGGAATATGCCATTATCCCTAAAGTTACTCTGCTAGTACATTCACCTTTCCAGCTGTGGGCCCAGCTGTAACGCACTTGAGATATTCAAGCCCCAGTGCTGACTAATTTGAAATCTCTTGCATTTCATCATTTCTATTATTGGCATGAAACTTGCTAAGTGTCTTTTCTCCTACTAGTTCCTATGGGTTACTGAGGTACTTGGCTTCATGCATAATGTTAAAGGAAATTTGTTACAGATTTATGATTTCACAAAGATGTATGTTTCTTCATTTCCCCCTCATTTCTCCCCATTTGTTTCTTCTCATATTCCAGATTATATTTATTTCTTGCTACATTTCTCTTCTCATTTTTTTTAAACCTTTGAATCCAGTCTACAGGGTGAGACTTGCACCACCCATTTTTCTATAAGCTAAAAAAAGAGACTAATACTTGAATAACCACAATAAAAATGGGAATGTTAGACAGTCTTCATTCATCTGGAAGCTAAAAGGCATGTTTGATTATCTTATAAGGTACAGAAGAGAACAGTAAGATCAAATATTCATGTGCATGCCTCTTAGTGATTTCTTTCATTCAAATACATGTCAGCACAGGCCTGGATGAGCCTAAAAATAAAGCCTCACTAAGGAAAAATTTCTCCCTGGCTTAAATTTTCACAGACACATAAGAAAACGGAATTAAAACTACTAGAGAATTTCAGAGTGACAAAAGACTGAATGCCAAAAAGAAATGAATCTGTCTATTTATAACCAAATTAAAAGTTTGGATCAATACAAGAGGAATCAGTGAATTATGTCAGTTATTTATGATATGGATGGAATCCATCACTGAGAGAGACAGCATCCAGGAATGCAACGAGGTAACTGGAAAATTAGCGAATCACCCCACAGATATTGAAAGTTACTCAACACCGTAAAGTCAGCAAAATCATGTATGGGATTAACAGCAGGTATGAACAGAAAGGTTAACAAGCCTGTGCAAGATAAAAGTCAAAGCTTTCCTGATTTTCCTGTTTCTTCTCTGCCACAGAACTGCAAATGCCCAGAATATAACTCATCCAGAATATACAATGTTTAAAAGATATGACTGGATTGCTTTTGTGCCATGTGCATAGTAAATTTAACTGCATCCATAATGCAGATTTAAAATGTTCACTCTCACCTATTTGTCCAGAATTTCCAGATATCTTCATCTGTATCCAATGTCATCCTGCAGGAGGTAAAAACTCATAAGTCAACAGACAAAGCAGCCAAGTAATTTCTAGGCGGAAAAAGAAGACAAGCCTTGAAAAAACTAGATGAATGTCCATTGCTTCCTTTATACTGTAAGTTTTGAGAGAATCACTAGTAGGGCCCATTTTTAGCATGTTTCTCCCTTGGTACATGCTTTTTGTTTTCTAGCCCCTATTCCTTAAATTTTAAATTAAAAAAAAAATAAAAAATAAACTGCAGTGCATTTTTGGGATTAATGTGTTTCCACAACAGAAACTTTATTAAAAACATGATTAAGTATAATTAAAATAGATAACCACAGCCTCTCAAAGTAATTTAAACATATGTTAAAGTGTTCAAAATGTAGATGGACTTTGTGACCTTTAATATACAGAATGTAAAAGTAAAGTATCTTTTTTCTTATTGCTATTTTCAAGACATTTCCATTACTTCTCTTTTATGAAAAAAGCAAAATAGAGCAACATCTTCATTTCTTCATTCCTTTTTTAAAAAATTTCACAAATCAAAAAGTAAAGCTGTAGAGGCTGAAAGGCTGATGTGTCCTTCCCTTACTGTTCTTCAGCATTGAGTACCCAGGACTGACTGAGAAGGGAAAGGCCCATTGTAACAAAAATCCCCTCGTATTGATGTGTCCATAACCTATACAGATATCATTTGGCTTTCAAGACTGCATTCTAGTATAGTGGGATAGCAGTGATACAAATCTGCCCACTAGGGCTTCAGCTCCTCTGTTTGCGCAAAATCCCTGTGTTTCTTCAGGTGTACCTCACCCTTCTATGTGATCTTAGGACACAGCTGGCTGCAAACGGCACACGAAACCTTACATTTACAATGGAAAGTCTTTTGCTAAGGCCTACCAATATCTACGGAACAGGAGGCTGAACTTCTAAGAGTTTCCAAAGATAAAGTAGAACTTTTTTAACTTTCCACTTGCTTGAAATTTCTCTCAAGTTAACAATAAAGAGAACATTACCGTTTAATGGTCACTTGTGAATGAAGCCATTGATGGCAATATGTTGCTTACCTCCGTAATTCCATAGCAACAATCTTACACAAATGTTCACTAATGGAACTCTTGACAAATTGCTACGTATTCCAAGAACTAATGGATCTGTATCTAAACTTCACATCTTTCTTCTTTAACAAAGACAACAAGATCTGCTAGTTTGGAATATTTTGAGAGTTATGAGTTGACAAATAAAAATAAAAACAAAAATTCAAATCAATGCAGAGAGAAATTACCATCTCTGTTACTTACTTTACAATCCTTATTGAGCATCTGGCTGTTCTGCGATGTTCATTTAACTAGAAACACAAAGTTCAGCCTATCTCTTAAAGTCATTGCCAGCAACAGAAACAAATGTATTTCAGCAGCACAATTATTGATCTGTGCTATTTATAAAGACAAGTGTTTTTCCATCTTTTCACACATATTATATGGGATTTGAAGCTTATTTCATGTTCTCCAGCCCTTCTTTAATCTTATTTCTACCTTTACCTTCATTTTTTTTCTATCAGAAGTATACCTAAGTACAACTTAAATCCATTATTAGAAGTCTTTCTGAACATCTCATTCCTCTGAACTTCTCTTTTTTCTTGAGAAGATGCAACATTGACTCCCAAACAGTACATGGCCCTTTACCGAGTCTGAAGTGAGCAGTACAGAGCTGAATGCACACCATCTCCCCAGGCCAGTGCTGGTGAGTTGTATGCAGGGGAATTTTCTCACTGTTTTCTCAACCAACCCCAGCAAGCCACCTGTTCCTCTTCTCAACCATCAGTTTGCTCTGGTTCTCAAACACACTCACCTAGCCATGCACTCCTAACAGAGGATGATAAATATTTACATGAAACTTTTCTGAAGACTTATCTCTCTGCTATGTGTTCAAGTTTGTTCACTTTGATTTGATTTTTCAGGGGCTGGGATTTGTACCTCTTCCTATGTATTCCCTTCAGGTTTGCTGTACAATCAGAGAACATGACAGCTCTGTAGAGTGCACAGCTGACACCAGAGCTTGCCTTTTGTTAACATTCGTCATGCAGCAAGGACTAAGCACTGGAACTGGTATGGTGAGAGCAGAAAAGATTGTGTGGTACTGCTCCCAGATGAATATCGTAACTTATTAATGTTCTAACTTAAGGAACAGTGATAATTAGCCCTTCTCTCGTCTCTGTCCTTTCTTGGTCAGACAAAGCTCGTTTCATGTGGGAGCCAGAGTGAATGGAAAAGACATCCAACAGAATTTATGGAGAAATGCTTCAAACGTGAAGGATTTGGGAAATGGATTTTCCTTGCCGTTGAAGATGTGTTGTAGATTGTTAGCCTGCCACTTCTTTCCTTCCACAGGCACAGTAAAAAGATTCTTTTTAATATGTAAAGAAATAGCGATTTCTTTGAGATCCGGATTAATAATTTATTTCTAATCTTATCAAATAATTAAGTTAAGAATGAATGTCTCACTTTTAAAGTTGGAATCTTGAGATTTATGAAAAGTAAAGCATAATTCAATGTTTAAGAAATATATCACTAAAAGGCAATTTGGTTGGTCTTAATCTCTTCAATCTTAAAATAGAGGATTTCAGCTATTGAATAACTCTCTAATCAGTGAAAAAAAAAAAAAAACCTGAAAAAGATTCTGAGATTTTTATTGGTCATTTAGAATGTCTGTTGTTTCAGGCTTTTATAACTTTAAAACTTCTGAGGGCGTTGTAGTTTCTTTTTTGTTATTGCTTTGTCTTAGAAGAAACAAGCAAAATGCATTTTCTTAATTACTTCAAAACTGAGAAGCTGCTTCTTTCATCCAAATTCTTTCCTTTAGTGAGCAGTCCTTATTTACCTCTCCTTGCATGCATTGTTTCAGAAAGGACATATTCATTATGAAGTGACATTTTAAGTTTTCAGAAACTCCACATCTCCAGAAGAATTCTGTGGCTTGCTAATTGTAACCATGCATGGAGATAGGTCACTGGACTGGTCCGGTGGCTTTCAAGTACATTCAAAAGTTTTGAAGTTTTGCTTCTAAAAACATTGGGAAGTCCAGAGGCATTTCTGCCATTATTTTTTCGATGAGAACTCAAGTTCTTAATGTCTTTATTTTTCCAACAATTTTTGTAAAATTCTTTCATTTAACTATTAAGATGAAGTATATTGTACTTTTGATATCATACAGCAATTTACTTCATTTAAGATCACAAAAGGCACCAAAATTAATTCATGTAGACACAGGCAAAAGCATATAGACATAAAAATGCAGATCACTGTCTTTTGTTGTGTACTTCTGAGGCGATGCTGGGATATGTATCCAAATTCTGCAGTTCAGGTGTCATTTTTGTTTACAGACAGATAGCTTCATGCTAAATATTTAAACCATAAGGTCTTTACAGCACTGCAAGGCTACTGCAAAGGTTTGTTTTTCCTCTCTTAATCCCATTCTGGAGCATAAATACTTCCATAATCCCTTGCTTTTGAGTGAAAATGTCATTATCAGAGATGTCATTTTTTTCACTAATCCTTGCTCTGAGTAGACACATTGCTGCATAACCAAGATTGTTTTTACCTAGCTAACAAGAATACTCATGTCCAGCTATAGCCTCTGCTCTTCCATAGTCTCTGTTTGCCAAAGTGCCAGGAAAAAACAGACTACTGTGAATCATCTAAGAATTCTCTTCATTTTTTTTCCCCCCTTAGTTTTTATTTATGACAAGACACTGGAAATATACAAGGAATTAAAGCTTTGAAGAGAGATTTTTTATTCATGCAGAAAGGGCCCTGGAAAAAGTACAATTGCAGAAGATGACAAAGAATAAAGCTTAGTTCTTAAAAGTGCCACATCTTTCTAAGACTCTTGTTTTCAACTGCTGTTGTCAGCTTTTGAATCAACATACAATTTTTGAACTTGCTTTTAGCTGAAAGCTATTTAAAAAGTCCTTTTTTCAATCAGCATCCTACAAATGTAGAAGTGTTTACTCTTTACTTTCACTGTTATATTTTAAGATGAGAAGCCCAATTCTAAAAGCTGAGTGAAAGACAAACCCTTGTCTTTTGGCACTTGCACAATAGATACTTACACAAAACTCAGATGATTGACTTTTTAATGTTAAAACATGACATAGCAGTGCTGAGACACACAGACAAAGCCATTCTGTAAGGTTTTCAGCACATCAGTTGGATACTAGCAAGGCACTGTTATTTTCCTTCTTGGAGAATGTAGCGGGTTGAGGTTGGTTATGCACCAAGCACCAACAAATTATTCACTTACTTACCTCTGCCATGAGTAAGCAGAGAAGGGGAAATTAAAAATTCACTTTTTGTGAGGTGATATAAGATTATTGAGGGAAAAACGAAGAACTTCAAGACAAAACAGGCTCAGACTTAGCAGTATAAAGAGGATTTATTCCTAACAGAAGTAAAAGTGAAAAGAAATTATGGGGAATTAAAGCAAGCTTCCAGAACAAACCCTTATTTCCAATACTTCCCTCCTTCCAACCCACCAATTCGCACAAGGGAAACAAAACATGAGGTTTGGTCAGTGTATTCATTTCTTAAGAGTCTTTCTTTAAGTTTAAGGAAAAGAGTTCCTTCTGGTGTGCTGTGGGACTCTCCCCACAGAAGATAATCCTCGGTGAACTTCTCCAGTG